>OZ010645.1:26404921-26884182 GCA_963932195.1 Empis livida | reverse complement strand
GAGGTTCAATACAAAACATCAGAATTTGTAGCCAAAAAATGAAAACCCTTAAAACTGAATGCAATCCCCACATATTTTGTATCTCCATGTAGGGAATTTAATTTCTACCGCACTTCCGAAGACCTTTTCGAAAAATATTCAAATTTGCGCGAGAAATGGGGAAAATATGGAAATTTAATGAGATTCAATACAAAACATCAGAATTTGTAGCCAAAAAATGAAAACCCTTAAAACTAAAAGCAATCCCCACATATTTGGTATCGCCGTGTAGGGAATTTAATTTCTAGCGAACTTCCGAACACCTTTTCAAAAATATTCAAAATTGCCCGAGAATGGGATAAATATGGAAATTTAATGAAGTTCAATACAAAACATCAGAATATGTAGCAAAAAAATGAAAACCCTTAAAACTGAAAGCAATCCCCAAATATTTGGTATCTCCGAGTAGGGAACTTAATTTCTAGCGAATTCCGAAGATCTTTTCGAAAAATATTAAAAATTACCCGAGAAATGGGGAAAATATAAAAATTTAATGCAATTCAATACAAAACATCAGAATTTGTAGGAAAAAAATGAAAACCCTTAAAACTGCAAGCAATTCCCACATATTTGGTATCTCCGTGTAGTGAATTTAATTTTTAGCGCACTTCCGAAGACCTTTCGAAAAATATTCAAATTGCCCGAGAAATAGGGAAAATATGGAAATTTAATGCGATTCAATACAAAACATCAGAATTTGTAGCAAAAAAATGAAAACCCTTAAAACTGAATGCAATCCCCACATATTTTGTATCTCCATGTAGGGAATTTAATTTCTACCGCACTTCCGAAGACCTTTTCGAAAAATATTCAAAATTGCCAGAGAAATGGGGAAAAATATGAAAATTTAATGAGATTCAATACAAAATATCAGAATTTGTTGCAAACAGTGAAAACCCTTAAAACTGAAAGCAATCCCCAAATATTTGGTATCTGCGTGTAGGGAATTTAATTTCTACCGCACTTCCGAAGACCTTTTCGAAAAATATTAAAAACTACCCGAGCAAAGGGGAAAATATAGAAATTTAATGCGATTCAATACAAAACATCAGAATTTGTAGCAAAAAAAATGAAAACCCTTAAAACTGAAAGCAATCCCCAAATATTTGGTATCTCCGAGTAGGGAATTTAATTTCTAGTGCATTTCCGAAGAGCTTTTCGAAAAATATTAAAAATTACCCGAGAAATGGGGAAAATATGGAAATTTAATGCCATTCAATACAAAACATCAGAATTTGTAGCAAAAAAAGGAAAACCCTTAAAACTGAAAGCAATCCCCACATATTTGGTATCTCCGTGTAGGTAATTTAATTTCTAGCGCACTTCCGAAGACCTTTTCGAAAAATATTCAAAATTGCCCGAGAAATAGGGAAAATATGGAAATTTAATGCGCTTCAATACAAAACATCAGAATTTGTAGCAAAAAAATGAAAACACTTAAAACTGAATGCAATCCCCTCATATTTTGTATCTCCATGTAGGGAATTTAATTTCTAGCGCACTTCCGAAGACCTTTTCGAAAAATATTCAAAATTGCCCGAGAAATGGGGGAAAATATGGAAATTTAATGAGATTGAATTCAAAATATCAGAACTTGTACCAAAAAAGTGAAAACCCTTAAAACTGAAAGCAATCCCCACATATTTCCGAAGACCTTTTCGAAAAATATTCAAAATTGCCCGAGAAATCGGGAAAGTATAGAAATTTAATGAGGTTCAATACAAACATCAGAATTTGTAGCCAAAAAATGAAAACCCCTTAAAACTAAAAGCAATCCCCACATATGTGGTATCGCCGTGTAGAGAATTTCTAACGAATTTCCGAACACCATTTCAAAAATATTCAAAATTGCCCGACAAATCGGGAAAGTATAGAAATTTAATGAGGTTCAATACAAAACATCAGAATTTGTAGCAAAAAAATGAAAACCCTTAAAACTGAAAGCTATCCCCACATATTTGGTATCTCCGAGTAGGGAATTTAATTTCTAGCGAATTTCCGAAGACCTTTTGGAAAAATATTTAAAATTGCCCGAGAAATCGGGAAAATATGGAAATATAATGAGATTCAATACAAAATATCAAGAATTTGTAGCCAAAAAATGAAAACCCCTTAAAACTGAAAGCAATCCCCACATATTTGGTATCTCCGTGTAGGGAATTTAATTTCTAGCGAATTTCCGAAGACCTTTTCGAAAAATATTTAAAATTGCCCGAGAAATCGGGAAAATATGGAAATATAATGAGATTCAATACAAAACATCAGAATTTGTAGCAAAAAAATGAAAACCCTTAAAACTAAAAGCAATCCCCACATATGTGGTATCGCCGTGTAGAGAATTTCTAACGAATTTTCGAACACCATTTCAAAAATATTCAAAATTGCCCGACAAATCGGGAAAGTATAGAAATTTAATGAGGTTCAATACAAAACATCAGAATTTGTAGCAAAAAAATGAAAACCCTTAAAACTGAAAGCTATCCCCACATATTTGGTATCACCGAGTAGGGAATTTAATTTCTAGCGAATTTCCGAAGACCTTTTGGAAAAATATTCAAAATTGCCCGAGAAATCGGGAAAGTATAGAAATTTAATGAGGTTCAATACAAAACATCAGAATTTGTAGCCAAAAAATGAAAACCCTTAAAACTGAATGCAATCCCCACATATTTTGTATCTCCATGTAGGGAATTTAATTTCTACCGCACTTCCGAAGACCTTTTCGAAAAATATTCAAATTTGCGCGAGAAATGGGGAAAATATGGAAATTTAATGACATTCAATACAAAACATCAGAATTTGTAGCCAAAAAATGAAAACCCTTAAAACTAAAAGCAATCCCCACATATTTGGTATCGCCGTGTAGGGAATTTAATTTCTAGCGAACTTCCGAACACCTTTTCAAAAATATTCAAAATTGCCCGAGAAATGGGATAAATATGGAAATTTAATGAAGTTCAATACAAAACATCAGAATATGTAGCAAAAAAATGAAAACCCTTAAAACTGAAAGCAATCCCCAAATATTTGGTATCTCCGAGTAGGGAACTTAATTTCTAGCGAATTTCCGAAGATCTTTTCGAAAAATATTAAAAATTACCCGAGAAATGGGGAAAATATAAAAATTTAATGCAATTCAATACAAAACATCAGAATTTGTAGGAAAAAAATGAAAACCCTTAAAACTGCAAGCAATTCCCACATATTTGGTATCTCCGTGTAGTGAATTTAATTTTTAGCGCACTTCCGAAGACCTTTTCGAAAAATATTCAAAATTGCCCGAGAAATAGGGAAAATATGGAAATTTAATGCGATTCAATACAAAACATCAGAATTTGTAGCAAAAAAATGAAAACCCTTAAAACTGAATGCAATCCCCACATATTTTGTATCTCCATGTAGGGAATTTAATTTCTAGCGCACTTCCGAAGACCTTTTCGAAAAATATTCAAAATTGCCAGAGAAATGGGGAAAATATGGAAATTTAATGAGATTCAATACAAAATATCAGAATTTGTTGCAAAACAGTGAAAACCCTTAAAACTGAAAGCAATCCCCACATATTTGGTATCTGCGTGTAGGGAATTTAATTTCTACCGCACTTCCGAAGACCTTTTCGAAAAATATTAAAAACTACCCGAGCAAAGGGGAAAATATAGAAATTTAATGCGATTCAATACAAAACATCAGAATTTGTAGCAAAAAAATGAAAACCCTTAAAACTGAAAGCAATCCCCAAATATTTGGTATCTCCGAGTAGGGAATTTAATTTCTTGCGCATTTCCGAAGAGCTTTTCGAAAAATATTAAAAATTACCCGAGAAATGGGGAAAATATGGAAATTTAATGCCATTCAATACAAAACATCAGAATTTGTAGCAAAAAAAATGAAAACCCTTAAAACTGAAAGCAATCCCCACATATTTGGTATCTCCGTGTAGGTAATTTAATTTCTAGCGCACTTCCGAAGACCTTTTCGAAAAATATTCAAAATTGCCCGAGAAATAGGGAAAATATGGAAATTTAATGCGCTTCAATACAAAACATCACAATTTGTAGCAAAAAAATGAAAACACTTAAAACTGAATGCAATCCCCTCATATTTTGTATCTCCATGTAGGGAATTTAATTTCTAGCGCACTTCCGAAGACCTTTTCGAAAAATATTCAAAATTGCCCGAGAAATGGGGAAAATATGGAAATTTAATGAGATTGAATTCAAAATATCAGAACTTGTACCAAAAAAGTGAAAACCCTTAAAACTGAAAGCAATCCCCACATAGTTGGTATCTCCGTGTAGGGAATTTAATTTCTACCGCACTTCCGAAGACCTTTTCGAAAAATATTAAAAATTACCCGCGCAAAGGGGAAAATATAGAAATTTAATGCGATTCAATACAAAACATCAAAATTTGTAGCAAAAAAATGAAAACCCTTAAAACTGAAAGTAATCCCCACATATTTGGTATCTCCGTGTAGGGAATTTAATTTCTAGCGCACTTCCGAAGACCTTTTCGAAAAATATTCAAAATTGCCCGAGAAACGGGGAAAATATGGAAATTTAATGAGATTCAATACAAAACAGCAGAATTTGTAGCAAAAAAATAAAAACCATTAAAACTGAAAGCAATCCGCACATATTTGGTATCTCCGTTTAGGGAATTTAATTTCTAGAGAATTTCCGAACACCTTTTCAAAAATATTCAAAATTGCCCGAGAAATCGGGAAAGTATAGAAATTTAATGAGGTTCAATACAAAACATCAGAGTTTGCAGCAAAAAAATGAAAACTCTTAAAACTGAAAGCAATCCCCACATATTTCCGAAGACCTTTTCGAAAAATATTCAAAATTGCCCGAGAAATCGGGAAAGTATAGAAATTTAATGAGGTTCAATACAAAACATCAGAATTTGTAGCCAAAAAATGAAAACCCTTAAAACTAAAAGCAATCCCCACATATGTGGTATCGCCGTGTAGAGAATTTCTAACGAATTTCCGAACACCATTTCAAAAATATTCAAAATTGCCAGACAAATCGGGAAAGTATAGAAATTTAATGAGGTTCAATACAAAACATCAGAATTTGTAGCAAAAAAATGAAAACCCTTAAAACTGAAAGCTATCCCCACATATTTGGTATCTCCGAGTAGGGAATTTAATTTCTAGCGAATTTCCGAAGACCTTTTGGAAAAATATTTAAAATTGCCCGAGAAATCGGGAAAATATGGAAATATAATGAGATTCAATACAAAATATCAGAATTTGTAGCCAAAAAATGAAAACCCTTAAAACTGAAAGCAATCCCCACATATTTGGTATCTCCGTGTAGGGAATTTAATTTCTAGCGAATTTCCGAAGACCTTTTCGAAAAATATTTAAAATTGCCCGAGAAATCGGGAAAATATGGAAATATAATGAGATTCAATACAAAACATCAGAATTTGTAGCAAAAAAATGAAAACCCTTAAAACTAAAAGCAATCCCCACATATTTGGTATCACCGAGTAGGGAATTTAATTTCTAGCGAATTTCCGAAGACCTTTTGGAAAAATATTTAAAATTGCCCGAGAAATCGGGAAAATATGGAAATATAATGAGATTCAATACAAAATATCAGAATTTGTAGCCAAAAAATGAAAACCCTTAAAACTGAAAGCAATCCCCACATATTTGGTATCGCCGTGTAGGGAATTTAATTTCTAGCGAACTTCCGAACACCTTTTCAAAAATATTCAAAATTGCCCGAGAAATGGATAAAATATGGAAATTTAATGAGATTCAATACAAAACATCAGAATTTGTAGCCAAAAAATGAAAACCCTTAAAACTAAAAGCAATCCCCACATATTTGGTGTCGCCGTGTAGGGAATTTAATTTCTAGCGAACTTCCGAACACCTTTTCAAAAATATTCAAAATTGCCCGAGAAATGGATAAAATATGGAAATTTAATGAGGTTCAATACAAAACATCAGAATATGTAGCAAAAAAATGAAAACCCTAAAAACTGAAAGCAATTCCCAAATATTTGGTATCTCCGAGTAGGGAATTTGATTTCTAGCGCATTTCCGAAGAGCTTTTCGAAAAATATTAAAACTTACCCTAGAAATGGGGAAAATACGGAAATTTAATGCGATTCAATACAAAACATCAGAATTTGTAGCAAAAAAATGAAAACCCTTAAAACTGAAAGCAATCCCCACATATTTGATATCTCCGTGTAGGGAATTTAATTTCTAGCGCACTTCCGAAGATCTTTTCGAAAAATATTCAAAATTGCCCGAGAAATGGGGAAACTACGGAAATTTAATGCGATTCAATACAAAACATCAGAATTTGTAGCCAAAAAATGAAAACCCTTAAAACTAAAAGCAATCCCCACATATTTGGTATCGCCGTGTACGGAATTTAATTTCTAGCGAACTTCCGAACACCTTTTCAAAAATATTAAAATTGCCCGAGAAATCGGGAAAATATGGAAATTTAATGCGATTCAATACAAAACATCAGAATTTGTAGCAAAAAAATTAAAACCCTTAAAACTGAAAGCTATCCCCAAATATTTGGTATATCCCAGTAGGGAATTTAATTTCTAGCGCATTTCCGAAGAGCTTTTCGAAAAAGATTAAAAATTACCCGAGCAAAGGGGAAAATATGGAAATTTAATGCGATTCAATACAAAACATCAGAATTTGTAGCCAAAAAATGAAAACCCTTAAAACTAAAAGCAATCCCCACATTTTTGGTATCGCCTTGTAGGGAATTTAATTTCTAGCGAATTTCCGAACACCTTTTCACAAATATACAAAATTTGCCGAAATATGGAAAATATGGAAATTTAATGAGGTTTCAATATATAACATCAGAATATGTAGCAAAAAAATGAAAACTCTTAAAACTGAATGCAATCCCCACATATTTGGTATCTCCGTGTAGGGAATTTAATCCGAAGGCCTTTTCGAAAAATATTCAAAATTGCCCGAGAAATTCTGAAAATATGGAAATTTAATGAGATTCAATACAAAACATCAGAATTTGCCGTGTAGGGAATTTAATTTCTAGCGAACTTCCGAACACCTTTTCAAAAATATGCAAAATTGCCCGAGAAGTCGGGAAAATATGGAAATTTAATGAGGTTCAATTCAAAACATCAGAATTTGTAGCAAAAAATAAAAACCTTTAAAACTAAAAGCAATCCCCACATATTTGGAATCGCCTTGTAGGGAATTTAATATCTAGCGAATTTCCGAACACCTTTTCAAAAATATTCAAAATTGCCCTAGAAATGGGGTAAATATGGAAATTTAATGAGATTCAATACAAAACATCAGAATTTGTAGCAAAAAAATAAAAACCTTTAAAACTAAAAGCAGTCCCCACATATTTGGAATCGCCTTGTAGGGAATTTAATTTCTAGCGAATTTCCGAAGACCTTTTCCAAAAATATTCAAAATTGCCCGAGAAATCGGGAAAATATGGAAATATAATAAGATTCAATACAAAACATCAGAATTTGTAGCCAAAAAATGAAAACCCTTAAAACTGAAAGCAATTCCCACATATTTGGTATCTCCGTGTAGGGAATTTAATTTCTAGCGAATTTCCGAAGAGCTTTTCGAAAAAGATTAAAAATTACCCGAGCAAAGGGGAAAATATGGAAATTTAATGCGATTCAATACAAAACATCAGAATTTGTAGCCAAAAAATGAAAACCCTTAAAACTAAAAGCAATCCCCACATTTTTGGTATCGCCTTGTAGGGAATTTAATTTCTAGCGAATTTCCGAACACCTTTTCACAATTATTCAAAATTGGCCGAAATATGGAAAATATGGAAATTTAATGAGGTTTCAATATATAACATCAGAATATGTAGCAAAAAAATGAAAACTCTTAAAACTGAATGCAATCCCCACATATCTGGTATCTCCGTGTAGGGAATTTAATCCGAAGGCCTTTTCGAAAAATATTCAAAATTGCCCGAGAAATTCTGAAAATATGGAAATTTAATGAGATTCAATACAAAACATCAGAATTTGTAGCAAAAAAATGAAAACCCTTAAAACTGAAAGCAATCCCCACATATTTGGTATCTCCGTGTAGGGAATTTAATATCTAGCGAATTTACGAAGACCTTTTCCAAAAATATTCAAAATTGCCCGAGAAATCGGGAAAATATGGAAATATAATGAGATTCAATACAAAACATCACAATTTGTAGCCAAAAAATGAAAACCCTTAAAACTAAAAGCAATCCCCACATATGTGGTATCGCCGTGTAGAGAATTTAATTTCTAGCGAATTTCCGAACACCTTTTCAAAAATATTCAAAATTGCCCGAGAAATCGGGAAAGTATAGAAATTTAATGAGGTTCAATACAAAACAACAGAATTTATAGCAAAAAAATTTAAACCCTTAAAACTGAAAGCAATCCCCACATATTTGGAATCTCCGAGTAGGGAATTTAACTTCTAGCGCATTTCCGAAGAGCTTTTCCAAAAATATTAAAAATTACCCGAGAAATGGGGAAAATATGGAAATTTAATGCGATTAAATACAAAACATCAGAATTTGTAGCAAAAAAATGAAAACCCTTAAAACTGAAAGCAATCCCCACATATTTGGTATCTGCGTGTAGGGAATTTAATTTCTACCGCACTTCCGAAGACCTTTTCGAAAAATATTCAAAATTGCCCGAGAAACTGGGAAAATATGGAAATTTAATGAGATTCAATACAAAACATCAGAATTTGTAGCAAAAAAATAAAAAAGCTAAAAACTGAAAGCAATCCGCACATATTTGGTATCTCCGTGTAGGGAATTTAATTTCTAGCGAATTTCCGAAGACCTTTTCGAAAAATATTCAAAATTGCCCGAGAAATCGCGAAAATATGGAAATTTAATGAGATTCAATACAAAACTTCAGAATTTGTAGCCAAAAAATGAAAACCCTTAAAACTGAAAGCAATCCCCACATATTTGGTATCTCCGTGTAGGGAATTTAATTTCTAGCGAATTTCCGAAGACCTTTTCGAAAAATATTCAAAATTGCCCGAGAAATCGGGAAAATTTGGAAATATAATGAGATTCAATACAAAACATCAGAATTTGTAGCCAAAAAATGAAAACCCTTAAAACTAAAAGCAATCCCCACATATTTGGTATCGCCGTGTAGGGAATTTAATTTCTGGCGAACCTTCGAACACCTTTTCAAAAATATTCAAAATTGCACGAGAAATCGGGAAAATATGGAAATTTAATGAGGTTCAATACAAAATATCAGAATTTGTAGAAAAAAAATAAAAACCTTTAAAACTGAAAGCAATCCGCACATATTTGGTATCTCCGTGTAGGGAATTTAATTTCTAGCGAATTTCCGAAGACCTTTTCAAAAAATATTCAAAAATGCCCGAGAAATCGCGAAAATATGGAAATTTAATGAGATTCAATACAAAACATCAGAATTTGTAGCAAAAAAATGAAAACCCTTAAAACTGAAAGCAATCCCCACATATTTGGTATCTCCGTGTAGGGAATTTAATTTCTAGCGAATTTCCGAAGACTTTTTCGAAAAATATTCAAAATTGCCCGAGAAATCGGGAAAATATGGAAATATAATGAGATTCAATACAAAACATCAGAATTTGTAGCCAAAAAATGAAAACCCTTAAAACTAAAAGCAGTCCCCACATATTTGGTACCTCCAAGTAGGGAATTTAATTTCTAGCGCATTTCCGAAGAGCTTTTCGAAAAATATTAAAAATTACCCGACAAATGGGGAAAATATGGAAATTTAATGAGATTCAATACAAAACATCAGAATTTGTAGCCAAAAAATGAAAACCCTTAAAACTAAAAGCAGTCCCCACATATTTGGTACCTCCAAGTAGGGAATTTAATTTCTAGCGCATTTCCGAAGAGCTTTTCGAAAAATATTCAAAATTGCCCGAGAAATGGGGTAAATATGGAAATTTAATGAGATTCAATACAAAACATCAGAATTTGTAGCAAAAAAATAAAAACCTTTAAAACTAAAAGCAATCCCTACATATTTGGAATCGGGAATTTAATTTCTAGCGAATTTCCGAACACCTTTTCAAAAATATTCAAAATTGCCCGAGAAATCGGTAAAATATGGAAATATAATGAGATTCAATACAAAACATCAGAATTTGAAGCCAAAAAATGAAAACCCTTAAAACTAAAAGCAGTCCCCACATATTTGGTACCTCCCAGTAGGGAATTTAATTTCTAGCGTATTTCCGAAGAGCTTTTCGAAAAATATTAAAAATTACCCGACAAATGGGGAAAATATGGAAATTTAATGAGATTCAATACAAAACATCAGAATTTGTAGCCAAAAAATGAAAACCCTTAAAACTAAAAGCAGTCCCCACATATTTGGTACCTCCAAGTAGGGAATTTAATTTCTAGCGCATTTCCGAAGAGCTTTTCGAAAAATATTCAAAATTGCCCGAGAAATCGGGAAAATATGGAAATTTAATGAGATTCAATACAAAACATCAGAATTTGTAGCAAAAAAATAAAAACCTTTAAAACTAAAAGCAATCCCTACATATTTGGAATCGGGAATTTAATTTCTAGCGAATTTCCGAACACCTTTTCAAAAATATTCAAAATTGCCCGAGAAATCGGTAAAATATGGAAATATAATGAGATTCAATACAAAACATCAGAATTTGTAGCCAAAAAATGAAAACCCTTAAAACTGAAAACAAAACCCACATATTTGGTATCTCCATGTACGGAATTTAATTTCTAGCGCACTTCCGAAGAGCTTTTCGAAAAATATTAAAAATTACCCGACAAATGGGGAAAATATGGAAATTTAATGAGATTCAATACAAAACATCAGAATTTGTAGCCAAAAAATGAAAACCCTTAAAACTAAAAGCAGTCCCCACATATTTGGTACCTCCAAGTAGGGAATTTAATTTCTAGCGCATTTCCGAAGAGCTTTTCGAAAAATATTCAAAATTGCCCGAGAAATGGGGTAAATATGGAAAATTAATGAGATTCAATACAAAACATCAGAATTTGTAGCAAAAAAATAAAAACCTTTAAAACTAAAAGCAATCCCCACATATTTGGTATCTCCGTGTAGGGAATTTAATTTCTAGCGAATTTCCGAAGACCTTTTCCAAAAATATTCAAAATTGCCCGAGAAATCGGGAAAATATGGAAATATAATGAGATTCAATACAAAACATCACAATTTGTAGCCAAAAAATGAAAACCCTTAAAACTAAAAGCAATCCCCACATATGTGGTATCGTAGAGAATTTAATTTCTAGCGAATTTCCGAACACCTTTTCAAAAATATTCAAAATTGCCCGAGAAATCGGTAAAATATGGAAATATAATGAGATTCAATACAAAACATCAGAATTTGAAGCCAAAAAATGAAAACCCTTAAAACTAAAAGCAGTCCCCACATATTTGGTACCTCCAAGTAGGGAATTTAATTTCTAGCGCATTTCCGAAGAGCTTTTCGAAAAATATTAAAAATTACCCGACAAATGGGGAAAATATGGAAATTTAATGAGATTCAATACAAAACATCAGAATTTGTAGCCAAAAAATGAAAACCCTTAAAACTAAAAGCAGTCCCCACATATTTGGTACCTCCAAGTAGGGAATTTAATTTCTAGCGCATTTCCGAAGAGCTTTTCGAAAAATATTCAAAATTGCCCGAGAAATGGGGTAAATATGGAAAATTAATGAGATTCAATACAAAACATCAGAATTTGTAGCAAAAAAATAAAAACCTTTAAAACTAAAAGCAATCCCCACATATTTGGTATCTCCGTGTAGGGAATTTAATTTCTAGCGAATTTCCGAAGACCTTTTCCAAAAATATTCAATATTGCCCGAGAAATCGGGAAAATATGGAAATATAATGAGATTCAATACAAAACATCACAATTTGTAGCCAAAAAATGAAAACCCTTAAAACTAAAAGCAATCCCCACATATGTGGTATCGTAGAGAATTTAATTTCTAGCGAATTTCCGAACACCTTTTCAAAAATATTCAAAATTGCCCGAGAAATCGGGAAAGTATAGAAATTTAATGAAGTTCAATACAAAACAACAGAAGTTATAGCAAAAAAATTTAAACCCTTAAAACTGAAAGCAATCCCCACATATTTGGTATATCCGAGTAGGGAATTTAATTTCTAGCGCATTTCCGAAGAGCTGTTCAAAAAATATTAAAAATTACCAGAGAAATGGGGAAAATATGGAAATTTAATGCGATTCAATACAAAACATCAGAATTTGTAGCAAAAAAATGAAAACCCTTAAAACTGAAAGCAATCCCCACATATTTGGTATCTCCGTGTAGGGAATTTAATTTCTAGCGCACTTCCGAAGACCTTTTCGTAAAATATTCAAAATTGCCCGAGAAACGGGGAAAATATGGAAATTTAATGAGATTCAATACAAAACATCAGAATTTGTAGCAAAAAAATGAAAACCCTTAAAACTGAAAGCAATCCCCACATATTTGGTATCTCCGTGTAGGGAATTTAATTTCTAGCGAATTTCCGAAGACCTTTTCGAAAAATATTCAAAATTGCCCGAGAAATTCCGAAAATATGGAAATTTAATGAGATTCAATACAAAACATCAGAATTTGTAGCGAAAAAATGAAAACCCTTAAAACTGAAAGCAATCCCCACATATTTGGTATCTCCGTGTAGGGAATTTAATCCGAAGACCTTTTCGAAAAATATTCAAAATTGCCTGAGAAATTCCGAAAATATGGAAATTTAATGAGATTCAATACAAAACATCAGAATTTGTAGCCAAAAAATGAAAACCCGTAAAACTAAAAGCAATCCCCACATATTTGGTATCGCCTTGTAGGGAATTTAATTTCTAGCGAATTTCCGAACACCTTTTCAAAAATATTCGAAATTGCCCGAGAAATCGGGAAAATATGGAAATTTAATGAGGTTTCAATATATAACATCAGAATATGTAGCAAAAAAATGAAAACTCTTAAAACTGAAAGCAGTCCCCACATATTTGGTATCTCCGTGTAGGGAATTTAATCCGAAGACCTTTTCGAAAAATATTCAAAATTGCCCGAGAAATTCCGAAAATATGGAAATTTAATGAGATTCAATACAAAACATCAGAATTTGTAGCAAAAAAATGAAAACCCTTAAAACTGAAAGCAGTCCCCACATATTTGGTATCTCCGTGTAGGGAATTTAATTTCTAGCGAATTTCCGAACACCTTTTCAAAAATATTCGAAATTGCCCGAGAAATCGGGAAAATATGGAAATTTAATGAGGTTTCAATATATAACATCAGAATATGTAGCAAAAAAATGAAAACTCTTAAAACTGAAAGCAATCCCCACATATTTGGTATCTCCGTGTAGGGAATTTAATCCGAAGACCTTTTCGAAAAATATTCAAAATTGCCCGAGAAATTCCGAAAATATGGAAATTTAATGAGATTCAATACAAAACATCAGAATTTGTAGCAAAAAAATGAAAACCCTTAAAACTAAAAGCAATCCCCACATATGTGGTATCGTAGAGAATTTAATTTCTACCGAATTTCCGAACACCTTTTCAAAAATATTCAAAATTGCCCGAGAAATCGGGAAAGTATAGAAATTTAATGAAGTTCAATACAAAACAACAGAAGTTATAGCAAAAAAATTTAAACCCTTAAAACTGAAAGCAATCCCCACATATTTGGAATCTCCGAGTAGGGAGTTTAACTTCTAGCGCATTTCCGAAGAGCTTTTCCAAAAATATTAAAAATTACCCGAGAAATGGGGAAAATATGGAAATTTAATGCGATTCAATACAAAACATCAGAATTTGTAGCAAAAAAATGAAAACCCTAAAAACTGAAAGCAATCCCCACATATTTGGTATCTCCGTGTAGGGAATTTAATTTCTACCGCACTTCTGAAGACCTTTTCGAAAAATATTCAAAATTGCCCGAGAAACGGGGAAAATATGGAAATTTAATGAGATTCAATACAAAACATCAGAATTTGTAGCAAAAAAATGAAAACCCTTAAAACTGAAAGCAATCCCCACATATTTGGTATCTCCGTGTAGGGAATTTAATTTCTAGCGAATTTCCGAAGACCTTTTCGCCAAATATTCAAAATTGCCCGAGAAATCGGGAAAATATGGAAATATAATGAGATTCAATACAAAACATCAGAATTTGTAGCCAAAAAATGAAAACCCTTAAAACTAAAAGCAATCCCCACATATTTGGTATCGCCGTGTAGGGAATTTAATTTCTAGCGAACTTCCGAACACCTTTTCAAAAATATTCAAAATTGCCCGAGAAATCGGGAAAATATGGAAATTTAATGAGGTTCAATACAAAACATCAGAATTTGTACCAAAAAAATAAAAACCTTTAAAACTGAAAGCAATCGGCACATATTTGGTATCTCCGTGTAGGGAATTTAATTTCTAGCGAATTTCCGAAGACCTTTTCGAAAAATATTCAAAATTGCCCGAGAAATCGCGAAAATATGGAAATTTAATGAGATTCAATACAACACATCAGAATTTGTAGCAAAAAATGAAAACCTTTAAAACTGAAAGCAATCCCCACATATTTGGTATCTCCGAGTAGGGAATTTAATTTCTAGCGCATTTCCGAAGAGCTTTTCAAAAATATTCAAAATTGCCCGAGAAATCGGGAAAGTATAGAAATTTAATGAGGTTCAATACAAAACATCAGAATTTGTAGCAAAAAAATGAAAACCCTTAAAACTGAAAGCAATCCCCACATATTTGGTATCTCCGAGTAGGGAATTTAATTTCTAGCGCATTTCCGAAGAGCTTTTCAAAAAATATTAAAAATTACCCGAGAAATGGGGAAAATATGGAAACTTAATGAGATTCAATACAAAACATCAGAATTTTTAGCAAAAAAATGAAAACCCTTAAAACTGAAAGCAATCGGCACATATTTGGTATCTCCGTGTAGGGAATTTAATTTCTAGCGATTTTCCGAAGACTTTTTCGAAAAATATTCAAAATTGCCCGAGAAATCGGGAAAATATGGAAATATAATGAGATTCAATACAAAACATCAGAATTTGTAGCCAAAAATTGAAAACCCTTAAAACTAAAAGCAGTCCCCACTATGCGGTATCGCCGTGTAGGGAATTTAATTTCTAGCGCACTTCCGAAGATCTTTTCGAAAAATATTCAAAATTGCCCGAGAAATGGGGTAAATATGGAAATTTTATGAGATTCAATATATAACATCAGAATATGTAGCAAAAAAATGAAAACTCTTAAAACTGAAAGCAATCCTCACATATTTGGTATCTCCGTGTAGGGAATTTAATTTCTAGCGCACTTCCGAAGACCTTTTCGAAAAATATTCAAAATTGCCCGAGAAATCGGGAAAATATGGAAATATAATGAGATTCAATACAAAACATCAGAATTTGTAGCCAAAAAATGAAAACCCTTAAAACTAAAAGCAATCCCCACATATTTGGTATCGCCGTGTAGGGAATTTAATTTCTAGCGCACTTCCGAAGATCTTTTCGAAAAATATTCAAAATTGCCCGAGAAATGGGGTAAATATGGAAATTTTATGAGATTCAATATATAACATCAGAATATGTAGCAAAAAAATGAAAACTCTTAAAACTGAAAGCAATCCTCACATATTTGGTATCTCCGTGTAGGGAATTTAATTTCTAGCGCACTTCCGAAGACCTTTTCGAAAAATATTCAAAATTGCCCGAGAAATCGGGAAAATATGGAAATATAATGAGATTCAATACAAAACATCAGAATTTGTAGCAAAAAAATGAAAACCCTTAAAACTGAAAGCAATCCTCACATATTTGGTATCTCCGTGTAGGGAATTTAATTTCTAGCGCACTTCCGAAGACCTTTTCGAAAAATATTCAAAATTGCCCGAGAAATCGGGAAAATATGGAAATATAATGAGATTCAATACAAAACATCAGAATTTGTAGCCAAAAAATGAAAACCCTTAAAACTAAAAGCAATCCCCACATATTTGGTATCGCCGTGTAGGGAATTTAATTTCTAGCGCACTTCCGAAGATCTTTTCGAAAAATATTCAAAATTGCCCGAGAAATGGGGTAAATATGGAAATTTTATGAGATTCAATATATAACATCAGAATATGTAGCAAAAAAATGAAAACTCTTAAAACTGAAAGCAATCCCCACATATTTGGTATCTCCGTGTAGGGAATTTAATCCGAAGACCTTTTCGAAAAATATTCAAAATTGCCCGAGAAATCGGGAAAATATGGAAATTTAATGAGATTCAATACAAAACATCAGAATTTGTAGCCAAAAAATGAAAACCCTTAAAACTGAAAGCAATCCCCACATATTTGGTATCGCCGTGTAGGGAATTTAATTTCTAGCGAACTTCCGAAAACCTTTTCAAAAATATTCAAAATTGCCCGAGAAATCGGGAAAATATGGAAATTTAATGAGGTTCAATACAAAACATCAGAATATGTAGCAAAAAAATGAAAACCCTAAAAACTGAAAGCAATTCCCATATATTTGGTATCTCCGAGTAGGGAATTTGATTTCTAGCGCATTTCCGAAGAGCTTTTCGAAAAATATGAAAAATTACCCGAGAAATGGGGAAAATATGGAAATTTAATGCGATTCAATACAAAACATCAGAATTTGTAGCAAAAAAATGAAAACCCTTAAAACTGAAAGCAATCCCCATATATTTGATATCTCCGTGTAGGGAATTTAATTTCTAGCGCACTTTCGAAGATCTTTTCGAAAAATATTCAAAATTGCCCGAGAAATGTGGAAAATATGGAAATTTAATGAGATTCAATACAAAACATCAGAATTTGTAGCCAAAAAATGAAAACCCTTAAAACTAAAAGCAATCCCCACATATTTGGTATCGCCGTGTAGGGAATTTAATTTCTAGCGAACTTCCGAACACCTTTTCAAAAATATTCAAAATTGCCCGAGAAATCAAGAAAATATGGAAATTTAATGAGGTTCAATACAAAACATCAGAATTTGTAGCAAAAAAATAAAAACCTTTAAAACTGAAAGCAATCCCCACATATTTGGAATCGCCTTGTAGGAAATTTAATTTCTAGCGAATTTCCGAACACCTTTTCAAAAATATTCAAAATTGCCCGAGAAATCGGGAAAATATGGAAATATAATGAGATTCAATACAAAACATCAGAATTGTAGCCAAAAAATGAAAACCCTTAAAACTGAAAACAAACCCCACATATTTGGTATCTCCATGTAGGGAATTTAATTTCTAGCGCACTTCCGAAGACCTTTTCGAAAAATATTCCAAATTGCCCGAGCAATGGGGTAAATATGGAAATTTAATGAGATTCAATACAAAACATCAGAATTTGTAGCAAAAAAATAAAAACCTTTAAAACTAAAAGCAATCCCCACATATTTGGAATCGCCTTGTAGGGAATTTAATTTCTAGCGAATTTCCGAACACCTTTTCAAAAATATTCAAAATTGCCCGAGAAATCGGGAAAATATGGAAATTTAATGAGGTTCAATACAAAACATCAGAATATGTAGCAAAAAAATGAAAACGTTAAAAACTGAAAGCAATCCCCAAATATTTGGTATATCCGTGTAGGGAATTTAATTTTTAGCGCATTTCCGAAGAGCTTTTCAAAAAATATTCCAAATTGCCCGAGCAATGGGGTAAATATGGAAATTTAATGAGATTCAATACAAAACATCAGAATTTGTAGCCAAAAAATGAAAACCCTTAAAACTAAAAGCAATCCCCACATATTTGGTATCGCCTTGTAGGGAATTTAATTTCTAGCGAATTTCCGAACACCTTTTCGAAAAATATTCAAAATTGCCCGAGAAATCGTGAAAATATGGAAATTTAATGAGATTCAAAACAAAACATCAGAATTTGTAGCAAAAAAATGCAAACCCTTAAAATTGAAAGCAATCTGCACATATTTGGTATCTCCGTGTAGGGAATTTAATTTCTAGCGAATTTCCGAAGACTTTTTCCAAAAATATTCAAAATTGCGCGAGAAATCGGGAAAATATGGAAATATAATGAGATTCTATACAAAACATCAGAACTTGTAGCCAAAAAATGAAAACCCTTAAAACTAAAAGCAATCCCCAAATATTTGGTATCGCCGTGTAGAGAATTTAATTTCTAGCGAATTTCCGAACACCTTTTCAAAAATATTCAAAATTGCCCGAGAAATCGGGAAAGTATAGAAATTTAATGAGGTTCAATACAAAACAACAGAATTTGTAGCAAAAAAATTGAAACCCTTAACACTGAAAGCAATCCCCACATATTTGGTATCGCCGTGTAGGGAATTTAATTTCTAGCGAACTTCCGAAAACCTTTTCAAAATTATTCAAAATTGCCCGAGAAATCGGGAAAATATGGAAATTTAATGAGGTTCAATACAAAACATCAGAATATGTAGCAAAAAAATGAAAACCCTTAAAACTGAAAGCAATCCCCATATATTTGATATCTCCGAGTAGGGAATTTAATTTCTAGCGCATTTCCGAAGAGCTTTTCCAAAAATATTAAAAATTACCCGAGAAATGGGGAAAATATGGAAATTTAATGAGATTCAATACAAAACATCAGAATTTGTAGCAAAAAAATGAAAACCCTTAAAACTGAAAGCAATCCTCACATATTTGGTATCTCCCTGTAGGGAATTTAATTTCTAGCGAATTTCCGAATACCTTTTCCAAAAATATTCAAAATTGCCCGAGAAATCGGGAAAATATGGAAATATAATGAGATTCAATACAAAACATCAGAACTTGTAGCCAAAAAATGAAAACCCTTAAAACTAAAAGCAATCCCCACATATGTGGTATCGCCGTGTAGAGAATTTATTTTCTAGCGAATTTCCGAACACCTTTTCAAAAATATTCAAAATTGCCCGAGAAATGGGGAAAGTATAGAAATTTAATGCGATTCAATACAAAACATCAGAATTTGTAGCAAAAAATTGAAAACCCTTAAAACTGAAAGCAATCCTCACATATTTGGTATCTCCCTGTAGGGAATTTAATTTCTAGCGCCCTTTCGAAGACCTTTTCGAAAAATATTCAAAATTTCCCGAGAAACGGGGAAAATATGGAAATTTAATGATATTCAATACAAAACATCAGAATTTGTAGCAAAAAAATGAAAACCCTTAAAACTGAAAGCAATCCCCACATATTTGGTATCTCCGTGTAGGGAATTTAATTTCTAGCGAATTTCCGAAGACCTTTTCGAAAAATATTCAAAATTGCCCGAGAAATCGGGAAAATATGGAAATATAATGAGATTCAATACAAAACATCAGAATTTGTAGCCAAAAAATGAAAACCCTTAAAACTAAAAGCAATCCCCACATATGTGGTATCGCCGTGTAGAGAATTTAATTTCTAGCGAATTTCCGAACACCTTCTCAAAAATATTCAAAATTGCCCGAGAAATCGGTAAAGTATAGAAAGTTAATGAGGTTCAATACAAAACATCAGAATTTGTAGCAAAAAAATGAAAACCCTTAAAACTGAAAGCAATCCCCACATATTTGGTATCACCGAGTAGGGAATTTAATTTCTAGCGCATTTCCGAAGAGCTTTTCAAAAAATATTAAAAATTACCCGAGAAATGGGGATCTTTTCGAAAAGTATTCAAAATTGCCCGAGAAATGGGGAAAATATGGAAATTTAATGAGATTCAATACAAAACATCAGAATTTGTAGCCAAAAAATGAAAACCCTTAAAACTAAAAGCAATCCCCACATATTTGGTATCGCCGGGTAGGGAATTTAATTTCTAGCGAACTTCCGAACACCTTTTCAAAAATATTCAAAATTGCCCGAGAAATCGGGAAAATATGGAAATTTAATGAGGTTCAATACAAAACATCAGATATGAAAACCCTTAAATATGAAAACCCTTAAAACTGAAAGCAATCTCCAAATATTTGGTATCTCCGTGTAGGGAATTTAATTTCTAGCGAATTTCCGAAGACCTTTTCGAAAAATATTCAAAATTGCCCGAGAAATCGGGAAAATATGGAAATATAATGCGATTCAATACAAAACATCAGAATTTGTAGCCAAAAAATGAAAACCCTTAAAACTGAACGCAATACCCACATATTTGGTATCTCCATGTAGGGAATTTAATTTCTAGCGCACTTCCGATGACCTTTTCGAAAAATATTCAAAATTGCCAGAGAAATGGGGTAAATATGGAAATTTAATGAGATTCAATACAAAACATCAGAATTTGTAGCCAAAAAATGAAAACCCTTAAAACTAAAAGCAATCCCACATATTTGGTATCGCCGTGTAGGGAATTTAATTTCTAGAGAACTTCCGAACACCTTTTCAAAAATATTCAAAATTGCCCGAGAAATCGGGAAAATATGGAAATTTAATGAGGTTCAATACAAAACATCAGAATTTGCAGCAAAAAAATGAAAACCCTTAAAACTGAAAGCAATCCCCAAATATTTGGTATCTCCCAGTAGGGAATTTAATTTCTAGCGCATTTCCGAAGAGCTTTGCGAAAAATATTAAAAATTACCCGAGCAAAGGGGAAAATATGGAAATTTAATGCGATTCAATACAAAACATCAGAATTTGTAGCAAAAAAATGAAAACCCTTAAAACTGAAAGTAATCCCCACATATTTGGCATCCCGGTGTAGGGAATTTAATTTCTAGCGCACTTCCGAAGACCTTTTCGAAAAATATTCAAAATTGCCCGTGAAACGGGGAAAATATGGAAATTTAATGAGATTGAATACAAAACAGCAGAATTTGTAGCAAAAAAAGAAAAACCCTTAAAACTCAAAACAATCCCCACATATTTGGTATCGCCGTGTAGAGAATTTAATTTCTAGCGAATTTCCGAACACCTTTTCAAAAATATTCAAAATTGCCCGAGAAATCGGGAAAGTATAGAAATTTAATGAGGTTCAATACAAAACATCAGAATTTGTAGCAAAAAAATGAAAACCCTTAAAACTGAAAGCAATCCCCACATATTTGGTATCTCCGAGTAGGGAATTTAATTTTTAGCGCATTTCCGAAGAGCTTTTCAAAAAATATTAAAAATTACCCGCGAAATGGGGAAAATATGGAAATTTAATGCGATTCAATACAAAAAGTCAGAATTTGTACCAAAAAAATGAAAACCCTTAAAACTGAAAGCAATCTCCACATATTTGGTATCTCCGTGTAGGGAATTTAATTTCTAGCGCACTTCCGAAGACCTTTTCGAAAAATATTCAAAATTGCCCGAGAAACGGGGAAAATATGGAAATTTAATGAGGTTCAATACAAAACATCAGAATTTGTAGCAAAAAAATAAAAACCTTTAAAACTAAAACCAATCCCCACATATTTGGTATCACCGTGTAGGAAATTGAATTTCTAGCGCATTTCCGAAGACCTTTTCGAAAAATATTAAAAATTACCCGAGAAATGGGGAAAATATGGAAATTTAATGCGATTCAATACAAAACATCAGAATTTGTAGCCAAAAAATGAAAACCCTTGAAATGCGCTAGAAATTTAATTTCTAGCGCATTTCCGAAGAGCTTTTCGAAAAATATTAAAAATTACCCGAGAAATGGGGAAAATATGGAAATTTAATCAGGTTCAATACAAAACATCAGAATATGTAGCAAAAAAATGAAAACCCTTAAAACTGAAAGTAATCCCCAAATATTTGGTATCTCCGTGTAGGGAATTTAATTTCTAGTGCACTTCCGAAGACCTTTTCGAAAAATATTCAAAATTGCCCGAGAAACGGGGAAAATATGGAAATTTAATTAGATTCAATACAAAACTTCAGAATTTGTAGCCAAAAAATGAAAACCCTTAAAACTAAAAGCAATCCCCACATATTTGGTATCGCCGTGTAGGGAATTTAATTTCTAGCGAACTTCCGAACACCTTTTCAAAAATATTCAAAATTGCCCGAGAAATCGGGAAAATATGGAAATTTAATGAGGTTCAATACAAAACATCAGAATTTGTAGCAAAAAAATAAAAACCTTTAAAACTAAACGTAATGCCCACATATTTGGAATCGCTTTGTAGGGAATTTAATTTCTAGCGCACTTCCGAAGACCTTTTCGAAAAATATTCCAAATTGCCCGAGAAATGGGGAAAATATGGAAATTTAATGAGGTTCAATACAAAACATCAGAATATGTAGCAAAAAAATGAAAACCCTAAAAACTGAAAGCAATTCCCAAATATTTGGTATCTCCGAGTAGGGAATTTAATTTCTAGCGCATTTGCGAAGAGCTTTTCGAAAAATATTAAAAATTACCCGAGAAATGGGGAAAATATGGAAATTTAATGCGATTCAATACAAAACATCAGAATTTGTAGCAAAAAAATGAAAACCCTTGAAACTGAAAGCAATCCCCACATATTTGATATCTCCGTGTAGGGAATTTAATTTCTAGCGCACTTCCGAAGATCTTTTGAAAAATATTCAAAATTGCCCGAGAAATGGGGAAAATATGGAAATTTAATGAGATTCAATACAAAACATCAGAATTTGTAGCCAAAAAATTAAAACCCTTAAAACTAAAAGCAATCCCCACATATTTGGTATCGCCGTGTAGGGAATTTAATTTCTAGCGAACTTCCGAACACCTTTTCAAAAATATTCAAAATTGCCTGAGAAATCGGGAAAATATGGAAATTTAATGAGGTTCAATACAAAACATCAGAATTTGTAGCAAAAAAATAAAAACCTTTAAAACTAAAAGCAATCCCCACATATTTGGAATCGCCTTGTAGGGAATTTAATTTCTAGCGAATTTCCGAACACCTTTTCAAAAATATTCAAAATTGCCCGAGAAATCGGGAAAATATGGAAATATAATGAGATTCAATACAAAACATCAGAATTTGTAGCCAAAAAATGAAAACCCTTAAAACTGAAAACAATCCCCACATATTTGGTATCTCCATGTGGGGAATTTAATTTCTAGCGCACTTCCGAAGACCTTTTCGAAAAATATTCCAAATTGCCCGAGAAATGGGGTAAATATGGAAATTTAATGAGATTCAATTCAAAACATCAGAATTTGTAGCAAAAAAATAAAAACCTTTAAAACTAAAAGCAATCCCCACATATTTGGAATCGCCTTGTAGGGAATTTAATTTCTAGCGAATTTCCGAACACCTTTTCAAAAATATTCAAAATTGCCCGAGAAATCGGGAAAATATGGAAATTTAATTAGGTTCAATACAAAACATCAGAATATGTAGCAAAAAAATGAAAACCCTTAAAACTGAAAGCAATCCCCAAATATTTGGTAAATCCCAGTAGGGAATTTAATTTCTAGCGCATTTCCGTAGAGCTTTTCGAAAAATATTAAAAATTACCCGAGCAAAGAGGAAAATATGGATATTTAATGCGATTCAATACAAAACATCAGAATTTGTAGCCAAAAAATGAAAACCCTTAAAACTAAAAGCAATCCCCACATATTTGGTATCGCCTTGTAGGGAATTTAAGTTCTAGCGAATTTCCGAACACCTTTTGCAAAATATTCAAAATTGCCCGAGAAATCGGGAAAATATGGAAATTTAATAAGGTTCAATATATAACATCAAAATATGTAGCAAAAAAATGAAAACTCTTAAAATTGAAAGCAATCCCCACATATTTGGTATCTCCGTGTAGGGAATTTAATCCGCAGACCTTTTCGAAAAATATTCAAAATTGCCCGAGAAATCGCGAAAATATGGAAATTTAATGAGATTCAATACAAAACATCAGAATTTGTAGCAAAAAAATGAAAACCCTTAAAACTGAAAGCAATCCCCACATATTTTGTATCGCCTTGTAGGGAATTTAATTTCTAGCGAATTTCCGAAGACCTTTTCCAAAAATATTCAAAATTGCCCGAGAAATCGGGAAAATATGGAAATATAATGAGATTCAATACAAAACATCAGAACTTGTAGCCAAAAAATGAAAACCCTTAAAACTAAAAGCAATCCCCACATATGTGGTATCGCCGTGTAGAGAATTTAATTTCTAGCGAATTTCCGAACACCTTTTCAAAAATATTCAAAATTGCCCGAGAAATCGGGAAAGTATAGAAATTTAATGAGGTTCAATACAAAACAACAGAATTTATAGCACAAAAATTGAAACCCTTAAAACTGAAAGAGATCCCCACATATTTGGAATCTCCGAGTAGGGAATTTATTTTCTAGCGCATTTCCGAAGACCTTTTCCAAAAATATTAAAAATTACCCGAGAAATGGGGAAAATATGGAAATTTAATGAGATTCAATACAAAACATCAGAATATGTAGCAAAAAAATGAAAACCCTTAAAACTGAAAGCAATCCCCACATATTTAGTATCTCCGTGTAGGGAATTTAATTTCTAGCGAATTTCCGAAGACCTTTTCCAAAAATATTCAAAATTGCCCGAGAAATGGGGAAAATATGGAAATTTAATGAGATTCAATACAAAACATCAGAACTTGTAGCCAAAAAATGAAAACCCTTAAAACTAACAGCAATCCCCACATATGTGGTATCGCCGTGTAGAGAATTCAATTTCTAGCGAATTTCCGAACACCTTTTCAAAAATATTCAAAATTGCCCGAGAAATCGGGAAAGTATAGAAATTTAATGCGATTCAATACAAAACATCAGAATTTGTAGCAAAAAAATGAAAACCCTTAAAACTGAAAGCAATCTCCACATATTTGGTATCTCCGTGTAGGGAATTTAATTTCTAGCGCACTTCCGAAGACCTTTTCGAAAAAATATTCAAAATTGCCCGAGAAACGGTGAAAATATGGAAATTTAATGAGATTCAATACAAAACATCAGAATTTGTAGCAAAAAAATGAAAACCCTTAAAACTGAAAGCAATCCCCACATATTTGGTATCTCCGTGTAGGTAATTTAATTTCTAGCGAATATCCGAAGATCTTTTCGAAAAATATTCAAAATTGCCAGAGAACAAAGGAAAATATGGAAATATAATGAGATTCAATACAACACATCAGAATTTGTAGCCAAAAAATGAAAACCCTTAAAACTAAAAGCAATACCCACATATTTGGTATCGCCGTGTAGGGAATTTAATTTCTAGCGAACTTCCGAAGACCTTTTCAAAAAATATCCAAAATTGCCGGAGAAAGGTGAAAATATGGAAATTTAATGAGATTCAATACAAAACATCAGAATTTGTAGCAAAAAAATGAAAACCCTTAAAACTGAAAGCAATCCCCACATATTTGGTATCTCCGTGTAGGTAATTTAATTTCTAGCGAATTCCCGAAGATCTTTTCGAAAAATATTCAAAATTGCCAGCGAAATCGGGAAAATATGGAAATATAATAAGATTGAATACAACACATCAGAATTTGTAGCCAAAAAATGAAAACCCTTAAAACTAAAAGCAATACCCACATATTTGGTATCGCCGTGTAGGGAATTTAATTGCTAGCGAACTTCCGAACACCTTTTCAAAAATATTCAAAATTGCCCGAGAAATCGGGAAAATATGGAAATTTAATGAGGTTCAATACAAAACATCAGAATATGTAGCAAAAAAATAAAAACCTTTAAAACTGAAAGCAATCCCCACATATTTGGTATCTCCGTGTAGGGAATTTAATTTCTAGCGAATTTCCGAAGACCTTTTCGAAAAATATTCAAAATTGCCCGAGAAATCGCGAAAATATGGAAATTTAATGAGATTCAATACAAAACATCAGAATTTGTAGCAAAAAAATGAAAACCCTTAAAACTGAAAGCAATCCCCACATATTTGGTATCTCCGTTTAGGGAATTTAATTTCTAGCGAATTTCCGAAGACCTTTTCGAAAGATATTCAAAATTGCCCGAGAAATCGGGAAAATATGGAAATTTAATAAGATTCAATACAAAACATCAGAATTTGTAGCCAAAACATGAAAACCCTTAAAACTAAAAGCAATCCCCACATATGTGGTATCGCCGTGTAGGTAATTTAATTTCTAGCGAATATCCGAAGATCTTTTCGAAAAATATTCAAAATTGCCAGAGAAAAAGGGAAAATATGGAAATATAATGAGATTCAATACAACACATCAGAATTTGTAGCCAAAAAATGAAAACCCTTAAAACTAAAAGCAATACCCACATATTTGGTATCGCCGTGTAGGGAATTTAATTTCTAGCGAACTTCCGAAGACCTTTTCGAAAAAATATTCAAAATTGCCCGAGAAACGGTGAAAATATGGAAATTTAATGAGATTCAATACAAAACATCAGAATTTGTAGCAAAAAAATAAAAACCTTTAAAACTGAAAGCAATCCCCACATATTTGGTATCTCCGTGTAGGTAATTTAATTTCTAGCGAATTTCCGAAGATCTTTTCGAAAAATATTCAAAATTGCCAGAGAAATCGGGAAAATATGGAAATAAAATAAGATTGAATACAACACATCAGAATTTGTAGCCAAAAAATGAAAACCCTTAAAACTAAAAGCAATACCCACATATTTGGTATCGCCGTGTAGGGAATTTAATTGCTAGAGAACTTCCGAACACCTTTTCAAAAATATTCAAAATTGCCCGAGAAATCGGGAAAATATGGAAATTTAATGAGGTTCAATACAAAACATCAGAATATGTAGCAAAAAAATAAAAACCTTTAAAACTGAAAGCAATCCCCACATATTTGGTATCTCCGTGTAGGGAATTTAATTTCTAGCGAATTTCCGAAGACCTTTTCGAAAAATATTCAAAATTGCCCGAGAAATCGCGAAAATATGGAAATTTAATGAGATTAAATACAAAACATCAGAATTTGTAGCAAAAAAATGAAAACCCTTAAAACTGAAAGCAATCCCTACATATTTGGTATCTCCGTTTAGGGAATTTAATTTCTAGCGAATTTCCGAAGAACTTTTCGAAAAATATTCAAAATTGCCCGAGAAATCGGGAAAATATGGAAATATAATGAGATTCAATACAAAACATCAGAATTTGTAGCCAAAAAATGAAAACCCTTAAAACTAAAAGCAATCCCCACATATGTGGTATCGCCGTGTAGAGAATTTAATTTCTAGCGAATTTCCGAACACCTTTTCAAAAATATTCAAAATTGCCCGAGAAATCGGGAAAGTATAGAAATTTAATGAGGTTCAATACAAAACATCAGAATTTGTAGCAAAAAAATGAAAACCCTTAAAACTGAAAGCAATCCCCACATATTTGGTATCTCCGAGTAAAGAATTTAATTTCTAGCGCATTTCCGAAGAGCTTTTCAAAAAATATTCAAAATTGCCCGAGAAACGGTGAAAATATGGAAATTTAATGAGATTCAATACAAAACATCAGAATTTGTAGCAAAAAAATGAAAACCCTTAAAACTGAAAGCAATCCCCACATATTTGGTATCTCCGTGTAGGTAATTTAATTTCTAGCGAATTTCCGAAGATCTTTTCGAAAAATATTCAAAATTACCAAAGAAATCGGGAAAATATGGAAATATAATAAGATTGAATACAACACACCAGAATTTGTAGCCAAAAAATGAAAACCCTTAAAACTAAAAGCAATACCCACATATTTGGTATCGCCGTGTAGGGAATTTAATTGCTAGCAAACTTCCGAACACCTTTTCAAAAATATTCAAAATTGCCCGAGAAATCGGGAAAATATGGAAATTTAATGAGGTTCGATACAAAACATCAGAATATGTAGCAAAAAAATAAAAACCTTTAAAACTGAAAGCAATCCCCACATATTTGGTATCTCTGTGTAGGGAATTTAATTTCTAGCGAATTTCCGAAGACCTTTTCGAAAAATATTCAAAATTGCCCGAGAAATCGCGAAAATATGGAAATTTAATGAGATTCAATACAAAACATCAGAATTTGTAGCAAAAAAATGAAAACCCTTAAAACTGAAAGCAATCCCCACATATTTGGTATCTCCGTTTAGGGAATTTAATTTCTAGCGAATTTCCGAAGACCTTTTCGAAAGATATTCAAAATTGCCCGAGAAATCGGGAAAATATGGAAATATAATAAGATTCAATACAAAACATCAGAATTTGTAGCCAAAAAATGAAAACCCTTAAAACTAAAAGCAATCCCCACATATGTGGTATCGCCGTGTAGGTAATTTAATTTCTAGCGAATATCCGAAGATCTTTTCGAAAAATATTCAAAATTGCCAAAGAAAAAGGGAAAATATGGAAATATAATGAGATTCAATACAACACATCAGAATTTGTAGCCAAAAAATGAAAACCCTTAAAACTAAAAGCAATACCCACATATTTGGTATCGCCGTGTAGGGAATTTAATTTCTAGCGAACTTCCGAAGACCTTTTCGAAAAAATATTCAAAATTGCCCGAGAAACGGTGAAAATATGGAAATTTAATGAGATTCAATACAAAACATCAGAATTTGTAGCAAAAAAATGAAAACCCTTAAAACTGAAAGCAATCCCCACATATTTGGTATCTCCGTGTAGGTAATTTAATTTCTAGCGAATTTCCGAAGATCTTTTCGAAAAATATTCAAAATTGCCAGAGAAATCGGGAAAATATGGAAATAAAATAAGATTGAATACAACACATCAGAATTTGTAGCCAAAAAATGAAAACCCTTAAAACTAAAAGCAATACCCACATATTTGGTATCGCCGTGTAGGGAATTTAATTGCTAGAGAACTTCCGAACACCTTTTCAAAAATATTCAAAATTGCCCGAGAAATCGGGAAAATATGGAAATTTAATGAGGTTCAATACAAAACATCAGAATATGTAGCAAAAAAATAAAAACCTTTAAAACTGAAAGCAATCCGCACATATTTGGTATCTCCGTGTAGGGAATTTAATTTCTAGCGAATTTCCGAAGACCTTTTCGAAAAATATTCAAAATTGCCCGAGAAATCGCGAAAATATGGAAATTTAATGAGATTAAATACAAAACATCAGAATTTGTAGCAAAAAAATGAAAACCCTTAAAACTGAAAGCAATCCCTACATATTTGGTATCTCCGTTTAGGGAATTTAATTTCTAGCGAATTTCCGAAGACCTTTTCGAAAGATATTCAAAATTGCCCGAGAAATCGGGAAAATATGGAAATATAATGAGATTCAATACAAAACATCAGAATTTGTAGCCAAAAAATGAAAACCCTTAAAACTAAAAGCAATCCCCACATATGTGGTATCGCCGTGTAGAGAATTTAATTTCTAGCGAATTTCCGAACACCTTTTCAAAAATATTCAAAATTGCCCGAGAAATCGGGAAAGTATAGAAATTTAATGAGGTTCAATACAAAACATCAGAATTTGTAGCAAAAAAATGAAAACCCTTAAAACTGAAAGCAATCCCCACATATTTGGTATCTCCGAGTAAAGAATTTAAATTCTAGCGCATTTCCGAAGAGCTTTTCAAAAAATATTCAAAATTGCCCGAGAAACGGTGAAAATATGGAAATTTAATGAGATTCAATACAAAACATCAGAATTTGTAGCAAAAAAATGAAAACTCTTAAAACTGAAAGCAATCCCCACATATTTGGTATCTCCGTGTAGGTAATTTAATTTCTAGCGAATTTCCGAAGATCTTTTCGAAAAATATTCAAAATTACCAAAGAAATCGGGAAAATATGGAAATATAATAAGATTGAATACAACACACCAGAATTTGTAGCCAAAAAATGAAAACCCTTAAAACTAAAAGCAATACCCACATATTTGGTATCGCCGTGTAGGGAATTTAATTGCTAGCAAACTTCCGAACACCTTTTCAAAAATATTCAAAATTGCCCGAGAAATCGGGAAAATATGGAAATTTAATGAGGTTCGATACAAAACATCAGAATATGTAGCAAAAAAATAAAAACCTTTAAAACTGAAAGCAATCCCCACATATTTGGTATCTCTGTGTAGGGAATTTAATTTCTAACGAATTTTCGAAGACCTTTTTGAAAAATATTTAAAATTGCCCGAGAAATCGCGAAAATATGGAAATTTAATGAGATTCAATACAAAACATCAGAATTTGTAGCAAAAAAATGAAAACCCTTAAAACTGAAAGCAATCCCCACATATTTGGTATCTCCGTTTAGGGAATTTAATTTCTAGCGAATTTCCGAAGACCTTTTCGAAAGATATTCAAAATTGCCCGAGAAATCGGGAAAATATGGAAATATAATAAGATTCAATACAAAACATCAGAATTTGTAGCCAAAAAATGAAAACCCTTAAAACTAAAAGCAATCCCCACATATGTGGTATCGCCGTGTAGGTAATTTAATTTCTAGCGAATATCCGAAGATCTTTTCGAAAAATATTCAAAATTGCCAAAGAAAAAGGGAAAATATGGAAATATAATGAGATTCAATACAACACATCAGAATTTGTAGCCAAAAAATGAAAACCCTTAAAACTAAAAGCAATACCCACATATTTGGTATCGCCGTGTAGGGAATTTAATTTCTAGCGAACTTCCGAAGACCTTTTCGAAAAAATATTCAAAATTGCCCGAGAAACGGTGAAAATATGGAAATTTAATGAGATTCAATACAAAACATCAGAATTTGTAGCAAAAAAATGAAAACCCTTAAAACTGAAAGCAATCCCCACATATTTGGTATCTCCGTGTAGGTAATTTAATTTCTAGCGAATTTCCGAAGATCTTTTCGAAAAATATTCAAAATTGCCAGAGAAATCGGGAAAATATGGAAATATAATAAGATTGAATACAACACATCAGAATTTGTAGCCAAAAAATGAAAACCCTTAAAACTAAAAGCAATACCCACATATTTGGTATCGCCGTGTAGGGAATTTAATTGCTAGCGAACTTCCGAACACCTTTTCAAAAATATTCAAAATTGCCCGAGAAATCGGGAAAATATGGAAATTTAATTAGGTTCAATACAAAACATCAGAATATGTAGCAAAAAAATAAAAACCTTTAAAACTGAAAGCAATCCCCACATATTTGGTATCTCCATGTAGGGAATTTAATTTCTAGCGAATTTCCGAAGACCTTTTCGAAAAATATTCAAAATTGCCCGAGAAATCGCGAAAATATGGAAATTTAATGAGATTCAATACAAAACATCAGAATTTGTAGCAAAAAAATGAAAACCCTTAAAACTGAAAGCAATCCCCACATATTTGGTATCTCCGTTTAGGGAATTTAATTTCTAGCGAATTTCCGAAGACCTTTTCGAAAGATATTCAAAATTGCCCGAGAAATCGGGAAAATATGGAAATATAATGAGATTCAATACAAAACATCAGAATTTGTAGCCAAAAAATGAAAACCCTTAAAACTAAAAGCAATCCCCACATATGTGGTATCGCCGTGTAGAGAATTTAATTTCTAGCGAATTTCCGAACACCTTTTCAAAAATATTCAAAATTGCCCGAGAAATCGGGAAAGTATAGAAATTTAATGAGGTTCAATACAAAACATCAGAATTTGTAGCAAAAAAATGAAAACCCTTAAAACTGAAAGCAATCCCCACATATTTGGTATCTCCGAGTAGGGAATTTAATTTCTAGCGCATTTCCGAAGAGCTTTTCAAAAAATATTAAAAATTACCCGAGAAATGGGGAAAATATGGAAATTTAATGCGATTCAATACAAAACATCAGAATTTGTAGCAAAAAAATGAAAACCCTTAAAACTGAAAGCAATCCCCACATATTTGGTATCTCCGTGTAGGGAATTTAATTTCTAGCGCACTTCCAAAGACCTTTTCGAAAAATATTCAAAATTGCCCGAGAAATCGGGAAAATATGGAAATATAATGAGATTCAATACAAAACATCAGAATTTGTAGCCAAAAAATGAAAACCCTTAAAACTAAAAGCAATCCCCACATATTTGGTATCGCCATGTAGGGAATTTAATTTCTAGCGAACTTCCGAACACCTTTTCAAAAATATTCATAATTGCCCGAGAAATCGGGAAAATATGGATATTTAATGAGGTTCAATACAAAACATCAGAATATGTAGCAAAAAAATGAAAACCCTAAAAACTGAAAGCAATTCCCAAATATTTGGTATCTCCGAGTAGGGAATTTAATTTCTAGCGCATTTCCGAAGAGCTTTTCGAAAAATATTAAAAATTAACCGAGAAATGGGGAAAATATGGAAATTTAATGCGATTCAATACAAAACATCAGAATTTGTAGCAAAAAAATGAAAACCCTTAAAACTGAAAGCAATCCCCACATATTTGATATCTCCGTGTAGGGAATTTAATTTCTAGCGCACTTCCGAAGATCTTTGCGAAAAATATTCAAAATTGCCCGAGAAATGGGGAAAATATGGAAATTTAATGAGATTCAATACAAAACATCAGAATTTGTAGCCAAAAAATGAAAACCCTTAAAACTAAAAGCAATCCCCGCATATTTGGTATCGCCGAGTAGGGAATTTAATTTCTAGCGAATTTCCGAACACCTTTTCAAAAATATTCAAAATTGCCCGAGAAATCGGGAAAGTATAGAAATTTAATGAGGTTCAATACAAAACATCAGAATTTGTAGCAAAAAAATGAAAACCCTTAAAACTGACAGCAATCCCCACATATTTGGTATCTCCGAGTAGGGAATTTAATTTCTAGCGCATTTCCGAAGAGCTTTTCGAAAAATATTAAAAATTAACCGAGAAATGGGGAAAATATGGAAATTTAATGCGATTCAATACAAAACATCAGAATTTGTAGCAAAAAAATGAAAACCCTTAAAACTAAAAACAATCCCCACATATTTGGTATCGCCGAGTAGGGAATTTAATTTCTAGCGAACTTCCGAACACCTTTTCAAAAATATTCAAAATTGCCCGAGAAATCGGGAAAATATTGAAATTTAATGTGATTCAATACAAAACATCAGAATTTGTAGAAAAAAATGAAAACCCTCACAACTGAAAGCAATTCCCACATATTTGGTATCTCCGTGTAGGGAATTTAATTTCTAGCGCACTTTCGAAGACCTTTTCGAAAAATATTCAAAATTGCCCGAGAAATCGCGAAAATATGGAAATTTAATGATATTCAATACAAAACATCAGAATATGTAGCAAAAAAATGAAAACTCTTAAAACTGAAAGCAATCACCACATATTTGGTATCTCCGAGTAGGGAATTTACTTTCTAGCGAATTTCCGAACACCTTTTCGAAATATATTCAAAATTGCCCAAAAAATCGGGAAAATATGGAAATTTAATGTGATTAAATACAAAACATCACAATTTGTAGCAAAAAAATGAAATACCTTAAAACTGAAAGCAATCTCCACATATTTAGTATGTCCGTGTAGGGAATTTAATTTCTAGCGCACTTTCGAAGACCTTTTCGAAAAATATTCAAAATTGCCCGAGAAATCGGGAAAATATGGAAATATAATGAGATTCAATACAAAACATCAGAATTTGTAGCAAAAAAATGAAAACCCTTAAAACTAAAAGCAATCCCCACATATTTGGTATCGCCGTGTAGGGAATTTAATTTCTAGCGAATTTCCGAACACCTTTTCGAAAAATATTCAAAATTGCCCAAAAAATCGGGAAAATATGGAAATTTAATGTGATTAAATACAAAACATCACAATTTGTAGCAAAAAAATGAAATACCTTAAAACTGAAAGCAATCTCCACATATTTAGTATCTCCGTGTAGGGAATTTAATTTCTAGCGCACTTTCGAAGACCTTTTCGAAAAATATTCAAAATTGCCCGAGAAATCGGGAAAATATGGAAATATAATGAGATTCAATACAAAACATCAGAATTTGTAGCAAAAAAATGAAAACCCTTGAAGCTAAAAGCAATCCTCACATATTTGGTATCGCCGTGTAGGGAACTTAATTTCTAGCGAATTTCCGAACACCTTTTCAAAAATATTCAAAATTGCCGAAGAAATCAGGAAAATATGGAAATTTAATGAGGTTCAATACAGAACATCAGAATATGTAGCAAAAAAATGAAAACCGTTAAAACAGAAAGCAATCCCCACATATTTGGTATCTCCGTGTAGGGAATTTAAGTTCTAGCGCACTTTCGAAGACCTTTTCGAAAAATATTCAAAATTACCGGAGAAATCGGGAAAATATGGAAATATAATGAGATTCAATACAAAACATCAGAATTTGTAGCAAAAAAATGAAAACCCTTAAAGCTAAAAGCAATCCTCACATATTTGGTATCGCCGTGTAGGGAACTTAATTTTTAGCGAATTGTCGAACACCTTTTCAAAAATATTCAAAATTGCCGGAGAAATCAGGAAAATATGGAAATTTAATGAGGTTCAATACAAAACATCAGAATTTGTAGCAAAAAAATTAAAACCCTTAAAGCTAAAAGCAATCCTCACATATTTGGTAACGCCGTGTAGGGAACTTAATTTCTAGCGAATTTCCGAACACCTTTTCAAAAATTTTCAAAATTGCCGGAGAAATCAGGAAAATATGGAAATTTAATGAGGTTCAATACAAAACATCAGCATATGTAGCAAAAAAATGAAAACCCTTAAAACTGAAAGCAATCCCCACATATTTGGTATCTCCGAGTAGGGAATTTAATTTCTAGCGCACTTCCGAAGACCATTTCCAAAAAAATTTTCAAAATTGCCCGAGAAATCGGGAAAATATGGAAATTTAATGAGGTTCAATACAAAACATCAGAATATGTAGCAAAAAAATGAAAACCCTTAAAGCTAAAAGCAATCCTCACATATTTGGTATCGCCGTGTAGGGAACATAATTTCTAGCGAATTTCCGAACACCTTTTCAAAATTTTCAAAATTGCTGGAGAAATCAGGAAAATATGGAAATTTAATGAGGTTCAATACAAAACATCAGAATATGTAGCAAAAAACTGAAAACCCTTAAAACTGAAAGCAATCCCCACATATTTGGTATCTCCGTGTAGGGAATTTAATTTCTAGCGCATTTCCGAAAAATGGGAAAAATATGGAAATTTAATGAGGTTCAATACAGAATATGTAGCAAAAAAATGAAAACCCTTAAAACTAAAAGTAATCCCCACATATTTGGTATCGCTGTGTAGGGAACTTAATTTCTAGCGAATTTCCGAACACCTTTTCAAAAATATTCAAAATTGCTGGAGAAATCAGGAAAATATGGAAATTTAATGAGGTTCAATACAAAACATCAGAATATGTAGCAAAAAACTGAAAACCCTTAAAACTGAAAGCAATCCCCACATATTTGGTATCTCCGTGTAGGGAATTTAATTTCTAGCGCACTTCCGAAAACCTTTTCGAAAAATATTCAAAATTGCCCGAGAAATCGCGAAAATATGGAAATTTAATGATATTCAATACAAAACATCAGAATTTGTAGCAAAAAAATGAAAACCCTTAAAACTAAAAGCAATCCCCACATATTTGGTATCGCCGTGTAGGGAATTTAATTTCTAGCGAATTACCGAACACCTATTCAAAAATATTCAAAATTGCCCGAGAAATCGGGAAAATATTGAAATTTAATGAGGTTCAATACATAACATCAGAATATGTAGCAAAAAAATGAAAACCCTTAAAACTGAAAGCAATCCCCACATATTTGGTATCTCCGAGTACGAAATTTAATTTCTAGCGCATTTCCGAACACCTTTTCAAAAATATTCTAAATTGCCCGAGAAATCGAAAAAATATGGAAATTTAATGAGGTTCAATACAAAACAGCAGAATATGTAGCAAAAAAATGAAAACCCTTAAAACTAAAAGCAATCCCCACATATTTGGTATCTCCGAGTAGGGAATTTAATTTCTAGCACACTTCCGAAGACCTTTTCGAAAATTATTCAAAATTGCCCGAGAAATCGGGAAAATATGGAAATTCAATGTGATTCAATACAAAACATCAGAATTTGTAGAAAAAAATGAAAACCCGCAAAACTGAAAGCAATTCCCAAATATTTGGTATCTCCGTGTAGGGAATTTAATTTCTAGCGCACTTTCGAAGACCTTTGCGAAAAATATTCAAAATTGCCCGAGAAATCGGGAAAATATGGAAATTCAATGTGATTCAATACAAAACATCAGAATTTGTAGAAAAAAATGAAAACCCGCAAAACTGAAAGCAATTCCCACATATTTAGTATCTCCGTGTAGGGAATTTAATTTCTAGCGCACTTTCGAAGACCTTTTCGAAAAATATTCAAAATTGCCCGAGAAATCGGGAAAATATGGAAATATAATGAGATTCAATACAAAACATCAGAATTTGTAGCAAAAAAATGAAAACCCTTGAAGCTAAAAGCAATCCTCACATATTTGGTATCGCCGTGTAGGGAACTTAATTTCTAGCGAATTTCCGAACACCTTTTCAAAAATATTCAAAATTGCCGAAGAAATCAGGAAAATATGGAAATTTAATGAGGTTCAATACAGAACATCAGAATATGTAGCAAAAAAATGAAAACCGTTAAAACAGAAAGCAATCCCCACATATTTGGTATCTCCGTGTAGGGAATTTAAGTTCTAGCGCACTTTCGAAGACCTTTTCGAAAAATATTCAAAATTACCGGAGAAATCGGGAAAATATGGAAATATAATGAGATTCAATACAAAACATCAGAATTTGTAGCAAAAAAATGAAAACCCTTAAAGCTAAAAGCAATCCTCACATATTTGGTATCGCCGTGTAGGGAACTTAATTTTTAGCGAATTGTCGAACACCTTTTCAAAAATATTCAAAATTGCCAGAGAAATCAGGAAAATATGGAAATTTAATGAGGTTCAATACAAAACATCAGAATTTGTAGCAAAAAAATTAAAACCCTTAAAGCTAAAAGCAATCCTCACATATTTGGTAACGCCGTGTAGGGAACTTAATTTCTAGCGAATTTCCGAACACCTTTTCAAAAATTTTCAAAATTGCTGGAGAAATCAGGAAAATATGGAAATTTAATGAGGTTCAATACAAAACATCAGCATATGTAGCAAAAAAATGAAAACCCTTAAAACTGAAAGCAATCCCCACATATTTGGTATCTCCGAGTAGGGAATTTAATTTCTAGCGCACTTCCGAAGACCATTTCCAAAAAAATTTTCAAAATTGCCCGAGAAATCGGGAAAATATGGAAATTTAATGAGGTTCAATACAAAACATCAGAATATGTAGCAAAAAAATGAAAACCCTTAAAGCTAAAAGCAATCCTCACATATTTGGTATCGCCGTGTAGGGAACATAATTTCTAGCGAATTTCCGAACACCTTTTCAAAAATTTTCAAAATTGCTGGAGAAATCAGGAAAATATGGAAATTTAATGAGGTTCAATACAAAACATCAGAATATGTAGCAAAAAACTGAAAACCCTTAAAACTGAAAGCAATCCCCACATATTTGGTATCTCCGTGTAGGGAATTTAATTTCTAGCGCATTTCCGAAAAATGGGAAAAATATGGAAATTTAATGAGGTTCAATACAGAATATGTAGCAAAAAAATGAAAACCCTTAAAACTAAAAGTAATCCCCACATATTTGGTATCGCTGTGTAGGGAACTTAATTTCTAGCGAATTTCCGAACACCTTTTCAAAAATATTCAAAATTGCTGGAGAAATCAGGAAAATATGGAAATTTAATGAGGTTCAATACAAAACATCAGAATATGTAGCAAAAAACTGAAAACCCTTAAAACTGAAAGCAATCCCCACATATTTGGTATCTCCGTGTAGGGAATTTAATTTCTAGCGCACTTCCGAAAACCTTTTCGAAAAATATTCAAAATTGCCCGAGAAATCGCGAAAATATGGAAATTTAATGATATTCAATACAAAACATCAGAATTTGTAGCAAAAAAATGAAAACCCTTAAAACTAAAAGCAATCCCCACATATTTGGTCTCGCCGTGTAGGGAATTTAATTTCTAGCGAATTACCGAACACCTATTCAAAAATATTCAAAATTGCCCGAGAAATCGGGAAAATATTGAAATTTAATGAGGTTCAATACATAACATCAGAATATGTAGCAAAAAAATGAAAACCCTTAAAACTGAAAGCAATCCCCACATATTTGGTATCTCCGAGTACGAAATTTAATTTCTAGCGCATTTCCGAACACCTTTTCAAAAATATTCTAAATTGCCCGAGAAATCGAAAAAATATGGAAATTTAATGAGGTTCAATACAAAACAGCAGAATATGTAGCAAAAAAATGAAAACCCTTAAAACTAAAAGCAATCCCCACATATTTGGTATCTCCGAGTAGGGAATTTAATTTCTAGCACACTTCCGAAGACCTTTTCGAAAATTATTCAAAATTGCCCGAGAAATCGGGAAAATATGGAAATTCAATGTGATTCAATACAAAACATCAGAATTTGTAGAAAAAAATGAAAACCCGCAAAACTGAAAGCAATTCCCAAATATTTGGTATCTCCGTGTAGGGAATTTAATTTCTAGCGCACTTTCGAAGACCTTTGCGAAAAATATTCAAAATTGCCCGAGAAATCGGGAAAATATGGAAATTCAATGTGATTCAATACAAAACATCAGAATTTGTAGAAAAAAATGAAAACCCGCAAAACTGAAAGCAATTCCCACATATTTGGTATCTCCAAATAGGGAATTTAATTTCTAGCGCATTTCCGAAGAACTTTTCGAAAAATATTCAAAATTGCCCGAGAAATGTGGAAAATATGTAAAATTTAATGCGATTCAATACAAAACATCGGAATTTGTAGCAAAAAAATGAAAACCCTTAAAACTGAAAGCAATCCCCACATATTTGGTATCTCCGTGTAGGGAATTTAATTTCTAGCTAATTTCCGAAGACCTTTTCGAAAAATATTCAAAATTGCGCGAGAAATCGGGAAAATATGGAAATATAATGAGAATCAATACAAAACATCAGAATTTGTAGCCAAAAAATGAAAACCCTTAAAACTGAAAGTAATCCTCACATATTTGATATCTCCGTGTAGGGAATTTAATTTCTAGCTAATTTCCGAAGACCTTTTCGAAAAATATTCAAAATTGCGCGAGAAATCGGGAAAATATAGAAATATAATGAGAATCAATACAAAACAGCAGAATTTGTAGCCAAAAAATGAAAACCCTTAAAACTAAAAGCAATCCCCACATATTTGGTATGGCCGTGTAGGGAATTTAATTGCTAGCGAATTTCCGAACACCTTTTCAAAAATATTCAAAATTGCCCGAGAAATCGGGAAAATTTAATTAGGTTCAATACAAAACAACAGAATATGTAGCAAAAATATGAAAACCCTTAAACCTGAAAGCAATCCCCACATATTTGGTATCTCCTAGTAGGGAATTTAATTTCTAGCGCATTTCCGAAAAATGGGAAAAATATGGAAATTTAATGAGGTTCAATACAGAATATGTAGCAAAAAAATGAAAACCCTTAAAACTAAAAGCAATCCCCACATATTTGGTATCGCCGTGTAGGGAATTTAATTTCTAGCGAATATCCGAACACCTTTTCGAAAAATATTCAAAATTGCCCGAGAAATCGGGAAAATATGGAAATTTAATGTGATTAAATACAAAACATCAGAATTTGTAGCAAAAAAATGAAATACCTTAAAACTGAAAGCAATCTCCACATATTTGGTATGTCCGTGTAGGGAATTTAATTTCTAGCACACTTTCGAAGTCCTTTTCGAAAAATATTCAAAATTGCCCGAGAAATCGGGAAAATATGGAAATATAATGAGATTCAATACAAAACATCAGAATTTGTAGCAAAAAAATGAAAACCCTTAAAGCTAAAAGCAATCCTCACATATTTGGTATCGCCGTGTAGGGAACTTAATTTCTAGCGAATTTCCGAACACCTTTTCAAAAATATTCAAAATTGCCGGAGAAATCAGGAAAATATGGAAATTTAATGAGGTTCAATACAAAACATCTGAATATGTAGCAAAAAAATAAAAACCCTTAAAACTGAAAGCAATCCCCACATATTTGGTATCTCCGTGTAGGGAATTTAATTTCTAGCGCACTTTCGCAGACATTTTCGAAAAATATTCAAAATTACCCGAGAAATCGGGAAAATATGGAAATATAATGAGATTCAATACAAAACATCAGAATTTGTAGCAAAAAAATGAAAACCCTTAAAGCTAAAAGCAATCCTCACATATTTGGTATCGTCGTGTAGGGAACTTAATTTCTAGCGAATTTCCGAACACCTTTTCAAAAATATTCAAAATTGCCGGAGAAATCAGGAAAATATGGAAATTTTATGAGGTTCAATACAAAACATCAGAATTTGTAGCAAAAAAATGAAAACCCTTAAAGCTAAAAGCAATCCTCACATATTTGGTATCGCCGTGTAGGGAACTTAATTTCTAGCGAATTTCCGAACACCTTTTCAAAAATATTCAAAATTGCCGGAGAAATCAGGAAAATATGGAAATTTAATGAGGTTTAATACAAAACATCAGCATATGTAGCAAAAAAATGAAAACCCTTAAAACTGAAAGCAATCCCCACATATTTGGTATCTCCGAGCAGGGAATTTAATTTCTAGCGCACTTCCGAAGACCTTTTCCAAAAAAATTTTCAAAATTGCCCGAGAAATCGGGAAAATATGGAAATTTAATTAGGTTCAATACAAAACATCAGAATATGTAGCAAAAAAATGAAAACCCTTAAAGCTAAAAGCAATCCTCACATATTTTGTATCGCCGTGTAGGGAACTTAATTTCTAGCCAATTTCCGAACACCATTTCAAAAATATTCAAAATTGCCGGAGAAATCAGGAAAATATGGAAATTTAATGAGGTTCAATACAAAACATCAGAATATGTAGCAAAAAACTGAAAACTCTTAAAACTGAAAGCAATCCCCACATATTTGGTATCTCCAAATAGGGAATTTAATTTCTAGCGCATTTCCGAAGAACTTTTCGAAAAATATTCAAAATTGCCCGAGAAATGTGGAAAACATGTAAAATTTAATGCGATTCAGTACAAAACATCGGAATTTGTAGCAAAAAAATGAAAACCCTTAAAACTGAAAGCAATCCCCACATATTTGGTATCTCCGTGTAGGGAATTAAATTTCTAGCGCACTTTTAGCGAAGACCTTTTCGAAAAATATTCAAAATTGCCCGAAAAATCGGGAAAATATGGAAATTTAATGAGATTCAATACAAAACATCAGAATTTGTAGCAAAAAAATGAAAACCCTTAAAACTGAAAGTAATCCTCACATATTTGATATCTCCGTGTAGGGAATTTAATTTCTAGCTAATTTCCGAAGACCTTTTCGAAAAATATTCAAAATTGCGCGAGAAATCGAGAAAATATGGAAATATAATGAGAATCAATACAAAACATCAGAATTTGTAGCCAAAAAATGAAAACCCTTAAAACTAAAAGCAATCCCCACATATTTGGTATCGCCGAGTAGGGAATTTAATGCTAGCGAATTTCAGAACACCTTTTCGAAAAATATTCAAAATTGCCCGAGAAATCGGGAAAATATGGAAATTTAATGTGATTAAATACAAAACATCAGAATTTGTAGCAAAAAAATGAAATACCTTAAAACTGAAAGCAATCTCCACATATTTGGTATCTCCGTGTAGGGAATTTAATTTCTAGCGCACTTTCGAAGACCTTTTCGAACAATATTCAAAATTGCCCGAGAAATCGGGAAAATATGGAAATATAATGAGATTCAATACAAAACATCAGAATTTGTAGCAAAAAAATGAAAACCCTTAAAGCTAAAAGCAATCCTCACATATTTGGTATCGCCGTGTAGGGAACTTAATTTCTAGCGAATTTCCGAACACCTTTTCAAAAATATTTAAAATTGCCGGAGAAATCAGGAAAATATGGAAATTTAATGAGGTTCAATACAAAACATCAGAATATGTAGCAAAGAAATGAAAACCCTTAAAACTGAAAGTAATCCCCACATATTTGGTATCTCCGTGCAGGGAATTTAATTTCTAGCGAATTTCCGAACACCTTTTCAAAAATATACAAAATTGCCCGAGAAATCGGGAAAATATGGGAATTTAATTATGTTCCATACAAAACAGCGGAATATCTAGCAAAAATATGAAAACCCTTAAACCTGAAAGCAATCCCCACATATTTGGTATCTTCGAAAAATATTCAAAATTGCCCGAGAAATGGGAAAAATATGGAAATTTAATGAGGTTCAATACAAAACAGCAGAATATGTAGCAAAAAAATGAAAACCCTTAAAACTAAAAGCAATCCCCACATATTTGGTATTGCCGTGTAGGGAATTTAATTTCTAGCGAATTTCCGAACACATTTTCAAAAATATTCAAAATTGCCCGAGGAATGGGGAAAATATGGAAATTTAATGCGATTCAATACAAAACATAAGAATTTGTAGCAAAAAAATGAAAACCTTTAAAACTGAAAGCAATCCCCACATATTTAGTATCGCCGTGTAGGGAATTTAATTTCTAGCGAATTTCCGAACACCTTTTCAAAAATATTCAAAATTGCCGGAGTAATCAGGAAAATATGGAAATTTAATGAGGTTCAATACAGAATATGTAGCAAAAAAATGAAAACCCTTAAAACTAAAAGCAATCCCCACATATTTGGTATCGCCGTGTAGGGAATTCAATTTCTAGCGAATTTCCGAACACCTTTTCAAAAATATTCAAAATTGCCCGAGAAATGGGGAAAATATGGAAATTTAATGCGATTCAATACAAAACATCAGAATTTTTAGCAAAAAAATTAAATACCTTAAAAGTGAAAGCAATCCCCACATATTTGGTATCTCCGTGTATGGAATTTAATTTCTAGCGCACTTTCGAAGACCTTTTCGAAAAATATTCAAAATTGCCCGAGAAACCGGGAAAATATGGAAATATAATGAGATTCAATACAAAACATCAGAATTTGTAGCAAAAAAATGAAAACCCTTAAAACTAAAAGCAATCCCCATTATATTTGGTATCGCCGTGTAGGGAATTTAATTTCTAGCGAATTTCCGAACACATTTTCAAAAATATTCAAAATTGCCCGAGAAATGGGGAAAATATGGAAATTTAATGCGATTCAATACAAAACATAAGAATTTGTAGCAAAAAAATGAAAACCTTTAAAACTGAAAGCAATCCCCACATATTTGGTATCGCCGTGTAGGGAATTTAATTTCTAGCGAATTTCCGAACACCTTTTCAAAAATATTCAAAATTGCCCGAGAAATGGGGAAAATATGGAAATTTAATGCGATTCAATACAAAACATCAGAATTTTTAGCAAAAAAATTAAATACCTTAAAAGTGAAAGCAATCCCCACATATTTGGTATCTCCGTGTAGGGAATTTAATTTCTAGCGCACTTTCGAAGACCTTTTCGAAAAATATTCAAAATTGCCGGAGTAATCAGGAAAATATGGAAATTTAATGAGGTTCAATACAAAACATCAGAATATGTAGCAAAAAAATGAAAACCCTTAAAACTGAAAGCAATCCCCACATATTTGGTATCTCCGTGTATGGAATTTAATTTCTAGCGCACTTTCGAAGACCTTTTCGAAAAATATTCGAAATTGCCCGAGAAATCGGGAAAATATGGAAATATAATGAGGTTCAATACAGAATATGTAGCAAAAAAATGAAAACCCTTAAAACTAAAAGCAATCCCCACATATTTGGTATCGCCGTGTAGGGAATTTAATTACTAGCGAATTTCCGAACACCTTTTCAAAAATATTCAAAATTGCCCGAGAAATGGGGAAAATATGGAAATTTAATGCGATTCAATACAAAACATCAGAATTTTTAGCAAAAAAATTAAATACCTTAAAAGTGAAAGCAATCCCCACATATTTGGTATCTCCGTGTATGGAATTTAATTTCTAGCGCACTTTCGAAGACCTTTTCGAAAAATATTCAAAATTGCCCGAGAAACCGGGAAAATATGGAAATATAATGAGATTCAATACAAAACATCAGAATTTGTTGCAAAAAAATGAAAACCTTTAAAACTGAAAGCAATCCCCACATATTTTGTATCTCCGAGTAGGGAATTTAATTTCTAGCGCACTTCCGAAGACCTTTTCCAAAAAAATTTTCAAAATTGCCCGAGAAATGGGGAACATATGGAAATTTAATGTGATTCAATACAAAACATCAGAAAAAAATGAAAACCCTCAAAACTGAAAGCAATCCCCACATATTTTGTATCTCCGAGTAGGGAATTTAATTTCTAGCGCACTTCCGAAGACCTTTTCCAAAAAAATTTTCAAAATTGCCCGAGAAATCGGGAAAATATGGAAATTTAATGTGATTCAATACAAAACATCAGAATTCGTAGCAAAAAAATGAAAACCCTTAAAACTGAAAGCAATCCCCACATATTTTGTATCTCCGAGTAGGGAATTTAATTTCTAGCGCACTTTCGAAGACCTATTCGAAAAATATTGAAAATTGCCTGAGAAATCGGGAAAATATGGAAATATAATGAGATTCAATACAAAACATCAGAATTTGTAGCAAAAAAATGAAAACCCTTAAAACTGAAAGCAATCCCCGCATATTTGGTATCTCCGTGCAGGGAATTTAATTTCTAGCGCACTTCCGAAGACCTTTTCGAAAAATATTCAAAATTGCCCGAGAAATCGGGAAAATATGGAACTTTAATGAGATTCAATACAAAACATCAGAATTTGTAGCCAAAAAATTAAAACCCTTAAAACTAAAAGCAATCCCCATATATTTGGTATCGCCGTGTAGGGAATTTAATTTCTAGCGAATTTCCGAACACCTTTTCAAAAATATTCAAAATTGCCCGAGAAATCGGGAAAATATGGAAATTTAATTATGTTCAATACAAAACAGCGGAATATCTAGCAAAAATATGAAAACCCTTAAACCTGAAAGCAATCCCCACATATTTGGTATCTTCGAAAAATATTCAAAATTGCCCGAGAAATGGGAAAAATATGGAAATTTAATGAGGTTCAATACAAAACATCAGAATATGTAGCAAAAAAATGAAAACCCTTAAAACCAAAAGCAATCCCCACATATTTGGTATCGCCGTGTAGGGTATTTAATTTCTAGCGAATTTCCGAACACCTTTTCAAAAATATTGAAAATTGCCCGAGAAATCTCGAAAATATGGAAATTTAATGATATTCAATACAAAACATCAGAATTTGTAGCAAAAAAATGAAAACCATTAAAACTAAAAGCAATCCCTACATATTTGGTATCTCCGAGCAGGGAATTTAATTTCTAGCGCATTTCCGAAGAGCTCTTCGAAAAATATTCAAAATTGCCCGAGAAATGGGGAAAATATGGATATTTAATGCGATTCAATACAAAACATCAGAATTTGTAGAAAAAAATGAAAACCCTCAAAACTGAAAGCAATCCCCACATATTTGGTATCGCATTGTAGGGAATTTAATTTCTAGCGAATTTCCGAACACTTTTTCAAAAATATTCAAAATTGCCCGCAATCGGGAAAATTATGAAATTTAATGATGTTCAATTTAAAACATCAGAATATGTAGCAAAAAAATGAAAACCCTTAAAACTGAAAGCAATCCCCACATATTTGTCATCTCAAATATGAGGGAATTTAATTTCTAGCGCACTTCCGAAGACCTTTTCGAAAAATATTCAAAATTGCCCGAGAAATTGGGAAAATATGGAAATTTAATGAGATTCAATACAAAAGATCAGAATTTGTAGCATGAAAAAATGAAAACCCTTAAAACTGAAAGCAATCTCCACATATTTGGTATCTCCGTGTAGGGAATTTAATTTCTAGCGCATTTCCGAAGACCTTTTCGTAAAATATTCTAAATTGCACGAGAAATCGGAAAAATATGGAAATTTAATGAGGTTCAATACAAAACAACAGAATATGTAGCAAAAAAATGAAAACCCTTAAAATTAAAAGCAATCCCTACATATTTGGTATCTCCGAGTAGGGAATTTAATTTCTAGCGCACTTCCGAAGACCTTTTCGAAAAATATTCGAAATTTCCCGAGAAATCGGGAAAATATGGAAATATAATAAGATTCAATACAAAACGTCAGAATTTGCTGCAAAAAAATGAAAACCCTTTAAACTGAAAGCAATCCCCACATATTTGGTATCTCCGTGTAGGGAATTTAATTTCTAGCGCACTTCCGAAGACCTTTTCGAAAAATATTCGAAATTTCCCGAGAAATCGGGAAAATATTGAAATATAATGAGATTCAATACAAAACGTCAGAATTTGCTGCAAAAAAATGAAAACCCTTTAAACTGAAAGCAATCTCCACATATTTGGTATCTCCGTGTAGGGAATTTAATTTCTAGCGCATTTCCGAAGACCTTTTCGCAAAATATTCTAAATTGCACGAGAAATCGGAAAAATATGGAAATTTAATGAGGTTCAATACAAAACAACAGAATATGTAGCAAAAAAATGAAAACCCTTAAAATTAAAAGCAATCCCTACATATTTGGTATCTCCGAGTAGGGAATTTAATTTCTAGCGCACTTCCGAAGACCTTTTCGAAAAATATTCGAAATTTCCCGAGAAATCGGGAAAATATGGAAATATAATGAGATTCAATACAAAACGTCAGAATTTGCTGCAAAAAAATGAAAACCCTTAAAACTGAAAGCAATCTCCACATATTTGGTATCTCCGTGTAGGGAATTTAATTTCTAGCGCATTTCCGAAGACCTTTTCGTAAAATATTCTAAATTGCACGAGAAATCGGAAAAATATGGAAATTTAATGAGGTTCAATACAAAACAACAGAATATGTAGCAAAAAAATGAAAACCCTTAAAATTAAAAGCAATCCCTACATATTTGGTATCTCCGAGTAGGGAATTTAATTTCTAGCGCACTTCCGAAGACCTTTTCGAAAAATATTCGAAATTTCCCGAGAAATCGGGAAAATATGGAAATATAATGAGATTCAATACAAAACGTCAGAATTTGCTGCAAAAAAATGAAAACCCTTTAAACTGAAAGCAATCCCCACATATTTGGTATCTCCGTGTAGGGAATTTAATTTCTAGCGCATTTCCAAAGAGCTTTTCGAAAAATATTCAAAATTGCCCGAGAAATCGGGAAAATATGGAAATTTAATGTGATTCAATACAAAACATCAGAATTTGTAGAAAAAATTGAAAACCCTCAAAACTGAAAGCAATGCCCACATATTTGGTATCTCCGTGTTGGGAATTTAATTTCTAGCGAATTTCCGAAGACCTTTTCGAAAAATATTCAAAATTGCCCGAGAAATCGGGAAAATATGGAAATATAATGAGATTCAATACAAAACATCAGAATTTGTAGCCAAAAAATGAAAACCCTTAAAACTAAAAGCAATCCCCACATATTTGTAGCCAAAAAATGAAAACCCTTAAAACTAAAAGCCATCCCCACATATTTGGTATCGCCTTGTAGGGAATTTAATTTCTAGCGAATTTCCAAACACCTTTTCAAAAATATTCAAAATTGCCCGAGAAATCAGGAAAATATGGAAATTTAATGAGGTTCAATATAAAACATCAGAATATGTAGCAAAAAAATGAAAACTCTTAAAACTGCAAGCAATCACCACATATTTGGTATCTCCGACTAGGGAATTTAATTTCTATCGCATTTCCGAAGAGCTTTTCGAAAAATATTTAAAATTGCCAGAGAAATCGGGAAAATATGGAAATTTAATGTGATTCAATACAAAACAGCAGAATTTGTAGCAAAAAAATGAAAACCTTTAAAACTGAAAGCAATCCCCACATATTTGGTATCTCCGTTTAGGGAATTTAATTTCTAGCGCACTTCCGAAGACCTTTTCGAAAAATATTCGAAATTTCCCGAGAAATCGGGAAAATATGGAAATATAATGAGTTTCAATACAAAACGTCAGAATTTGCTGCAAAAAAATGAAAACCCTTTAAACTGAAAGCAATCCCCACATATTTGGCATCTCCGTGTAGGGAATTTAATTTCTAGCGAACTTTCTAAGACCTTTTCGAAAAATATTCAAAATTGCCCGAGAAATCGGGAAAATATGGAAATATAATGAGATTCAATACAAAACATCAGAATTTGTAGCAAAAACATGGAAACCTTTAAAACTGAAAGCAATCCCCACATATTTAGTATCTCCGTTTAGGGAATTTAATTTCTAGCGCACTTCCGAAGACCTTTTCGAAAAATATTCGAAATTTCCCGAGAAATCGGGAAAATATGGAAATATAATGAGATTCAATACAAAACGTCAGAATTTGCTGCAAAAAAATGAAAACCCTTTAAACTGAAAGCAATCCCCACATATTTGGTATCTCCGTGTAGGGAATTTAATTTCTAGCGCATTTCCAAAGAGCTTTTCGAAAAATATTCAAAATTGCCAGAGAAATCGGGAAAATATGGAAATTTAATGCGATTCAATACAAAACATCAGAATTTGTAGCAAAAACATGGAAACCCTTAAAACTGAAAGCAATCCTCACATATTTGGTATCTCCGTGTAGGGAATATAATTTCTAGCGCACTTCCAAAGACCTTTTCGAAAAATATTCAAAATTGCCCGAGAAATCGGGAAAATATGGAAATATAATGAGATTCAATACAAAACATCAGAATTTGTAGCCAAAAAATGAAAACCCTTAAAACTAAAAGCAATCCCCACATATTTGGTATCGCCGTGTAGGGAATTTAATTTCTAGCGAACTTCCGAACAAATTTTCAAAAATATTCAAAATTGCCCGAGAAATCGGGAAAATATGGAAATTTAATGAGGTTCAATACAAAACATCAGAATATGTAGCAAAAAAATGAAAACCCTTAAAACTAAAAGCAATCCCCACATATTTGGTATCGCCGTGTAGGGAATTTAATTTCTAGCGAACTTCCGAACAAATTTTCAAAAATATTCAAAATTGCCCGAGAAATAGGGAAAATATGGAAATTTAATGCGATTGAATACAAAACATCAGAATTTGTAGCAAAAAAATGAAAACCTTTAAAACTGAAAGCAATCCCCACATATTTGGTATCTCCGTTTAGGGAATTTAATTTCTAGCGCACTTCCGAAGACCTTTTCGAAAAATATTCGAAATTTCCCGAGAAATCGGGAAAATATGGAAATATAATGAGATTCAATACAAAACGTCAGAATTTGCTGCAAAAAAATGAAAACCCTTTAAACTGAAAGCAATCCCCACATATTTGGTATCGCCGTGTAGAATTTAATTTCTAGCGAATTCCCGAAAACCTTTTCGAAAAATATTCAAAATTGCCCGAGAAATCGGGAAAATATGGAAATTTAATGCGATTCAATACAAAACATCAGAATTTGTAGCAAAAAAATGAAAACCCTTAAAACTGAAAGCAATCCCCACATATTTGGTATCTCCGTGTAGGGAATTTAATTTCTAGCGAATTTCCGAAGACTTTTTCGAAAAATATTCGAAATTGCCCGAGAAATCGGGAAAATATGGAAATATAATGAGATTCAATACAAAACATCAGAATTTGTAGCAAAAAAATGAAAACCCTTAAAACTAAAAGCAATCCCCACATATTTGGTATCTCCGTGTAGGGAATTTCATTTCTAGCGAATTTCCGAAGAGCTTTTCGAAAAATATTCAAAATTGCCCGAGAAATGGGGAAAATATGGAAATTTAATGCGATTCAATACAAAACATCAGAATTTGTAGCAAAAACATGGAAACCCTTAAAACTGAAAGCTATCCCCACATATTTGGTATCTCCGTTGAGGGAATATAATTTCTAGCGCACTTCCAAAGACCTTTTCGAAAAATATTCAAAATTGCCCGAGAAATCGGGAAAATATGGAAATTTAATGAGATTCAATACAAAACATCAGAATTTGTAGCAAAAAAATGAAAACCCTTAAAACTGAAATCAATCCCCAAATATTTGGTATCTCCGTGTAGGGAATTTAATTTTTAGCGAATTTCCGAACACCTTTTTGAAAAATATTCAAAATTGCCCGAGAAATGGGGAAAATATGGAAATTTAAAGAGGTTCAATACAAAACAGCAGAATATGTAGCAAAAAAATGAAAACCTTTAAAACTGAAAGCAACCCCCACATATTTGGTATCTCCGTGTAATCGGGAAAAATTCCGAGAAATCGGGAAAATATGGAAATTTAATGTGATTCAATACAAAACAGCAGAATTTGTAGCAAAAAAATGAAAACCCTTAAAACTGAAAGTAATCCCCACATATTTGGTATCTCCGTGTAGGGAATTTAATTTCTAGCGCACTTTCTAAGACCTTTTCGAAAAATATTCAAAATTGCCCGAGAAATCGGGAAAATATGGAAATATAATGAGATTCAATACAAAACATCAGAATTTGTAGCCAAAAAATGAAAACCCTTAAAACTAAAAGCAATCCCCACATATTTGGTATCGCCGTGTAGGGAATTTAATTTCTAGCGAACTTCCGAACAAATTTTCAAAAATATTCAAAATTGCCCGAGAAATCGGGAAAATATGGAAATTTAATGAGGTTCAATACAAAACATCAGAATATGTAGCAAAAAAATGAAAACCCTTAAAACTGAAAGCAATCCCCACATATTTGGTATCTCCGAGTAGGGCATTTAATTTCTAGCGCAGTTCCGAAGAGCTTTTCGAAAAATATTCAAAATTGCCCGAGAAATAGGGAAAATATGGAAATTTAATGCGATTGAATACAAAACATCAGAATTTGTAGCAAAAAAATGAAAACCTTTAAAACTGAAAGCAATCCCCACATATTTGGTATCTCCGTTTAGGGAATTTAATTTCTAGCGCACTTCCGAAGACCTTTTCGAAAAATATTCCAAATTTCCTGAGAAATGGGGAAAATATGGAAATTTAATGAGGTTCAATACAAAACAGCAGAATATGTAGCAAAAAAATGAAAACCTTTAAAACTGAAAGCAACCCCCACATATTTGGTATCTCCGTGTAGGGAATTTAATTTCTAGCGCACTTCCAAAGACCTTTTCGAAAAATATTCAAAATTGCCAGAGAAATCGGGAAAATATGGAAATTTAATGTGATTCAATACAAAACAGCAGAATTTGTAGCAAAAAAATGAAAACCCTTAAAACTGAAAGTAATCCCCACATATTTGGTATCTCCGTGTAGGGAATTTAATTTCTAGCGCACTTTCTAAGACCTTTTCGAAAAATATTCAAAATTGCCCGAGAAATCGGGAAAATATGGAAATATAATGAGATTCAATACAAAACATCAGAATTTGTAGCCAAAAAATGAAAACCCTTAAAACTAAAAGCAATCCCCACATATTTGGTATCGCCGTGTAGGGAATTTAATTTCTAGCGAACTTCCGAACAAATTTTCAAAAATATTCAAAATTGCCCGAGAAATCGGGAAAATATGGAAATTTAATGAGGTTCAATACAAAACATCAGAATATGTAGCAAAAAAATGAAAACCCTTAAAACTGAAAGCAATCCCCACATATTTGGTATCTCCGAGTAGGGAATTTAATTTCTAGCGCAGTTCCGAAGAGCTTTTCGAAAAATATTCAAAATTGCCCGAGAAATAGGGAAAATATGGAAATTTAATGCGATTGAATACAAAACATCAGAATTTGTAGCAAAAAAATGAAAACCTTTAAAACTGAAAGCAATCCCCACATATTTGGTATCTCCGTTTAGGGAATTTAATTTCTAGCGCACTTCCGAAGACCTTTTCGAAAAATATTCGAAATTTCCCGAGAAATCGGGAAAATATGGAAATATAATGAGATTCAATACAAAACGTCAGAATTTGCTGCAAAAAAATGAAAACCCTTAAAACTAAAAGCAATCCCCACATATTTGGTATCGCCGTGTAGGGAATTTAATTTCTAGCGAATTTCCGAAGACCTTTTCGAAAAATATTAAAAATTGCCCGAGAAATCGGGAAAATATGGAAATATAATGAGATTCAATACAAACCATCAGAATTTGTAGCAAAAAAATTAAAACCCTTAAAACTAAAAGCAATCCCGACATATTTGGTATCGCCGTGTAGGGAATTTAATTTCTAGCGAATTTCCGAACACCTTTTCAAAAATATTCAAAATTGCCCGAGAAATCGGGAAAATATCGAAATTTAATGAGATTCAATACAAAACATCAGAATTTGTAGCAAAAAAATGAAAGCCTTTAAAACTGAAAGAAATCCGCACATATTTGGTATCTCCGTGTAGGGAATTTAATTTCTAGCGAATTTCCGAAGACCTTTTCGAAAAATATTCAAAATTGCCGGAAATGGGAATAATATGGAAATTTAATGAGATTCAATACAAAACATCAGAATTTGTAGCAAAAAATGAAAACCTTTAAAACTGAAAGCAATCCCCACATATTGAAGACTTCCGAAGACTTTTTCGAAAAATATTCAATATTGCCCGAGAAATCGGGAAAATATGGAAATTTAATGAGATTCAATACAAAACATCAGAATTTGTAGCAAAAAAATGAAAAGCTTTAAAACGGAAAGCAATCCCCACATATTGAAGACTTCCGAAGACTTTTTCGAAAAATATTCAATATTGCCCGAGAAATCGGGAAAATATGGAAATATAATGAGATTCAATACAAAACGTCAGAATTTGTGGCAAAAAAATGAAAAAAACTGAAAGCAATCCCCACATATTTGGTATCGCCGGGTAGGGAATTTAATTTCTAGCGAATTTCCGAACACCTTTTCAAAAATATTCAAAATTGCCCGAGAAATCGGGAAAATATGGAAATTTAATGAGGTTCAATACAAAACGTCAGAATTTGTTGCAAAAAAATGAAAACCCTTAAAACTGACAGCAATCCCCACATATTTGGTATCGCCGTGTAGGGAATTTAATTTATAGCGAATTTCCGAAAACCTTTTCGAAAAATATTCATAATTACCCGAGAAATGGGGAAAATATGGAAATTTAATGTGATTCAATACAAAACATCAGAATTTGTAGCAAAAAAATGAAAACCCTTAAAACTGAAAGCAATCCCCACATATTGAAGACTTCCGAAGACTTTTTCGAAAAATATTCAATATTGCCCGAGAAATCGGGAAAATATGGAAATTTAATGAGATTCAATACAAAACATCAGAATTTGTGGCATAAAAATGAAAACCTTTAAAACTGAAAGCAATCCCCACATATTGAAGACTTCCGAAGACTTTTTCGAAAAATATTCAATATTGCCCGAGAAATCGGGAAAATATGGAAATATAATGAGATTCAATACAAAACGGCAGAATTTGTTGGAAAAAAATTAAAAAAACTGAAAGCAATCCCCACATATTTGGTATCGCCGGGTAGGGAATTTAATTTCTAGCGAATTTCCGAACACCTTTTCAAAAATATTCAAAATTGCCCGAGAAATCGGGAAAATATGGAAATTTAATGAGGTTCAATACAAAACGTCAGAATTTGTTGCAAAAAAATGAAAACCCTTAAAACTGACAGCAATCCCCACATATTTGGTATCTCCGTGTAGGGAATTTAAGTTCTAGCGAATTTCCGAACACCTTTTCAAAAATATACTTCTTATTTGTTATTCAATTACTTTCACTAATTTTCGACTAGCAAAAAGAGCTATCAGTATTTCCATATTAATGTAGCAATTGGAGTAATCTTAATGTAGTAATTGTCATCAATAGTAAATTTCATAATTTAACAGTCAATATACATATTCAAAAATATACTTCTTATTTGTTATTCAATTACTTTCACTAATTTTCGACTAGCAAAAAGAGCTATCAGTATTTCCATATTAATGTAGCAATTGGAGTAATCTTAATGTAGTAATTGTCATCAATAGTAAATTTCATAATTTAACAGTCAATATACATATTCATATATATATATATACAGATATATATATATATATATATACACATATATATATATATATATATATATATATATATATATATATATATATATATATATATATATATATATATATATATATAGCATATTTTTTTTTACTTTTCGCTAAATAAAAAACGGAGATTTTACGAATACTTTTGTGTATAAAAAATATATGTAATAAAAAAATGTTTTTTAGCTCCAACTCCAATAAATCAAATTCCAGTCGAATGGGTGCTCATTTAATTTGGTATTATATATAAAATATTATATAATAATATACATAGATTTTTTGTGTCAGAAAATATGAACAATGGTCCGTCCATATTTTTATGAGTTTCGGATAAATTGAAATTTATTTGAAGGAAAATGAAAAATTGAAACCTGCTATGCAGAAGAAATATAAATTTATTTACTATACTTTTATTACAAATCAAATTAAATGTCCTTAATATATTTACTGATTAATTATCAATTTGTAAAATACGATTCAGTTTCGAGTTATATTTTTTATAACTCGAAACTGAATTGTAATTTTTAACAGGATAATTCTAAAAGTGAAAAGAAAATTAGATTAATTGTCACTACTTCTTAAATCCTTTAAACGCAACCGGTTCTTCACTGAATTTTACATTTTATTTTATACTCCCAAAAAAATTATAATGGTTAAATTTGTTTTTTTTAGTTTATATTAGTTCTTATTTGTTGTTGTTAAAGGATATAACTTTTCACATTTATTTCTGTAATATTACAAATTAGGAGCATATAAACATATATCATATTGTAAATTTATACAAAAATAATATAAACTGACAATAAAGATCTAATTTTGATCATTATTAAAAACTTATTTTTTATAGATACCTAAAAAAAACCTTTTATTTATTATTTTATATATTAATATTTATATTGTTAAACTTTAACCTTAAATGTAAATTTATAGTTGTTTCTTTTATAATTTTTGCACCTTTTATTTCAACAGGTTTAAGAGCCATTTTGTTCGATGTCTGGCATCAGGAACATTTATATTTAGACAAATGCTATCTACAGGTATTACGATTTATACACCCAGTGTAGCAATATCATCAGTTATTGGTATACCTTATTATGCATCGATATTGGGAATGTCAACAATTTGTATATTCTTTACAGTAGTGGTAATTATAATAGTTAATATTAATATTTTATTTACAATAACGAAAATTATAGTTTTAATTCTAAAAAATATACATATTTAATTCTTACGAAGTTAATTAATACACATTTAACATAATTAATACTATAAACTATAATATTATAACTTAATAAAAACATTAAAATGACTATCTCTGAAACTGATCTACACGTACCTTAACTACATAATATAAAGAAATTAATTCATGTAGAAATTAATATATGTAAAGAAATTAATTCATTTGAAGTAATATTGTTGTAAATTATATTGCTAGATTCGTCATTAAGGAGGAAAAGCATAAAAAGAAATATGAAATTATAAATTTTATTTTAAAAAGGTTATTTATTACAAGCTTTATCAGCTGATTATGATAAAAATATATTTTTTTACGTTACAATCATGAAAAAAAATATCCAAAACACTAATGTAAAAAATTTTAGTGAAGAAATTACATGTGGAAAATAAATATGCGACCGCTAATAAAATATGTTAATAAAAAAAAACAAAATATTCTTAACCATAAAAAAAACAATAAAAAATATATCAGCGAACAATATGGCTGTCTAATATAAATTATTCAACCGCGCATAAAATGCATAGACGTGGTAATTTAAAGTTAATGTTAGAACGGATCGAATATTTTTATTTCATAATACCAAAATTCGATATTGGATATTCGAAGTGCGTGCATTGTTATCTTGGTAGACCCCATGATCGAGGTATTATATTTCTTAAAAAAAAACTTTCAGGAAATTACTATAAAAAATTGAATAATTTCTATAAAGCGAAAATTTTAATTTTAGAATCAATATAATAATTTTTCTAAATAATTACATTTCATTTCAAATCTTACAACTCAATTTATCAATAAAACCACTTTAATTGAAAAATTAAATACAGAAAATAAATACATCTCTCTATATACTTATTTTAGGGAGGCTTAAAAGCAGCAATTCATGCAGATGTTATTCAAACACTTACCGTAATTATCTTTTCTCTCGTTGTTGTAATATGGGGAACAGTAGAAGCTGATGGACCAAGAAATGTCCTGAGACAAAACGTTGATAATGGTTAGTAGATAAAAATTGACAAATATATACAAAAATTGATTAATGACTTACGTTTATTTGAAAGTAAACTAAAATTGTTTGATCGAAATTCTCATATTTTTTTACAAATTATTTTTTGAAATTAATTTTGTAAAAGGGTTTTTCACTAAAATATTTGTAGTTAAATTCAGAAAAACATATCAGTAGCTTATCTTTGATATTTAAAGTAATAGAACACGTTCCAAGTAATGCAAAATTAATAATATAAATATTTTTTCACATATTTCTCGATTTGTTTATTATTTTTTTTTGTACTTAAATGTCGAAAAGAAATTTTCTTACGTAATCATCAGAACGGATATTTATGATATACTTAAATGTCGAAAAATACTAAATGTCGAAAAATTTAAAAGTAATATCATAAATTACTGCAAAGGATTTAATATGATTGCATTATTTTCAAAGCATACCTATATAAAAGTTTTATGAATTATATATGGTACATATGTATATATGAAAATAATAAAGTATTTCATTCACTTTTTATATCGTTATTTTTATATTAATATAACATTCAACTCATTTTAATTTTTTTTCTTATATTTTTTACTTTTTTTAAAATTTTTCTTTGATAAAAAGGACGACTTAAATTTATGAATTTTACTGGTGACATGACAGTCAGAGTGGATACTACATCAGCATGGTTGGGACAACTTTTTATGTCATTATCACAATTTGGTTGTCAACAAAATTTTATGCAACGATATCTTAGTCTAGGATCCTTAAAAGAAGTTAAAAAGTATGATGAAAATTAATTTTCAATATATCGCTTATGACTGGCATTTTTATTTTTTAATATTTGTTTTTATATTTTTGCAGAGCAATGATGTCAAACATCCCATTAATTTTTATATTTTTTTCATTATCATGGCTTTGTGGAATGGTAATTTATGCAACATATGTAAACTGTGATCCATTACAAGAAGGTTTCATAAAAAAAGCTGATGAAATTTTAATATTTTATGTAGAAGATCGTTTATCATTTTTGCCTGGATTTTTAGGATTATGTGTGGCTACATTATTTAATGGTGCACTTAGGTAATAATAATTTAGAAATATAAAAATTAATTCAACGATATAAAAAACAGTTCTTTATACAATTAAAGATAAAGGATATAAAAATTAATTTTTAATATTAACTCTTTACTGTTTCTTGTATTAAAATCTTTTAAATGTCTTAAAGTTTAATTATATTTTACTAATAAAGAAACAGAAAGGCGAGGATCTTTTCACATTCACTGTTATGATGTTTCAGTAATGACTGTCACGTGTCATTACTGAAACATCATAACAGTGAACTTGCTATAAATTAGATATAATAACAAATTTCTTAATGCACCAAATTTCAAATCTAAATAACTCTAATTTACAGCAATTACCTTTATTTTTAATAAAAGAACAATAAAATTTAATTATTTAAAATATAAAAACAAATATAAAATTTTGTTTATAAATAAACAACATAATCAAGCACTTTAAATGTTCTCAACAACCACTAACAAACTTATCCTAAAATCAAAATAATTTTTTTTTCTAATCAAAGCAGATTAAATGCAGAAAGAAATTTATTTACCAAATTACATACATATAACAAACAAAAAAATAGTATACATAGAATTTTCTGTGCAGTATTTTTTCTGTTAAAACATCATTATAAGCTTAAAGTTTAAAATATGTACAGTAAGTAATAAGAAAAGAAATATCACATCCTCTTGCTGGAGTATTATTTTTGAGTTTTTTATTCTTTTAGGATTCAAAGCTAAACAAAAGCAAACAGAAATTTAATTACAAATTAATTCATATCTTCTGGTTATTTCGCTGTTGAGAAGGGTATATTTTATTACAATATATTTTATAGGGGGCCTGCAAATTACGCAAACTATAGACTTTTCAGCGTTTTTAAAGATTCTTATAATTATTAGCTTCCGAATGAATTATTTAGAAGCTAATAATCAATTACATTACAGTTATCGTTGACTTAGAGAGAGACTAATGAGATTCTTCAAAAAGCGAACATCTCCCATAGAAATAATGATTATTAATATTATAATCGAATCCTTGATAACGGAAGCAATTTAGTACCAAATTTGTTTCAGTTAATATCAGCTGGGATATTGAGAGTCTCTAATATTTTATTTTAATTTAGAATTATATTATTTAAATATTATGATGTCAGAAATAGCATGAAAAAGAATTCGTTTCATAAGTATAACAATTGATTAAGAATAATTATTTTTAATCAATTGTATAACCACGACCATAACAACGAATTTTATAAATTAAAACCTATAACTTTGAAATGAAATACATATTTTTAAAGTTCCATTAATTTAAATAAATATGAAGGTTGATTTTGTAAACAAATCGGAACAATTACAAATCTTCAGAACTGAGTCATAAATAAAATTGCGATATAGATAAAATTATATTTATTACTGTGATATTTATTTTTTGGCCACTGTTTGATTGGAAATTTCAATATCCTCATTAATTTAAACACAGCTTCCATATAAAATGTAGAAATAAAATCTTTTCACTATAAAAAAAAATTTTTTTTTAAAAAAACCTACAAAAATAGCTATTAAAAATATGTAACTAACCACATTAATAAAGCCGGATATCTTAAGAATATTATTTGTAACAATATAAGTAATACATTTTGATAAATAGAAGAAAAGTTAATTGGAAACGATTGAATTTAATTTGGAAAAAATATATAAATAGATATATAAGTATATATAATATTTTGTTGAATATTACAAAATAATTTAGAAATAATTTTTCGTTTCTTTTCATGTATATATTTTTTGTTTATTTTACATAATAATCATCAACTTCAAAAACCGAAAATACATTTTAATGAATTCTTTATCCATTGCTCTTGGCCATTATTATGGAAAAACTTTTTGGAAAATAATCAAAACTATTACTACACAAAAAAAATTGAAATAATACCAATGATGGCGATACTTTCAACACCAGTCTTAATGTTTCAAATTTCAATTCAGTATCTACAGTAGTTTGGGAAGATTTTCTTAAACCATTACCGCAATTCAAAGGACTTAATGATAAGCAACAATTGGTATCAATTAAAATAATAGCAGCAATACTTGGTATTATAGCAATGGGACTTGCTTTTGGGGTTGGTCAATTATCTGGTGTTATTGAGTCTTCAATGTTAGCATTTTCAGCAACATCTGGTCCATTGTTAGGTGTATTCATTTTAGCAATGATGATTCCTATTGCTAATTGGAAGGTAATTAGCATAAAATAGATATTTTTTAGAAATATTGTATACAAATATATAAATTAAATTCGTACGATCAAAATTCATTGTTGAAAAATATCTTCATTTCCTAATTTGCATTTCTTTGATATTGTTTTCGGGTTTAACTGAGAAACATTTTGGTTAATTATTCAAGAAAAATCAAAAGAAAATTTACGTATTACAAATGATATAATTTTAATCATTCAAATGACAAATTTTACAAAACAAAACTCAAATCCTTTCTTTTATTTCGGTATAGAATACTATAGTAATTTTTGGAAAATGTTAATTTTTATTTGTAAAAGTGAAAAAGAAAAGAAAACAACAAAAACTTTAAAAAAAAAGAAAAGTTTTAATATGAAAATAATATACATACTTTTTGATTGGAAATTTGTTTTGGGAAAATCTAATACGCATTTTGTTGAAAAATATAAATAATATATTTCTGTAAATTATTTTTAATATTTTTTTAATTCTATATACATACATATATACAACAATTTGTTTTATTTGTTTCTTGTCTTTTTAAAATAATATTTTCTCGTGTTTATTCAAAAAAGGGAGCGTCAGCTGGAATGATTGTTTCGCATTTATTAATACTTTGGTTAACTTTTGGTAGTTTAACATTGGACAAGACAAATGCTATGTTACCAACATCAACAGAGGTAAAATTTTTGTGATATTTTATTCTAATAACATAATTTATTCAATTACAATTAACATATAGACAAACATATTGAAGTAACATTTTATTTATGCTAAACTTTTAGACAAAAATATGCCTTAAACTTTAACCTATTTAAATATATTTAAAAAGCAAAAGCACCGCACATGTATATTATTGTACTAACTCACATTTAAATTATAATTTTAATTTATTAAAAAAAATACTGAATAAACTTTAATTAAATATTTCAAAACCAATAATTAAATTCACAATAATAATTATTTTAATTTACTGTATTTTAAACAAAAATAATAATCTTTTATTTTCCGAAAATATATAATCCTTCACAGATGACTAAAGTATATAATGTCTAATCATGAACTAAATTATTATTTTGTGTAAACCATAATCCATTCACAAATTTTTTTATAATAATTAGTTATTAGTACTAGCTAAATAACCTAAAACAATACCAAAATAAGTGTCCAAAACAAACAATTATAATCCGGTGGTTATGCGATGACAAACTTTTGCAATTACATATATTTTTTTTTTTGTATTTTTTTAACTTAAATTTGTAAAAATATAAAATAGACCAAGGGAAGTTACCAATCAGAAAAATCAACTAAAAATTTTACATAATTATTTTATGTGCAATGTCACCACAGTTTATTTTGCGGTATATTTATAATTTTTTGTGCACTCAAATAAATATTAACTAATTAAAAATTATTTCTTTAATAATTTGTATATGTGCTTACCATTAAATATATAAATAATTAAAAATATTATTACATACATTTTTTGTTTTTTTTTCTAGGGTTGTACAAATTCTACATTTGCACCTGATATTATTAAACCAGTATGGTTAGAAAATGGTAACAATCCGATAACGACATGGTGGTCAAATAATATAACACAATCACAATATACTCAAGCTGAAAGGTAATGATAAAATAAAAATAAACTAGATAACAATTAATTAGCAATCAAGTTTGAAACTTGATATAAATGTTTAAAAATTATTCACGAAATAAAATAATTTATCTTGAACAACAAACAGTTTTCGGAACACAAATAATTTAGGTTTATGGTAATGTGAACTGTTTTCTATAATATTTATGAGTATAAACGTGGTAAGTTTCCATAACATAATCGTTTGTCCAGTTATGTTAGGGAACCTAACTGGATATAGTTTGGAATTATGATAGTTGAATGTTGATAATTTGGAATTTCGATAGTTTGTAACTTTCGATATTATCCGATCACTAATTCAAATACAATTGTCTGTATTAGTTCCTTACATTAGTTTGTGGTTAAACGAACATTTTTTTTAATATAATTGAATAATCAAATTCTTCAAGCTTTAGGGGCCTTGTGTAGCATTTAATTCTTTTTTTGAAAATAGCCAATGAAGCTACCGTGTTTTCGGAGTTTGTCAATATTATAATCGATTTCGGAAAAACCGTACCGCGTAAGACGAAATTCGGATCGTAAAATGAAATGACAACTTTATTTTCGTATATACGGCAAAAATAATATAAACATTTTTTTAATAAAATCGGTATATAATAAACATCTTTTATTAGTGATGCGATTTGATTTATTAAAATCTTCAACTGAAATTTGATATCATCAATATATTTCTATATTTGCAAATATGTTTAAACAAATGTTCAATAGTAAGTTTAGTAAATATTTGTAGTCAAAAAAGATTTAAATAATTTTTAAAATTTGTTAAACAAATTACTTTTCAAAAATAATTCTGACATGAATATAATATAATTAATATATATGTATATAAATTCAATATATGCCCATTCAATAAATATTTTTTTTAAACTAAAATACTGCAACTAAAAAATCATTTAAAATTAATTCATATAATTTTTGTTATTTCTCCTTAGATCTCCACTGGATAAACTTTATAAGATTAGTTATATGTACTACAGTTTCCTTGGCACAACAATGTAAATAAATAAATATTATCGTAACATATTATTTATTTTAAAAAATAATAATTCCAAATTTTTCAGAACTGTTGTTGTTGCAATAGTTGTTAGTTATTTAACACGGACAAATGATGATTTATATGATTCTAAATTACTGAATCCATTTGTCTTTCGGATATGCGAATGTTTTCCAGGTGCAAAACCATATTATATTAAGAGTAAAACACCACGATCAGATGATGTTACTAATATTATTAAAATTACAAAAATACCAACAGTAGAAACAATATCACAGATTGTAGACCAAAATAAATTAGTAGAAATTTATAGAAAAAAAGATTTTGTTTAACATTATCGTAGTTTAATGTTATACTAATTAAATAATTTAATCAGTATAAATTATTTAAGAACTACAATATGTTAACATTTAAGGCATTTAATTAAATGAATTTAAAATAAAAAATTTAATACCAATATTTGTTAAAGATAATAAATTATTAAGCAAATTTTATTCAATTTAGTATTAAATTTTATGTATAATAAATATATACATATATGTATAAATAAAAAGATATACATTATATAAATAAAAATCTAAGCAAAATTCGGTTATAACAATCTCATTTAAATAAATTATTGATTAGAGTTTAAGTAAATTATAAGTACTTAAGACATTGTGTATTAAGAGTTGAAAAATATTTCAATAATATGAAAATTATATTGCTTTTTATTAACTAGATTAAAAAAAAACTCAGAACCATAGTGGACAAACCCACATGAAATTTATTTCGTGAAAAACGCATTCTAAAAAATACGAAATTTTTAAATGTTATTAAAATATTTATTTTACTCCGTCCTCTTTCTTTTTCAGCTTGCAGTAGTGGTCTGGGAACTGACCCGACTAGTTGGAGCAGCTAATTCACAGCTTGTGTTGTTGGTTTTTGGTTCAGTAGCCCACTTATCGACTGCCTGAACCTGCTGCTCTGGAGCTGACTATGCTGTGGACTTCTCGACAGTGCTCCTAGTTGGCCAAACGGTTTCAGTAATAGACTGCGTTATCTTGCTATTCCCGGGCGGTTTTCATCGTTTTTGTCTCATCACTCAGCTCCGTTTCCAAACAGTCTGACTCTGTAAAAGTCGAACCTCTGTCAAAGTCGAACCACTGTTTTCGCTGGAGCATTGCCAATAGACATCACAAGCTGTTGACCTTAGTCCGCGTATGTTGTTTTGAGAACTCAGCAGTTATGGGTTTGCAAATCATCATTCTGCTTCAGTAGTTTGCATAATTCTGTGCTAATGAACGCCATTTGCATCAGGAAAGAATGTTGAGCAAACAGTATATTTCTTCTCGAGAAATTTTCAATTTAAAAATTTCCTTTTTTCGAGATATTCGAAGAACCAGAAAAATATTTTTCTTGAAATATTTCTAATATTCTAATAAGTTGCACTGCAATATTTGTAACCAATTTCTTTTATAGTGCTTTCCAATAAAATTTGGAAAGCACTAAAAAAATCGTTTCTTTATTTTTTAACTCGCAATTATTTTGTGTTATTTATGATTTACAAATTCATTTAACAATTCATCCTTCAATTTAGGAGTTGTTATTTGTTTCGTAATCAGGCAAGTTACAATCAGTTATATCGTAAAATAAATACATAAATAAAATCAATATTGTTAGTAAAGGGTGTTTTTTTTACAGGTTCACAACTTTGAGTTGGCAACACTGCTTTATTTGACAACCGATTCAACAGCAGATAGTTGCTTTTTGTTTAGTTTGGCTTGCCATTTCATTATGGATAGACTTGAACCAGAGCAACGCTTGCAAATTGTTGATTTTTTTTTCAAAATAATGGTTCTTTTCGTCAAACTTCTCACGCCGAACAGTGCCCACCAAACAAGCTCTAGCTGCTGTACAGCAAAGCATTGAAGAAGACCCAAATCAATCAATTCGTGGCCGTTCTCAGCAAATGGTGTTGTGTCCATCCACTTTATGGAAGATTTTACGAAAGGATCTTGGCTTAAAAGCTTTTAAGAATCAATCTTGGCTTAAAAGCTGTGGAATTTAAAGCCAAACGATTATCATATGCGCCGCCAATTGGGAGAATGGGCTGAAGTAGAAATTGATATTGATCTTGATTTTCCATACAAAATTTTGTTCAGCGATGAAGCTTATTTTTAGTTGAATGGGTACATACATAAGCAAAATTGTCCAATTTGGAGTGAAGATAATCCACAAGCTTTTGTCAAAACACCATTACATCCACAGAAAATTACTGTTTAGTGAGCTTTATGGGCCGGCGGAGTCATTGGTCTATATGTCTTCAAAAACGATGATGGACAGAATGTTACTGTCAACGGTGAACGGTATAGAACGGTACATGATTAGAAGTTTTTTCGTACCTCAGTTACCTGGCATTAATCTTGCTGACATGTGGTTCCAATAGGACGGAGCCACGCGCCACACAGCGCGCGGTACCATTGATTTACTCAAAGAAACTTTTGATAAACGAATAATTTAACTGTGATTTAACCCCGTTGGATTATTTTCTTTGGGGTTATGTAAAGTCACTTGTCTACACCGATGGAACACCTGTAAATCAATATTCGAAGAGTTATTGGCGAAATGAGGCCGCAAAAGCTGCGAAAAGTGTATGAAAATTGGAGTTCCAGATTGCGCCTTGTACGCGCCAGCCGTGGCCGAAATCATATGTAAACATTAATGTCATAAAATTATCTATCCAATAAAGCCAGTTTAATTTATATTAAAAATATTTTTCTTTGTTTTATTTTAATTTAAAGTTGTGTAACTCTAAGATAACACTCTTTATATAAATATAGTTTCAAAGGTAAAATTATAGTGTACGTAATTGTTCAACTTCTGGAACGTTTATGGCAAAACTTCGAACTCATTTTAACAAATAAATTATTTAAAAATATTCCAATAAATCCACTTGTTCCTATTTTAAACTTGCAAACTTATTCTCGAAATTTTCGAGTATTCTCGAGAATTTCGGGAAATATTTCGCAAATCTCGAGAATTAAAATACTTCGAGAAATGAGAAAGCCTATGATAAACTGTATATAATTTATAAATCAGCCTTACTTTATCCTTACCTCTTCTCTTAATAGACCAATTAGTATTAAACCATTAACTTAAAAAAAAAATATTGGTCTATTTTACGGTTAAATAAAATATTATAACACTAATAAAATAATAATCAATATAAACTATTAATATATTTAAATAATAAGAAAACTTAATTTCATACAATAAGTAAATTTAAAAATTAACACAATTTCTTTTGTTTACTAAAAAGGGTGTTAGTTTTACCGTCCTTTGGGGACAACACGCAACAAGATTATTTCCAGCCCTATTCGAAAATACCTATTAATTTAGTGCAAAATTTCAATGTGAATCATTGAAAACTAAAATTATGTTACTATTTTTTTTAAATATTTTAATTATACTTTGTAAAGAGTATTAATATTTTTTTCCCTTGTATGTTATGCAATAAAATGAGACCCTTTAAGGGTCTCATTTTATTGCAATTTGCACCTACTAATTTTATATAGATTCCGAACCATAAATTCCTTATAGTGAAGATATGTTTTTAATTGCAACAAGCTAATGGCTTTATTAGTAAAACATTTGTTGTTAGCAAATGGCCTCGACCTTTAGCATTTTTCCCAGTCTTAAATTATATTTTATTATAATATAATTACTGGTTCAATATTCGATTTTTATTGTATGCATTTATCATAACATTGACCAATTATTATGGAATAGTTGATAAATTTAATTACTCATATATAAATTGAATTACCTAAATCATAAATACATTTTATTACCTCTTTCCTTAATAACGGGAGTCACAAAAAATATATTTAAAATTATTATTTTTTTACTTTTTTACTGTAAAATAAAAACATATTTTACAAATAAATAATGTATGATTTTCATAGTGATGAGGGTATTTTCATTATGATGAAGTGTGATCTTTTGTAGAAAACTAAAAGATAGCAAGAGAAAAAAAATTGTAAGGTGAAAAGAGGCAGCGCGGAAAACATACCATAAATTTTATAGTAAATTTATAGTAAAATTTTTGGCATAAACTGAAAAAATATTTTTTTTTAATAAAAAAACATATTAAATTCAGAGATTTCTTTTAAAAAAAAAAACAAATTTAAATCATATTTTAGTGTAAAATAATGTATTTTGTAATGTTATATTAATATAATAATTCTATGATGATATCTCTCTTTTGGCGCTACAGCTCGTGAAGAGCCTGGGCCTCCCTTAAAGGGTCTCTGTAACATTTTTTTATTGCAATTTGGACCTACTAATTTTATATGGATTCCGAACCATAAATTTCTTTATAGTGAAGAAACTATTTATTGCAACAAGCTAATGGTTTTTATTACTGAGACATTTGTTGTTAGCATGTTGTTAAATGGTCTCTGCCGTTAGCATTTTTCCCAGTCTTAAATTATATTTTATTATAATTTTATTACCGGTACTCATTTAAAGCTGAGTAAACTTAGACCAACATCGATGTCTCGGATGGGCGTCGAACCCAGTACCTAATGCACCACAGCTTAGCACACTACCACTTAAGCCACCGTCGGTCTTCTATGATGCTATGCCAATTATATTAATATAATACGCAGAACTTAATTGGAATTCGACTGCTAATTAATAAGAACTTCTATGTTTCACTTAAAATTCCCTTTATTAAGCGAAACAAGAAGTATAATTACATTTAAATAAAAACAACTTATTTAATTTAGCGACAGAATTAGTCTACCCCGTATTACCAAAATCGAACCCCTTTTATACGTAATAAATGCCCTTACAGCATTATTGATTTCCAATCAATATGTTGGGTAATAATTAATACGTACTATAGGTGAACAACCCAAATTACCAATAGCACATACAGATTAATTATCATTAATGCTAAATTAGCATAACTGCATTTATTTAATGTTATAATTTTAATAATGCTTAATTCACATAATTGCACATAATTCCAAATGTATTTAGTAAACAATATCGTATTCATTCTTACTTTTGTTTATCTACTTAAGGAATTTGCGGCAGGTCAGTTCATAATAAATGATATTTTCATTGTTGTTGTTTACCTATAATAAAAATTATTATTACACAACACCTCACTTCCCCAAGTAAAAAATTAGGTACTATTTGTTTTATTCGTGCAGGTGGTTCGTAATTTTGGTTTTTCGAGGCTTCCAATTTAATTTATTTAATATATTTTTTTTAAAAAAACGTTACAAAAGTTACAATGTTTTCTTAAACCAAAAAATGTTTTCTTAAGTTCTTACTTCTAAAACAATAAAAAGTCTCTTAACAAATTAAAACACTTAATTTAGATATACATACAATTAAAAATATTTTAAAAGATTAAGGGCCGAATTTATAAACCGCACTTGAATTTAGTTGGACTTGTGTATGATTTCGTATTTATAAATAATAGCAGGGGAGTCAAGGGGAAAGGATTGTCGATTCTATGAATTCGTTTCGTCTTCTGGGATAAACAATCTTTCCTCAATTCCTACTCTCACCTCCACGTGGTGCCCCCTGGAAACCTGATATTACATAGTAAACCATTTGGTTTTCACCGAATGATGTAACAGTGGTATAAACAGGTATACCAAATTGGTCTTTACCTTATTGGGAAGCTTGGTTAGGTCAACAAACGAGAGAGGGAGGAAATCCTGTATACTGAACTGACTATACAGATAGGCGTCTGTTTTCCAGGTTAGGGGCAGCCTTTTTACTACCTGGCGGCAGGTATAAAACGCACTTTACTTTATATATGGATGGTACGAATGAAGAAGTTCGGGTAGGGATATCTATCCAAACGTCGGCGGGCCTCTCCCCATAAGGGATACAAAGGACACAGGCATGAACAAAGGACAAGAGACGGACAAGGACTGCTTCCTATTATCGCGGGTCGGATAAGAAATAGTAGTTTAGATGGAAAAAGGACGAAGAAATTAGTGTCAGGTTGGATGGAAAGTCGGAGTCTGTAACTAAGGCTTCCCATCCATCTACGGAAGACCCTTTGAAAGTGGCTCTGATATACAGAGGAAGCGGTTATTAAGAGTGTACGAGGATTGGCAGGTAGGAGTTCTTTTAACTGAACCCTTGGACTTTGTTCCACAGTTTATGTGGAGCAAATTCAGGGGGGATGTATTAAGAATTACCTGTTCCAACATCGACATGGCTTCCTTCTTGAAGGAAGAAGTTAAAAACTGGGAACCGCTGTGGCCTGGTGCCGAACCAGCGGTGCTGGGTATGTTGGAGGTTCCACGACCTCCAACATACCCAGCACTCTCTGGCTTAGTAATGATAAACGGGAACCTAAGGAGGTTCTAAAACTGATTGAGGTCCTTAACCGAAACATCAGGTCAAGAACATCCGGCTGGACAATCTACCACCGCCAGATTACGGATGAAGGTCAGCTTCTGGTTAAGGGAGTGGACAACGAGTCTCTGATGACTCTTAAAAATGAATCTGGAAAGGTATTTTACCTTTCCAGAAAAATTACGATTAATCTCCCAAAATCAGAGGACGGTGACCAAGCGTGTATACCCGATAAGGAGAGCGATATAGACTCCTTGTTGGGTGGTGTAGGTGAGTTGAGAGTTGATTTATCCGAAGTCGGTACTGATCTTTCTGATGAAGATGCACTGACGGAGGATGAAAATGTATTAAATAACACTTGTAGTTTTACAGGAAGTGTATTTTCGGATACAGAGGTAGAAGATATACCTCTTGAGTCAAGTAGGAAATGAAGGTTGTAGAGTGCAACCTTCATTGTAGCGCGGTAGACACGGCCAAATTGAGAGAACGGTTTCTACGTGGCGATTTTGATGTGGCAATCATCCAAGAACCATATACTAAGGGGAGTAAAGTTCTTGGCTGGAGTTCGAAAGAAACCCAGGTTTATTATGACGCCGGAGATGGTAGACATAGGTCTTGTATAATGTGACAATATGGTTTATATTCCTCAGGTTAGTGACAAAGATAATGTCGCAGTAATGTGGGGGAAAAAGGAAAATGGGTATTAGTATGATATCATACTGGCATCGTGTTACCTACCTTATGATTCGTCAGACCCTCCAACTACGGTAAGTCTACAGAACATTGTAGGCCAGCGCTGTCCAACTGGCGGCCCATGGGCCGCATGCGGCCCATTTCATCATATTCTGTGGCCCATTAACAAAATAAAAATAATCATATTCTGGTGGCCTATTAACAAAATAAAAATATCTGTATAATGGATTTTTTTTTTTTTAAACTTTTGTCAATTTTAAATATGACCAGCATTATATCAGTAATATTTATTTGTCTTACTTTTCTTTCTAATCTAGTTTTTGTCATGAAACTTTACTGATCTATATTTAATTCCGCAACTATAGGACACACACAAAGCCAATACTATTTTGTACTATTTTGTATTACTTTTTTCCAGTCTAGTATGCCATGAAACTATACCCACAAGTGCTATAGTTTATTTAAAATTGTAAACGTTGTTTAATTTTAAGATTTTCTGATTTTGATGCAATTAAACCAGAACTAAAATTATTTAATAATCCGACTACCATCGACGTTGAAGAAACCGATATTAAATATCAAATGGAATTATGTGAATTGCAAGCTGACGAATTTTTTAAATTAAGGCTGGAGACTGGGGTAAATTTATTCAAAATGTTTCCAAACGACAAATATCCAAAATTGCGCGATTTGGGCTTAAAATTAATTTCTATGTTTGGTAGTACATATATTTGTGAACGAGCATTTTCTGACATGAAATATATCAAATCTAAATATAGAAATTCAATGGCCGACAAAACACTAGAAGAAATTTTAAGAATTTCTTCAACTAAAATTGATATAAATATCGAAGTTCTTGTAGCTGTCCGTTTAAATAAGCAGTTTTCACATTAATAATAATTATGTTAATATTTTTTTTTCTTTATTTTCTTGAACTATTAACTAATAAAATACTAAAAAAAAATTATAAATGACGTTTAATTAAAATTTAAAGTATACTGGCCCGCCAAACCTACAAAAAGATAAAATTGGCACACATGTGCCGAAAAGTTGGACAGCGCTGTTGTAGGCTATGCAGTAGGCTTAAAGAAAGAACTTCTCATCGGTTGTGATGCAAACTCGTATCATACGATTTGGGGTAGTACTGATGTAAATAAAAGGGGTAAGTCACTATTGGATTTTTTAATTGCTAGCGATCTCTTTGTTCTTAACAGATGTAATAAACCCACCTCTCAGAACAAAAACCGTAAACAAGAAATTAATTTAAGCATAGGGACAAAAAATAACCATGAATGATTTCGAACTGGTTGGTTTCAGACGAGCCTACTTTCTCGGATCACTTCTGGATATGCTTCTCCCTGACTCTAACAGGTCACTTATTTTAGAAACCCACTTAAAACAAACTGGCAGGTTTATAAGGAAGAATTAGGTGTTAGATGAGAACAGCTAGAACCCCCCTATAGGTTAGGTTCCATAGCTGAGATCGAAAAAGAGGCTACGCACATTTCAAACACGCTTTTAGAATCCTTTAAACTCGCATGTCCTCTAAGGAGCCTCACTGTAAAGCTAGGCAACCCTGGATAACTGGCAGGTTATTAGATGAACGGAAGAATTTAAGGTCACTCTTCAATAGAGCGAAGAACGGTAATGCGGAAGTTCTATGGGAATAATACCGTAATGCCTTAAAATGTTTTTAAAAAAACTGCAGGAAATCTCAAAGAGATTCGTGGGTAACCTTTACGGAGCAAGTGGAGGGTGTGAGCGCAGTAACTAGGCTTAAAAAAATCCTGGCCAAAACGCACACGCAGCCAGAATTATTAGAGGATGAAAACGGCGTCAAAGCGAATTTAATGGAAGATAGCCTAGGCATTATAATGTCGACTAACTTCCCGGGATGCCTGACGCCGGTTGATGAGGAAGATATAACATCGGTTGTGGTAACACACGAATCGAAACGTGGGTTTTTTAAAATAATAAAGTCCCACGCCACCTTTCCCCTCCTAATTCCGCACGTGAGGAGGACCATTCTTTATTATTATTTTCTGCATGAATGTATTGAGGTACAGTCATGCAAAGATATCAAGAAGTTTAGAGAAAAAAAGAAAAAATAATTAATGTAAAATATTGATAATGAAACTCATAAACCACTTGATACCTTCACCACTACCAGAAAGATACCTCCACCACTATCAGAAATAATAACAAAGAAAGAGGAAAGCAAGGCACATAGGACATGCTTAGTACAAGCATTACAATAAAGAGCTGAACCAATCAATTATTACTGCATTCGGACGTTGTAGTAATAGATTACCACCTGTATTGGGCTTCACTATTCTAAAAGAAAGTTACTACTTCCCTCCACTGTCATCCATTACTACAGGTCAGAGTCTGGAAAATGTTATCAAGACCAGTAACTGATTGGTTAAAAATTATAAACATATATATAATTTAAATTAATAGAATAAAAACATATATACAAAAACCAAGCTCAAATTAAGAGACTATTGGCTATAGGCTTCACAGTTCTGAAAAGAACGCTACTACTTTCTTAAGCCGTCATCTAATAGGTCGAGCATACAATAGTATTTATACTGCATTCACAGAAAAAGAAGTGAAATAGTCAATTAAAAATTAAAGTTCTTAAAATTAAATTAAAATTAAAATAAAAGTGTGACAAAACAAATTGAATGTATATACAAAAGCATATATACAAAACATGCAATTATTACTGCATCCGGACGTTGTAGTAATAAGATTACCACCTGCATTGGGCTTCACTATTCTCATAGAAAGTTACTACTTCCCTCCACTGTCATCCATTACTACAGGTCGGAGTCAGGAAAATGTTATCCAGACCAGTAACTAATTTGTAAAAAAAGTATAAACATATATATAATTTAAATTAATAGAATAAAAACATATATACAAAAACCAAGCTCAAATTAAGAGACTATTGGCTATAGGCTTCACAGTTCTGAAAAGAACGCTACTACTTCCTTAAGCCGTCATCTAATAGGTCGAGCATACAATTGTATTTATACTACATTCACAGAAAAAGAAATGAAATAGTCAATTAAAAATTAAAGTTCTTAAAATTAAATTAAAATTAAAATAAAAGTGTGACAAAACAGATTGGATTTATATACAAAAGCATATATACAAAACATGCAAAAATCAATGAAAATTATATTAGTAGCCTCTTTAGGACGTGTTTACTATACTGGAAGTCAAAAGACGCACAATTATTGACTTCCCTGAGCATTCGAGTAATAGGCTCATTTTTCCCATAGTCAGAACTGTGAAATTGTAGTTTGAACAAAGTCACCGACCTGAGCGAACGTGGATTAACATTCAGGCACATTCTACTAAGTAGATTGGGTGCGTCAATGGCGCCCATGAACACCTGATGGACAAATACGATGTCAGCAATTTCTCTGAGCCGTTGAAGTGTCTGTAAATCAATGAGCTTGAGTCGGTCAACGTATGGTGGTAAGTTGAAACGGTCAACCCAAGGCAGCCCACGAAGTGCAAACCTTATGAATCTGCGTTGAACCGCTTCAATACGATGACAATGTATCTGTTGGTATGGAGACCAAACTTGACTAGCATATTCAAGTAAAGGTCTAACAAATGTCATGTACAAAGTCTTAGTAACAAATGGATCCGAAAACTCCTTGGACCAACGTTTCACGAAACCAAGCATTGAGTTCGCGCGGCCAACAATATTATCAAAGTGAGAGTGGAAATTAAGTGAGCTGTCGCAGATAACTCCCAAGTCACGAATTTGAGATACTTTACGAGAAAACGTGATGCTTTGACATTTAGTAACATTGAGTTCAAGTCGATTCATAGAACACCAAGTAGAAAATTTGTTCAATTCAGCCTGAAGAACAGCACTATCCAAAGTTGACGAAATTTGTTTCGAAATTTTCATGTCGTCAGCGTAAATATTAGTTTCCGCGTTATTAATAATTAGGGAAACGTCGTTTATAGATAGTATAAAGATTAAAGGGCCAAGGTGGCTACCCTGGGGTACACCAGACTTAGCAATAAAAGAGTCAGAGAGTACAGAACGAAATAGTACCTTATAATTACGATCCCTAAGATAAGAATCCAACCAACACATAAATGTGGGAGGAAAACCTAGTGCACGTAATTTAAAGATAATTATAGAGTGAGAAAGTTTATCAAATGCTTTACTGAAGTCAGTAGTAATAGCATCAACGTCAATGCCCTTTTCCATTGAATTGATAGTGCTAGAGACAGATTCAATAAGATTAGTAGTCGTAGAGCGGCCTTGAAGAAAACCGTGTTGACAGTCTGAGAAAAGTACTTTGCTGTTAAAGTAAAGACTGTCGTAAACTATACTTTCAAATAATTTCGGAATAGATGATAATTTAGCGATTGGCCTATAGTTACCAATATCAGATTTGTCGCCCTTTTTGTGAGTTGGGATAATAAAAGATTCCTTCCAAAAGCTTGGAAAAATCCCCTCATACAGTGACCTTTGAAATAACTTGGTAAGAGGCTGAGCCAAACTATCACTGCATTTTTTTAAAATAACAGCTGGAAGACCATCTTCCAGCTGTTATTTTAAAAAAATTTAGGGATTTTAATTACAGAGGAAAAGGTTTTATGGGCAATAGATTCAATTAAACCATTTAAAGCTCCAGGTACAGATGGAATATACCCCGCCCTTCTGCAAGAGGAAAATGTAGATTGCATGGGTAGAATTCGTAGGTTATATATCGGTTGTCTCAACCTAGGCTATATCTCAAGGCTATGGCAGAAATCTAGATTAGTTTTTATCCCCAAGCCGGGAAAAGGCAGCTATGCGTCTCCCAAATCGTATAAGCCTATCAGTTTAACTTCTTTCTTACTGAAAGCATTAGAGAAGGTTATAGAACATGACATAAGGACAGTCATCGGAACTCCGGGTTTCGCACCGTCCCAGCATGCTTACTGTAAAAGTAAATCTGTTGAATCCGCACTGCACCAGACTGTGCACGTGATCGAAAAGGGTCTTGATAATAAAAACATGACCCTAGGTATGTTTATTGATATCGAGGGGGTCTTCAATAATGTCAAAATTTATTCAATTAAAAATATTAAAAAATGCAAAAAAAAATGTTTTTTTTACCCCCAAATTACTAGTTCTCAAAAAAAAAAGGTTTAAAAAAAGTTTTGTATTTCTAAAAAAAAGTTACCCCAAATTACTGTTATATAAAAAAAAATTATTTTGTATTTAAATAAGCAGAATGAATCGAAAAACAATGCGAAATGGACAAATTTAGAAAAAAAATATTGAGACAATTATTTTTTAAATTCCAAATTAATGTAATTTGCAAAACTTCATATTTTTAATTTTTTAATAATTTTTAGAGATAATATTTTTATAATTTTTTGATAATTCATTAACTGTTGTTCTTGTTATCGTTGTTGCTGCTGTTGTTGTTGTTGATGTTATTGTTGAACTGTTTTAACTTTTCTTGATTCTTTATTAATTTTTTAGACCTTCTTTAATGTTTTTGTTCGGCCTTCAATTTTCGCAGCTGATCTTTAAATAATTTTTCTTGCTCTCTCGTACACTGCAATCTTAAAATGCGATGTAAATCTTTAATTTTTTCCCTTCTGACTGCATCAGCACCTCCTCTTCTTGGCTTTACTGGATATCTGGTTTGTTCACTATGTAATTTAAGATGTCTTTTCCTATATTCTTCTAAAGATATAGGTTTCGGTCCTGCGTTGCTATTTTCTTTTATCTCTTTTTCTCTTTGTATTTGTCTCGTAGTCATTTATTTGTTATATATTTTTATATTTAGACTCTTAATTAGCTAGGCTTAAAAAAAGCCTGTAAGCCACCTTATTAGGCAAAGCCTGAAAGGTTTAAAGATGTCTAAAAAAAACTGACCAATATTTACCAGTTCTTCTTTCAAAAATGCAGTTTTGAAATCTGCTCGGGCGCCAGTGTTATATTAATATAATAATCCTTGGTGATATGGTAATTATATTAATATAATACGGAGAACTTAATTGGAATTCGACTGCTAATTAATAAGAACTTCTATGTTTCACTTAAAATTCCCTTTAAACAAGGAGTATAATTACATTTAAATAAAAACAACTTATTTAATTTAGCGTCAGAATTAGTCTGCCCCGAATTACAAAACTCGAACCCCTTTTATACGTAATAAATGCCCTTATAGCATTATTGATTTCCAATCAATATGTTATGTAATAATTAATACGTACTATATGTGAACAACCCAAACTACCATTAGCACATACAGGTTAATTATCATTAATGCTAAATTAGCATAACTGCATTTATTTAATGTTATAATTTTAATAATGCTTAATTCACATAATTGCACATAATTCCAGATGTATTTAGTAAACAATATCGTATTTGATTCTTACTTTTGTTTATCTACTTAAGGAATTTGCGGCAGGTCAGGTCATAATAAATGATATTTTCATTGTTGTTGTTTACCTATAATGAAAATTATTATTACACAACAGTAATATTGAAAATGTATTTGTAGTTTTATGTAATACATTTTTCAGTATGTTTTGATTTATGAAATTTTTATTTTAACAATAAAATTATAACTATACAATATTCGTAATTTGAAAAATTTCATTTGTTAACTGTCTTAATTTTTTAACGGTTATTAAAAACAAAAAAATTTCAAGCCATAAAAAATAATTTTGACATTCACATCTTTTTTATAGCAATTTTGACATTCACATCTTTTTTATATGCCGAGATACTTACCATAAATCGGCGTCTTCATGCACCATACCGCTGGATGAAGATGTCAATATTTTGTAAATGTGCTTGCCTCTCTATCACACAAGTCATGAAACCGTATTTTGCATCTCGTTCTGGTCGACATCTTCACACTTCATCACAATGAAAGTCAGGCGACCGTTTGACCGGCGCTTTTAAGCTTTACATATTTTTGGAATAATAATTTTGGTTTTTTCTGCAAAATAATTCATTTTACTTAATAAAATGCTTAATATCTACCTACACCTACATATCAAAAATAGTGCATTATCGACTTGCATATGTTAGTATGCTCAAAGTATGTATACCATATGAATATATAGTTTTTGTTTTGTTGAACGTTAACTTAAATTTAAATATACAGAACAAAATATATTGTGCAAATGATCCAGAAAAATATTATAAAAATCACGTTTTTAATGTTATGCTGGATCAGTTGTTAATGTCTAGATCCGAAAGGTGGCAACAAATGAAAGATTTCGAAGAGTAATGAGGCTTTTTGTACAATATTAAAAATAATACAAATTGTAATGAGTTGCTGAAGAATTTCAAAGACTTACACTTACGATTAACTGAAGAGGCAAGCAGTGATATAAATGGAATTGAGTTGTGCGAGAAAATCCAATCATAGAAGTAATTAATACCAGATGATGCTAATGACCCTCTTTGAACTTTATGAAAAGCGCAGTGCGAAATCTGTGGGTGGCTTTGCGGATTCTTGTAACAATTCCGGTTAGTGGTGAAAGAAATTTTAGTAAATTAAAATTACTAAAAACTTATTTGCGATAGACTATGACAGAAGATAGGTTGAATAATTTGGCTATTCTTTCAATTGAAAATAAAATTGTAGCAAACTTCAATTGAAAATATAGTTGTAGGTAGCAAACTTATTTGCGATTGACTATGACAGAAGATAGGTCTTCGAGACAGCAATCGAAAATTTTGCAGACATGAAAGCCAGGATTATATCTTTTATATAATTTTAGTTATATTATACAGTATATTATATTAAAGTTATATTATTTATCAGTTATATTATATTATTATATTACACTAACGATTAATAAAAAGTGAATTTAATGGTATTTTTTATTGTCATTTTTCTATATATATATATTCGCTTTTTATCAATTTCGCCTGGGGCGCAATATTTATAATAAATAATATTTATAATAAAAAAAATATATATAAAATGCAAAACTATAAAAAAAAATTTTACATCTATTATTAGGTCAAAAATTCAAAAAGTTGTCATAATTTTTCGGAATATCAAATATTATCTACAATCAAAAAGTAAGTATTAGATGGAGAGGGCATAAGTAAGCCGACCAGATGTTTAACAGGAAAAGAGAAGACATTAATAAAATACAGAGTGTATACTGCCAAATTTTAGAAGTTTTTACAACAACGAATCTGTAAAATCAAAATTATAGTAAAAAAACAAAAACTTTATTTACCATCTTATAACAAAATTAACAAAAAGCTTTTTTTTTTAAATTCAATCGCTTATCTTAAAGAAAATAAAATGCAAATTCATTGTCGTTGAACTTTTCAGATCATGTACTTTTCTTAAAATAGCGTCTTTGGATTTGTAGTATTCTGCAAATTCATTGCAAGTTTTATTAATATATTACACTTGATAGTAATTATTGCCTCCACACACTGAATTGAAATTTCACAAATTGTACCAGAAAAATAATATAGAAATTTTATATCACAAAAGAGGATAAATTTTTAAAAAGCGGGCATAAAGATGACAAGAATTTTAAAGATGACAGAGGGTAGAAATAGAGGACTGTCCATAAAAGAGGACGTGTGGTCGGTTTAACATAAGTCTTCTATCTCCTTTTAACTCATTACAAATTTCATTTATCCTTTTTTTGTCATTTGATTTCAAATAATTGAAGTAATATGGTTATGGGTATAATGTTGTAAAACTTAGAATATACAACATTGTTTTTTTTTTTTGTATTTTTACTTATCCATATAAATTATATATGTAAATATATAATTTTTTTGTATATATACCATAATCATTATTGAAAAAATAGTTGTGGGAGAACATTGGCACAGAGAAATTGATTTGGGCTGAAGAGTTGTTCGACAAGAACCAGCGTACCACCAATAAATTAATTATATTTCATTCACCAAATTTTCGTTAAATTTATATTTAACACATAGATGACAGCAGCATCAAAAGCTCAATCTTTTAAATTTGTCACAAACAGTTTTTCTCCGATAATTATACTCACGCAATTCTTCTCAATCGAATTTATTCATGATTATGGTATATAAATATATATACAAAAATTATATATATGGGTTTATGGTGTATTTAAACTTAAAAAATGTATATAATATAATATAATTACGTATATCGAAATGTTTAGTAAAAGCGAAATCTATGCAATATAAATTAATACATATACATATTTCTAAATAAGTAATATAAAATATAAAAAGAATTGATAGAATATTTTCATAGGCTTGTATATACCGTATTAATATTTTATGTATATAAAATAAATTTGCCGTCCTTTGAAAATTGTAATTTTACATACACTTTTGGCAACCGGCTAATTCTTTTCACACAATTGTTCTCAAGCAACTTTGGTCCGCAGAAAATGTTGTTAATGATCTTGATTTTTTCTCTAATTCTATTTGATGAAATGAACTTAAACTAAGCGTTGAAAAATATTTTGCTCTTCCAAGATTATCTAAAACCTCGCCTAATCTTGTCAAAGGAAATTTCTCAACCGTAATCTTTTTATTTAATTGCCGAAAATCAACAATACATTTATACAAATTAGGTCTATATTATATTATATATGTGTTGTTTTTTATTTTATATACATATGTCAAACTGTGTTTGAAACCATACTATAGTTCTTGTAAAACGTAAATTGATTTGTATTGCGTAAAGAAATCATTTTAACGTAATGAGAAGAATTTGAGAAAAACTCGAGAAAAATTGTTCGAGAAGAATTGTATTGGGAAGTATTGATTGAGAAGGATATTGTAAGAAGAACTGTGGGAGAAGAATCAGCGGGTTGCCTACTATTATAGCACTTATACTTTCTTGTCTTTTACCATAATTGGACATCCGAAAGAATATGGTTTATGAAAAAGTGTATATGTCGTTATTAAATTTATTATGCATAACATAAAAGAAGCAACTAAAAAAGGCGCAAAACTGAAGCAAAAGAACAAAGAAATGTATATATCGCAACAATTAAATAAATATTTTTGTAAATTATTTTAATATTTTTCTGTACATAAAAATATATAAAATATAACTATTTAATTATTTTTATTAATATTCAAAAACACATAATTTTTTCATCTTGCTTACATCTTTTGATATGCATCCAAGTACTTTAAATAATGTATCCTGCATGCATCTTTAATACTTTATATTGTTTGTTGACCATAGATTTCAACTGTATTATTACCAAAAGAATATTTGAAAATTATGTTGCTTAATACATTTTCATGGGAATTTATCGAAATTAGATAAATTCCCATGAAAATGTGTAATACATATATTGTATTTATTAATACAATATATGTATTAAACTTATATAATGTTATTAGTGATAGAAACCAATTAAATTATTTCGAAATATATTATTACAGAAAACAGTATCACTCTGAAAATATCCATTTTACTACGGCTGCTTTTTTCAGTTTTTGAAGTATTTTATTCCTTAACTAAAAAGTATTCCATAACTTTTGTGGAAAAATTTTATATATATGTACTGATAAAATATACCAGTATTAATTTATTAATAAAATATGTAATCTAAGCCTTAACTGGATAACGCATTATGCTTTTTCTTGTCTAATATACATATTTGCTATCTGGGTAAATTAAATGACAATTCTTCTACATAATATACATAAAAATATACTTGCATTGAAATGAAACTGAGATATAAGAAATCAATTTGTCTGCCACAACATAATTTATGTGAATTAAAATTACAATAAAGAATTAAAAAAATTATTTTGTAGTATTTTAAAAAAAAATTTTTTATTATATATTTTATTTTTACACATATTTTTGGCTTTAATCAAATACTTAAATAAAAATTTGTATTTGTGTAATTTGGTAATAAAGTATTTATCAATAACAAAACCATGAACATTTTTTATAATAAGTACGGTCATGAACGTAATCGTAATGTGAACATCTAAATATATTATTTTAATGGATCCATAAAATAATTTATTTAGATCTTCACTATATCTTCAATATAAAAATTTCAAAACTTTTGGGAAAAAAATTCTATAAATGCAGTAATTCTATTACAATTTTAATGAAAGTTTTGTAGAATTACGTGACATTTTAACATATAATATGCCGCTGAATAACTTCGGGAACAAATTCTTGCCCACCCTTCATGTGCACTGTTGGATATACCATCTTTTTCGTCTTAATTTAAATTTTTTAACACTTTTTCGTTTAGATACATACTTCAAACTGATATTTATCCTAAAATAGTTTATTTCAAATGGAATTGGTATGGTAATAAAATTTCCGTTAAGTAAAAAACGTAACTTTTATGGCAAAAGCAAATTATATCCCTATTCTACACTGTTGGTATACCCGGGTTCAATATACCCATGTTTAGAACTTGCTCTAGTTTTTTACTTTTACTTGGAAAATCGTGTAAATAGGGCAAGTATAAATAAAATAAAATCATATTTATTTTAAAATAATTATTATTTACATAAAAACGTGAGTTTGAGATTGTAGGAGTCAGTAATTTTTTTTATTTTATTTTTAAGTTTTAGGACGAGATAACGTTTACATCCATTATATATATTTAAATGTAGAAGTAAAACCAGAAATTACAAAGCGGAAAGATCTAAATAATCTTGTGTTATATTTAGGCAAGATCCTTTAGTCGCGTTTTATATATTAAATATATGGGTAAAACCAGAAATTACCTGTTATATCGATATCGAGGTTAAACAAAATTCTATCGCAGTACTTATTAGAACTCATATAATTGATTTTAAGTCATTTTAATAATTTTACTTTTAAAAAAGTCATACAACTACAGGTTTTTTCATACAAAATATCTTAGGATATCCGGGTATACCAAGTATAAAATAGATCCTTTTATTTATTTTCCTTTTAAGAATGCAAAAAATTTATTTATAGACTGAATTTATTTACAGATTATTTTCTGCGGAATTTATCTTTTTCAGTACATTTTACAGATTAATTTTCTGCGGAATTTATCTCATCATCTTTTCTAAACGTTTCTGTTCTTCCAATTCATCAATTTTCTGATCTCTTGTGTTAATAACAGATTCAATTTTTCTATTTTCTTCTTCGATATCATATTTTTGTTGTCTTATAATTTCACATGATTCTAAGAAATTCTTAACATTAGTTTTAGTTAAATTTTTATGTTGAAGGTTTTCATGAAATTCTTGTAATTGTTGTTGACATATTTTTCGAGCAATTTCATCAATAATTTTCCTCTTTTAAAAATTTATGATATTTTTTAAGTTCTTTCTTGCATATAGCTTCAACTTGTTTTAAATCTTTACGGGTTCCTGATTGTAAGGCTTCTTTTTCCTGCTGGGCTGCTATAATTTCCCCAAACAAAAACATTTTCTTATGTGTTCCTTCCGTGAACATTTTTTTAACATGCCATTTCGTTTAATTTGCCTAAAATAAAAAATTAGACACAAATCTAGACTCATTACTTGTTGAATATTATATATATATATATAGTGTTGAAAAAAATATATATAATTATATATTAAATATATTATATATTTATTATATTATAATTACTTGTATACAAACCAACTATAATTTACATTTTATTTCAAAAATATGTTTACAGAAGCAAACAAAAATAAATGTATACAAATAACCAGGGGTTTAGGATATTTGTTTGTTTAAATAGTAGTTTTCGTCCCAAATTTTTTATATTTCTTTCCATTTAAAATACACCACATTAATCTTCGGGTAATAATTTTACAGCAGAGAATTATTTTATTTTCAGAAAATCTAAAATATTTTATTGAAAATAATTCCATAATTACTGAGCTTCATTATAAAATATTTTGCTTACAACACTATCTCAAAATTATACAAATTGAAAACTCTTTTGACATTTTTTAAATATTAGGCATATTTATTTGTTATATTTTTATAAATTTCCTCGAATTAAACATAATATTATTTAATTTAAAGTTATCATTGAATATTAAAAATAATTCTAAATCTAAATTTAATATTAACTTATTAAATTTTCTCTATTTACCTGCAAACTACAATTTGCATTTTCCGGTAATTTCAACATTGATTTAATAAGTTTTAAACCCTTCAATACACTAGTAATATATTTTTTTAAAATTACTTTTTGCACAATTTAACACTAAGAAGCATTTTTAATATTTATTTCATTTAAAATTTTTGAATAAATCTTCGATTTAAAAAAATTTTTTTTGTTATATTTTCGATATTTTTAATTCTTTGACATCTCAAAAAAAATCCTTGATATTTCAAACGACTGTCTGACAGCTCAAAAAATTTGAGTGTGTAGGGGGCAAAATTATACTATATCTGGGATTATATCTCTAAGATTAATAAGCATTGGCGCTAACTAACAGCTTTGGCGCAGGACATTCACTCCAATTCACTAATTGAAGAGGTTAGAGACGAAATGTGTTAAGTGACATTTTGGTAAAATCTTGCAAAGATGCAGGACATCACACCAATTCATAGCTTCGATGCATGGTCCGAATGCCAAATCTTACCTTTGGCGCCCTGTTCTAGAGTTTTACCGACTTTTATATATGATGTAAAAAATACATAACTCAAAAACTATAAAAATATTATTTTCAACAAAATATGCTTTTATTACGGAATTTCAGCGAAAAATATGAAAACATCAAAATATTATTTCAACAATTACGGTCGTGAAGGTGCCAATTAATAAAAACAGTTGATACAGTAAACAATTTACTTCATATGTCATTGTCATGAACCCAGAAAACACGTAGCATTGCGAATTGAAGAAAAGTCCTACGTAACTTAGCGTTCGTCAACGCATCATTCCGAATCCGAATCCGCTATTATTATTAAAGTAATAATTTCCATGAGGCTAATTTTTGAAGAGGAGTATTTAAAAGTTATCGAATTTCGGAAACAACAATTAGTAAATTAAAATTTGAAATATCACCACAGAATTTGTCATTAACTGGGCAAATTAAATTTGCTTCATGAACTAACATATATAGATGAAAATTATGACGCTAATGATTTTTTTGCTGTAAATTATCAATTTCTTATTTTTCATATTTTTAGTTACTTAAATGTTAAAATGGGCCAAAATAACTTTATTTTAAAAACGGAACTTATTCTGTATAATTGTATATTTAATAATTTAGATTCAGCTGAAATTGCTGCTTTAATTCTGCTTTAGTTTTTCTGAAAGCAATGGAAATAGATGTGGTTATCACTTTACATAATGCTTCCAATTTTATTGTGACAGTTTTCTATCAGCTATGACCTTACATTATTCCACCCGTGATCTCCTTTATCTGGCCTAAAGGAAAGATACCGACTTTCAGAAGCTGTAGGCAAATTTTGTTAAGATCAAGGTGTTTTTTAATTTAGCGCTGAAAAATTTAAGAAGTATACGGTAACGTAGATAGAATTTAGTTATTAATAGAGTAGTTTTTTTTTTTTGTTTGGCAACAATAGCTGAATGAGTTGTAGTTTTTGTTTTGCTTAATTGAAAAAAAAACTTAATAAGTAATTAAATTTAAAAAAAACAACTGTATAAAATGAAATTTATACATTAGAAATTTTTCAAGAAAAGGAAAACCTATAAGAGAGAAATTTTTTTTTTGTGAATTTAAAAAAAAAATTAATTCGGGCGTCATGCGGCCGTTGGTAAAAAAAAAACAAAAGAAATAAAGGGTTTTTCAATAGGGACATAACAATTTTGTATTTTAATACGAACGCACTCTTAAGTCAGATTTACAAAATATAAGCAATATCTACAATAATGTATAAATTTTATATTTAGACATTAGTTATAATCACTTTAAATATTTTCGCGAATCTAAGTTTATTTGAATTTAAGTTTATTTGATTAATTTACAAATAAATATGTATGTAATAATAAAATATTTTTATGAACGGAATACAGTTTAATATTTATAGTCCACGTGCCAAAGTTCTTCAAATCTCAAATCTTCTATTTTGCACGAAGTTCTGTTAAATTTTTTCTGTATTTGTTTTTTCTGAAAGTTGATAAATTTATTTATAGTACTCATTGTATAAAATATTGCTTAAAAATTCTTAAAAAGTAATATTACATTTACATAATTAAATAATTTTAATTATTTAAAAAAAATATTGTAATTATTTCAGGAAACAAAAAGAAGACATTGAATTTTTCAGAGTTCAAGTTCTCTAACTTTTTTATATGTAATTCACTCAAATATTGCATATACTCGTATAATCACAATATATTTAGTACAAATTCAAATTTTATTTTTTTTGCTTAAAAACTAGCCACCTGTTGCAAATTACACACCGAAGATATTAATTTAAATAGCTGTAAATTGGCTTTAATCTTTTTTATCTTATTTTGCTTTTGTCAAGGCAATAGAAATAAGGAAAATTGATTAACTCTTTAATTATAATTTAGCGGTTATTTAAAATATTTTTAATAATCTTAATTGTTAAATTTATTATCTAATTTGGTATTTTTATTATTTTTAATTATAGTAATACAAATAATAAAGTGCGTTTTTCTCGTTATTTTTTATTCAAAATTATATTGATTAAATAACAATTAATCAATATTTATTAAAAAGCAGTAGGTTGAACACTTGAATAATAGGCAATATAAATAAATGTACATTCTATATTTTAATTTATAATTAAATTATTTAACAACCAAAACTTAACACGTTCTTATTAACTCTTATAGATAAAAACTATATGTTATATATAAAATATTATGAACCTATTTACGCAGAAATGGTATTGACATATAAAAAAACTTAATTTTAAGATAAATTATTGCTTTGAGAAACAGTTTAGCTGACAAAACAGAAGAGCCAATCTACAAAAGATATCAACATAATAAAATCTTATTACTAATTAATTTATGAAATGAAAACTTTTATATATATGTATGTATTATACAAATTGTGACAACAAAAGTAAAGCATTTCAGAAAATTAAAATATTTATAATAGAAAAATATGTGACTCTATAAATATATTCAAATCAAACTTAAACATTAATTATTGCAGTACCTTTATTCAAAATTTTTTTGAATTGCCAACTCCTTAAAATATTGTAAATAACATTGTTTATCGATAATTATTTATAATTATTAAAAAAAAATTTTTCAACATAATATTTTTTTTCTTTTCTATATTTTTTTGATTAACGAGTAATTTTTAATTGCTATATTTTTTTTTTATAAAACTGTTTATATTTTCATATTTTAATATAAAAGTAATAATTATTTAACTTGGTAAATTTTATGTTTTGTATAAATAAAGGAAGGTGTGTAAAATACATAAAATTTTAAGCGAATTTATAGAACAAATATTATTTAATATCTGATTTTTTTTTAAATTATGGAAATTATGTATATTTTTTAATCCACTTAATAACAATTATTTTTATTATTACCTGTTAATTTATTAAATTAATCATATAAATAAAGTTTTTATTACAAATGTTTATATTTTCAGTAAAATGCTTCAAAGTTAAAATAATTAATATGAAATATATTAATTATTTTAACTTTGAAACATTTTACTGAAAATATAAACATATGAAATATATATATATACATATATATAGTATATATATTTTTAATATAATATCGCATCCGTAATAGAAGACCAGCACATTTGAAAGAACTTAAATATTTAGTTATTTAATTGTAATAAATAAAGTGCAAATTTTCTACATTTGTTTCATTCGTGTCTAAATTTGGCGAAAAAATTTTTGGTACCAGTTACCAGTAAAACCATTAACGGTATACTGCGAACAGTAGCTATTACTCCTATCATCTTAAAGCGAAAAATTATTTTTTAATTAGGAGCGCCATAGTCCTCAAAGCAACATGAATGCCATAAATCAAAAATTTACCATTTTTTATCTTCAATATCTCATACAACAGCTTACCTACCCAACTTTGAGCGTAATTTTTGAAAAACTATGAGATATGGTAGTCTTCTTTTTGGGTAGCGATTTGTATGTTTTTTTTTTTGTAATATTCAAATCATACAGATTTTAAATAATTTAAGATTAGTTAATTACACTAGATTCTCTTTTTATGCGGTACATGCGTTTCATGGAAATTCGCACATAAAAAAATCCCACAAAACAAACATATATTTAAATACAAAATGATAGATACGTTCCATTTACTCAAAAAATCGCATAAAACCTAAATAATGACTTACCAATGCATCAAAAATCGCATAAAAAAAGTAAGAAATATCCTCAGAAATTATGGAAAATTGCTGAAAATGTTCCTCGTATTTTATTGAAATTAAAAAATACACATGTAAATAACATAAACAAAGCATTAATAAATCGCCAATAGATTATTTATTAATTGTTTGTTTACAAATTCATACATAAATCTTTTACGTACATTATGAAAAATTTTCATAGCTAGCTTCGGTTTTAAATAAAAAATTTTGAATGAGCATATGTATATATATATCAATTGCGCACTAAGTTTATCAGGAAAAAATTACGCATTAAGTTTAGTAGAAAAAAATTTTTGTTGCATTATTTCAAAATCGCATAAAAAAACCGCATAAAAAGAGAATCTAGTGTATATAACAAATATTTTACTAATAAACTAAATAATGTTATTAAGGATATAAATTGACAATATTTTATTTATTTTGATACTAAAAGTCATTAAATTCTAATTGATCTAAATATGCCCATATTTATTAAATTATGATATTAATTTAAATTATATTCAAACAATAAATTATGAAATAAAAACAATTTTTTAATAACAATTTTTGTATTATACCTTTATTATATCTTGCACATTCCAAAAGTGGGAAAACTATGTACATTTAAATGAGAAACCTTTATATGTATGTCGCAGCAATTGCGTCTGATATAATTAATTCATTTAGAAATAATAATTTCAAATAATTATAAACATTTTGCAATTCAAAATTAAATACTTATTTATATTTGTTGCATAAGCTCTAAAATATTTATCTAAATATTTAAATTACATATTTTATATGTTGCGAGAGCAACTTAATCAAAAGTTCTTGCTTATGTATTAGTAGGACATCATTAAACTTGAATATAATTAAGATTTAGAATATATATCCATATTCTATTTTCATTATCTTGATTAGAGTAAACATTAGAATAAAAAAAAAATTTATTTAAATTTGATCCTGTCCCTTTAAATGTAATCTCTTTTTTTGTTTATTCTTTCAATGTTTTGATATACAAAAACTTAACAAATAAAAAAGCACTAAACTTTTTGTATATTATTCCACAAAAAAAAAAAATCAGTTCAACATTTATACAATAATAAAAGAAAATATATCTTTAAAATGAATAATTCAACAAAATCAACAAAATTTTTTATTATTCTTTATTTATATAATAAATTGTCCAAGAAGTGCTTTTTTTTGGAAAATATATAAAAAAAATTCCAATTTCTTGACTCCCTACTGTGGAATTTATACAAGAGTACCATTTCTGTAATACTCAGTAGGAATATTATATTTATTATATTTAGTTTCCTATCAGTAAGAAAAATGAATTTATTTTAAAACAAAGTGTACACATAAACCTGTTGAAAGTTTGATAGATTTAAGATATTCTTACAAAAGTTAGTAATGTGCAATTATTAGATTGTTTTCATCTTTTTTAAAAAATTTTGAAATTTCACAAATATTTCATAAATTGTATTCAGATAATATTTTTAATGGAAAGATTTTTTAATGAAATATTTAATATCAATTTTTCGATTTGCATATGATTAAAAAAAAAGGATTTAGACACTTTAATGCGGTTGATATTAAATGTTTAAAATGATTTATGAAAATTAGAATGAGTTTTTCTTTAATGTTTGGTTTTTGGTAAGAGTCATTAATCTTAATTATATTATTTTCATTATAAAATAAAATTACATATAAAACAGTACAGGTGAACAACATGCTTTAAGTACAAAAGTACTTACAACAACTTCACCTTTTTAAATAAAGTTTTAGGCATAATTTTTGTTCTGTTGAAAATATTTCTTCTTCAATTTACATATATTTAATGGTTTAAAACATGATTTTTATATAACTTAAATCTTATTAACATATGTATATATATATATAGAGTCAAAATAATTTATAGCTTTGAAATTATCATCATATCATATGAAAAATGTGGTAACTTAAGGACTTTTTAGGTTGTTTGTGAATGATTTAATTTTTTGAAAAGGATAGGAAGTTATATGTAGTAGTATTTATTAATAAAACTTAAATAAATTTAGTTTTAAAACTATAAGGATATACGTCTTAAATTCAAGTTTTCCAAAAATTTAGGATATATTTTTTAGACACATCTATAACAAAAAAAAATTTGTACAACAAAGTTTAATATTTAAAAAAATTAATGTACATATATATAGACAATGTGACAAATTAGTTATGGAAGAATTTATGGAAAATTGACAGAGCGAATTATATTATAATAATCACCAAAATATTAAGAACTTAAATTATTTTTAAATTTGCCTTTCAATTATGGTTACCCTAACAATTGGTTTCTTAACTTGGAGGTTAAATTAAGCAACTTTTTGACCACAATAAAAATATTTTAGGTACTTAACGAAATAAGGAAATCAACATTAATTTTGAATGTTAATCATTAAAATTTAAGAACATATATTAATATTATTTTGTAAAAATAGTTTATAAATTTATCTACATATATAATTAAAATACAACAAAAATCGTAAAATATGTGTATTAAATTTTCTGATTAAAAATACCAATCGCCATTAAGACAGTGAATTGTAAATAATAATAATAATAATAATACGTATACGTATATCCATAAGACTTATTATACACCTACATCTTTATACACGATATTCATTACCTATGTCATGAACAAATCTTTTGAAGAATACTTCAACGTATTAATTAGTTCTATGGACCCTTGATCAAATTATCCAGTATCTTTTTGAAAATTTTTAACTAAATAAAGAAGTTTTATAATAATTTTATGTTAGAAACTATTTTAATATTAAATATAAATACATATTTATATACATATAAAATCTGTAAGTTAATTATTATATTTTAAAATATTTTTTTTATAAAAGTAAAGATCAATCAGTTTGAGAATAAATTTCAAATGCGCTTCATGTGAAACATGAAACTTGAGTGTTTACAAGTATTGAGAAAATTGAAAACATGATTAAGTAACAGACCACCTATTAATTTATAATTAAAACTTAAATATATTTTATTTCACATAATATTAAGTAACCATTATTAAGTTCTGTATAAATATTTTGCACTACAAGTTAAAAAAATTTTAATAAAGATGAACATTTTTTACTACAACTGTAGATTAACAGAGATATTTTTTATTTGGTTTCATAAAGTATCATTTCAAATAATAAAATATTTTAGTATAATAAATATATGAAAAAATAAGTGTTAAAATTTTAACAATTATTTAAAATTCATTTTGTATTTATTATATATGTTTCAAAATATTTCTCCCTATGTAGTGGGTGGTTACTTAAAAGTATAGTTGACTAGGAAATTAAAAATAGTATTTAAAAACATATTACTTGCGTAAAAATTATAATTACTTTTTTGACAAACTAATTATTCGAAATTACTGAGACCACATAAATCCAGCAATCTGTAGTATTGTAAAAATGTATAAATGTTAAAGGATAAATATTGGAAAATTAATTTATATTTTAAACAAGGTTAAAATAATATACTTATAAACTTTCGTTAAAATAATTTTTCATTATTAATTATTTATTATACTAAATACTAATAGTCAATTTTGCACGATAAATTGCATATCATATCTTCATACAACCTTCTAAACTTTGTATTATATTCAATGGACTTGAGATATGTAACTAATTATTGTTATATCATTTCTGCATTGTATAAATGAATTATTTATATATTATTGACAGTGCAATAACAATATATCTGACAATAATTTTACTCAAATCATTTCAATATTAAATTACATAATAAAAATTATAAAAAGGATTTCTTAAAAAAATTGATTGAAAAACATTATTGCTCAAAATAATATGTATGTCCAAATTTCTTAATTGCTACAATTATAATTTTTTGTATATAAAGTTTAAAAATAATAAAAAGAACCAAAAAATCAATAAATTCCAATTTCTGATTCAATGCCTAGGTCAATAAAACATTCAAATAAATTCGAATATGTTTCAAGTAAAATAAGACTACATTTTTGTTGTCGTTATTGGATAATACACCAACAAAAAAGTTAAAAATAATTGTATTTGTGCTGTAAAGCTCTGCAGTAACTGACTTAATTTTTTTTATATGCCTGATAGTGTTTTTTCACTTTCAAAATCAACCAACTGTTCAATTAAAATAAAAAGTAAATTCAGTCAAAATACTGGAAGTACCTTGCTCATAAGAATTCATATTTTGAACTAGGAAAAATATTTTTCAACAATATTTATTATCCAAAATATATTCGGTGTTTTTTTTAGAAAATTAAAATGAAATTTTGCTTCAAAACTGTGTTTCCAGCTCAGAAGTATAAAATTTCTTCGAAATCTATCAAACACTTATAGTTTATTCTCGAAATCATTCACATTATTTAATATCTTTGAATTTGAATAAGTTGAGTTAGGACTAATAAAAATATTAAAAAATTCAAGAACAAACTATAAGTGTTTGATAGATTTAGGAGAAATTTGATTGTAAAAAAAAAATATTTAATATATTCTAAATCAGACTCTTAGGGGATTTTTTTTTAAAAGAAATCTGATGTTAGCGATTTGGCGTGCTTAAAACTTTTCAAATAATGATTGAACGAACATAAAGTTATACACATAAATTATTGTTAGTTTTCTATTAGATCATGTGGACGTAATTCACGTTTTTCAGAAAAGTGGTTTTTTGAGTTAAAACTTCAATTTAACATAGTAAATATTCTTCAAAATTGATAATAGTTCCCAAATTAGAAATGTATTGAATAGTAGAATAAAATAGAAAGATAATACAGAATAGAGGAATATTGGAAGGAAGAGAATAGGCATGAAAAATGCACAAAACGGGTGATTAAAAGAGTGATAAAAAGGGTGATAAGGTGGCGTGTGAGAACTATTATGATCTTAAACTTATTATGATCTTAAACTGTGCCTATAAAATACTAGCAAATGTAATCTATGAAAGACTAAAACCACACGCTGAAGAAATAATTGGTGATTATCAATGTGGATTCTGAAAATCAACAATTATATTCCTAATGAGGCAGATAATGGAAAAGTGCTTTGAGTACAATAAGGACCTACATGTTCTTTTCATAGATTTTAAACAAGCATTCGATAGTATTAACAGAGATCAAGTCTTAAGATCGCTATTAAAGCAAGTTGTACAACAAAAACTGGCTGATTTAGCAATTGAGACAATAATAACAGCTAAGAAAATGTTACTTCAACCGTGAAAATTTAAGCCACAATTAGATGCTACTATCCCGATTGTTATCATGATATAAGAAATTATCAATTATAACACCATCATAGGGCGTTGGTGACAGGGCTGCGTGGTATGGGCGATGACTGTGGCCTATGAAAATCATGTGACAATTTTTTAAAGAAAAATTCTTCGTAAAATTTTCGGAGTAAAAATATTAAATAATGGTGAATACCACCACCGAAGTAACAGCGAACTAAACGACTTAATATAAAGTAAGCCCATTATCCGATTTGCAAAGACCCATGTTTGAGTTCGGCTACTTATCTGTCAAGAATGGATAAAGAATGGCATTATATAAAATATTTAATGCAAGGCCTACGGAACCAGAGCTAGAGGTCGAGCTAGATGGATCGGCAATATCGAAAATGATGCATATAAAATGCATATCTCACACTGCAAGACGGGGATGAATGAAACTGGAAGACCGGGATGAATAAAGTAAAGAAGGTAGAAGTTCACATCGAACTATATAGCCATCTGATGATCATGATGAGAGGGATATTGCAATTAGTATAATATAGACTTTGTCGCTAGAAGACGCAAATTACGAGTATATTGCAATTGAGAATAATATAACGATTTACCAAAAGTTAAATAACTTTTAGCGTTGGGAAGATAACAAAATTTAATATATAAAATTCTTTTTATCTCTTTACTAGATTAAAATTCCTTTTTCTTTACTAGATTAAAATTCTAATCATATATTTAATCACAATATAAATTTACCTACAAAATCTTTGTTCCACTTGAATAAATTTGCTACAAAATTTCTCCTAGTGTGGTGTGAATATATTTTTTAATGTAGCAAAATAATTTTCATAGTTATTAGTTTAATTAAACGTATATACATATATTTATCTATAATTCATTCAAAGTAGATCAATGTGGATTTTTCAATTCACAACCGAACCGGAAAACGTCTTACTTAACTTTACTTATGCTCAATTTACAATATTTATGTTTCTAGATAATAATTTTAACGGTTTATTTTTTTTGTTAGTTCAAATAAATAAACATTCTAAATTTTTAATACAAAATATTTTAGCTTTATAAAAGAATTCTCTTCTTTGGCAACGCCAAGCACTGGAATGCACCTGATGGAATGTTAATAACATTAAAATGAAGCAAAACATAAAATTAAATTAAATAAAAAATAAAAAGGTGGCCTTTACGCATGGCGACCAGACTTAATTTTAATTTGATGAAGTAAAAAATATATAATACATTTTTTTTGTTTCTATTCAACTTGAACAATTGTAATTGTAATGTAATTAAAATTTTCTCAATTATTATCCGAATCGAAAGATTTATATATTTCAGGCATTTGTATATTTATATCTAAAATTATGTATCTATCAGATTTGACTTATAAGTAGTTGAATACAAAAATGTTTATCAAAATTTGAAATAATTTTTTGTCTTTGTAATATTATACAGAGAATTTTCGATTTGTTAAATGAGACAAAGTATATGCTAATAAAAAATAATATATTGATATTTTTTTTTCGTAGCCATAAAAATTGCGATTTTGAGGTTGTGCGCGATCTGATTTTTATATTCGAAATAATGGAAAATTGAAAATAAAATATTGAAATACTGTAAATGCGGTGTGGAAAACTAAATTAAATTCTGTTTTGGATTTGTACAACATAAAAAATTGTTGTTGTTATTTTTCTTTTTTCGTTTATCATAGATAGGATTTCAATGAATAATATTATTTACCAATTAGGAACGTGATGATTAAACCGCACTTATTGCGGAATATTTAAAAAATGGTAAAATTAAACTTTTTTGATAACTTCAATATTAGACAATTAAATTTTATGCTTCAATATTAGACAATTAAAACTAGACTGATTGAATAAAATTTCTCGAATTAATGTGCTTTCTTAAAATTGTAAAGTTTTTCTTTACTTCTTTTTTCTTAGCTGGCACGAAAACTCTGTAAGTGTTAATTATTAAGGAATTCGTGTACATTTACACTAATATTTAGTAATGTGTCCAGTTGCTTACTGTGAGTATACTTTTATATCCTCTTCAATATCATTAAACCATCTTATTTTCGCCTTCCTTCTTTCTCTCGAGCTTTCCATAAAAACTGATATTTACTGAGTTTACATCGTATCTCCTCGCTTTCACAACATTTATTATATCTGCACCATTCATTTTCTCAATTACTTTCTTTACCGATTTATAAAAAATAAACTGGTGGTTAGCCACATTATAAAAATTTTGGTAGACACATAATAGATAGAAATTTATCATAATTTCAACCATTTTTTGTTATACAATCTTACCTAAATTACCAATAATCAGCTAATTAATAATGTTTAAATAATTTTGACAAAAACCACAACTAAGAATTTGGAAATTCAACGTTTTTCCTTTTTACCAACATTTCTCTATCATAGAAATAGTAAATTATTTCATTTTATGAAAGACTAAAATATATTTAATATTTATGGTTTTCATATGTAAAACTTTATTATGCAAACCATTATACAAAAAATAATTTGAATTTATATTTTACTACTCTATTTCCTTACTTATAAATGCATATTAATATAATCTGTGATGGAAAATTAAAAAACTAGTTCATTGTGAGACCTTCATGATCAAAATTTTGATCATGAAGGTAAAAATGTCAAATATATAAATATGTGTGTAATATGATTAGTGAATGACATGTTGACAATTACAATGGTATGAATCTACTTAAAAGTTTTAGAGGATTAAAATAATTTTAAAAAAAATTCAACTTTAATGAGTATTGGTCTTCAGATATTCTAATTAATATAGAATCGAAATTTAAATATTAAATATTATTGAATATAAAAAAAATTAAATTTAATATCTATGTTGTTGACGACTGTTTAATTATTTTCTTATTCATAATTTAATGAACTGATCAAATTTGATAAAACCTTCAGTAAATTCGATTATCGAATTGCATAGAAATGTAGTAATAAGTATTTTTAATAACCGGATATCATAATAAATTGTACTTCTCAACAACACTCTAAATACCTTCATAATTATTGAGAGTATAATATTTAATATACAAATGGAAATAGTTACAATAACTAATTTCTTTTTTATTTCAACAAAAAAACAACACATTTTTACAGAGGTTAATATGAACATTTTGACCAATGGCCGTTAAAGTTAAATACAAAAAAATATGTTTATTCATTAAAATGAATTTAATTAATAGACATTTGAAAATATAAAATTCCTAAAATTGGGTCATTCAAAAAATATATTTAATTTTTTTGTATTACGAAGGATTCCGATATTCTTTGTTATTTTATTTTAAAAAAAATTTTCGCCGATAATTTTCGGACAATTAATCTTGTTATAAAAATATTAGCACTTGCTTTAATTAATAATAATAAAAAATGTTCATTTACCACACCTTTGAATTTTCTATTTAATAAGATTTATTAATTTATCAGTTTTTAAATTAATTTCGATTAATTATTATTACGATTGAGAGACAAAATCTTACATTAAATTTTGAAAAAATAAAAAAAGTTTAAATTTTGTAAGAGTATTATGTTGAAATTATTTGGTTCACTATATATAGTTTAACCTTTCGATCTCTATGATTCAAATTTAACTATAACCAAATTAGGGTTTTCAAATTTTGAATACAATTACAATGTACTTATAAAAAAATTATAATTTTTTGAAGCAATTAAAAGGTCAATTTAGTAGTTTTACGTAATTTATTATACATTTAACCATTTGATCGAATATATGCGAAAATTTTATAGATTGTACAATTATGAAGATGATGTTAGTACATGTTAGTACTTTTTCAATAAAATTAGCAATATACTATCATAAATATTAAATTCAACAAGTTATAGTAGACCTTAGTTATTATATCATATCATTTTCACCAAGAATTATTTCCGCACTAAAAACAATAGAACATACTCGTAGTTTGCTAACGTAAATGTAAACAAAAAAGTTACATATTCACCTGTTAAAATCGCTGGAGATTTACAATTTGCTAACAAATAAATTCATAGGAACCTTTTCTTTTCCTGCAAAATGTTGAATATGTCGCTTAATATAGGTGTTAATATTTAGATAAAATAATAGTGAATCGATTAAGAACCTAATTCTCAAAATTCCCAATTTTAGAAAATATTAAATGATACTAAGCATCTAAATTATTGTAACAATATCTAATCTTTAGTGATACGCTTTATTATAATTACTTCCTTAATCATTAAAGATGATATATTCTATTATAATAATTTCATAAATTACTTCAATTTTCAACGAAATAGTTAATTTTTGTATGCTAAATTGCTTTGGTATCATATTTCAAGTATCATATTCCTTCTATTATAATTTGACTTTAATAACAATATAAAAAAAACTATAATAAAAGTTTTTTTGTGCAATTTAACATCCAGATTAACAAAACTTTATCATTAGAAAATTATCCATGTTAAACATATTTTAATTTTCCGCTATAACACTATACATATATATATATCTAGATACTCAGATAACCAACAGCACAACCACAATTTAACCAAAAAGTTTTGGTATATGAATACTTTAATTTTTATAGAGGAAAATTTTATGTACTTGAAAATATATATATATATTTTTTCAGATAACTGCAGCTGTTGTTATCTAGAAATATACAAATATATATACTAAAAGTATATAATATTATTTTAATATAAGGAAGAAAATCCAAAATGGTTACTAAACTTAAATAAAATTTTAAAAAAAAACTTGAAAAAGAATTCCAGGTTTTCTTGACGTATTATTTCTAGAGATGTTGGCGAAAGCAAGGTCATTTAAATCATTTTTTTAAAAATTTTTACACATTTTTTAGGAATTTTATTTCACACCCGTTCACAACCACCGCCCTGCTTTTAAAATTGTGTAGTAACAACATCCATATATACGAAAAAATCACTGAACCCCTTCCAAAAATTAATTCTTTGTACAAAAAAACTATACTACATAAGCTTTATTATTATAGTCCAATATAACAATAATAAAAAGCTTACAACAATATTCTACTATGTATATTTATGTATGTACTATAATTACAAATTGAAGAAAAGTAACGAATTAAAAAAAAATTATTATAGGACGGGGGTTTCAACCAACTAGTATATATTGGGGCCCCTCTCAACAGATCAGCACAGTTTGTTAACAGTCCTAGTGTCTTCTAGGAGGTTTCCAATAAACCAAAATAATAATTTTTTTTCAACAAATCAGATATTTTCAAGAAGGAAAACTTTTTAATAAAAAAACTAAAAATGAAATCATTTGTAAGTAAAATGGATTAAAGAAAGTTCAATTTACAAAATTTTTAAAATCTCAAGAAAAGATATAAATTAAGTGAAATTCAAATTTTTTATAAATATAAAAATTACAAATTTTCTAAAATTATTTATTTTTTTAAAATATAAAAAATTGTGACTGTGAAATTGTTTAAAAACCAAAAAAAAATTTTTTTGATCAATTTGTGTGTGAACGAAATGAAAAAGTTAAAAAGAAATTGCAAAAAATATGAAATTACTTTATAATTTTTTTGGTGCTAAGTATTAAATTGTAAACGCATGAACAATTTCAAAATTCAATTCGATATAGATTAGAAATTTGCCATGTATCTTAAAATAAATATAAATATAATAACTTAAATACCGAAAAATTGTGTACCAAAAAAAAAACATTAATAAATAATTAAATTTATTATTTCAAATTACAGATTATTTTTGCAACAATATTATTGACATTGTCATGCTCTGCATTACCCTATGGTGCAGTTTCATCACAATATCAATCATTAGATCCTCACGGTTCATATTCATATGGATATGCGGATCCAAATTCCCAAAAACATGAATCACGATCACATGACGGAACAACTCATGGCGGTTATTCCTACGTTGATGGTCATGGTCATATTCAATCCGTTTCATATGTAGCTGATCCACATACCGGATTTCATGTAACTGGAACAAATTTACCAAAAGGACCAGAACCAGTAAATCATCATCATGCTGTTGCTACTTATCATCATGTCGCACCAGCTGCACATCATATTTATGCTGCTCCATATGGTCATCATGAAGTTGCATTAACTCATGCTGGCGTTCCAGTTGATACACCCGAAGTACAACATGCTAAAGCTGCTCATTTTGCTGCCCATGCTCAAGCAGCTCATGGTGCACATGGTCATTATAATGGCGCACCAGTTGACACACCCGAAGTTGCTCATGCAAAAGCTGCACATTTCGCTGCACATGCAGCCGCAGGCCATCATTTACATAAACGTTCATTGTGGGGAGGCCATGGTTATGGACATTCAGCACCATGGGGTGGATATCATGTACCAGTAATTCATAATGGTGTTCCAGTTGAAACACCTGAAGTACAACATGCCAAGGCTGCACATTTTGCAGCACATGCACAAGCCGGAGGACATGGACATTATAATGGAGCTCCAGCTGAAACACCCGAAGTTGCTCATGCCAAAGCCGCTCACTTTGCTGCACATGCTGCTGCTCGTTCTGGCCACGCAGTTGCACCAGCTCATCATGGTGCTTATCATGTTCCAGTTATTCATAATGGTGTTCCAGTTGATACACCCGAAGTACAACATGCTAAAGCTGCACATTTTGCTGCTGTTGCTGAAGCAGCTGCTTCCGGTGCTCATTATGGAGGGGGTCATGATGATGGTCAATATCATCATGGTCATGATGATGGTCATTATCAAGGACATGATGATGGTCATTTCTATGGTGATAGTGGTGCTCATCATGCCGGTCATCATGGTCCAATTCATATCCCAGTCATTCATAATGGTGTACCAGTTGAAACACCAGAAGTACAACATGCAAAAGCTGCCCATTTCGCTGCTGTAGCTGAAGCTCATTCACGAGGCGGTCATGATTATATTGGTCATCATGGTGATGGTCATTATGATGATGGTCACTACAATCAACATCATAATCAATGGTAGACAATTTTAAAACAACACAACAAAAATCTATATTCGATTCATATTTTAGTACATAAGAATTCTTTCTTGAAAAATACTGCCATGAGGAGATTTCCCATTAAAAATATTTTTTGGGTCTTGCCTCATTACACATACATATAATTATTATCTTATTTCTTTTACCTAAAGAACCTAAAGAACTTTTTCTTTTAATTTTATCTTCAAAATTAGTTAAATTCAAACATATTTTTATTTTCATTCAAAAAACCTCTTTGCAAATATTAATCTGAATCTTATTGATATTTAAAATCTATCTTTTAATTAAATATTCTGGACTTATAACCAGGTGATATCTACTTATTTAAATAAAATTTCATATAATATTTATTTTTTTTAATAAGAATTAACAAGAGATTATATTCAAATTATACATAAATATTATAAACAATTCAATATTTGTATATAAAAATGCAAGAAATATAAATAAAGATATATATATATATATAAAAAATATTCAAATATCTTTTTATTATTAAATAACATAGTTAATTGAAATGCAAAATATTTCAAAATCGACCTTGCATAAAAATTCATATTTTTTATTAAATTTCCGAAGGAAGTACAGATATCTTATATATATATTTTTATATATATATATATATAAGATATTTGTCCACAAATCATAATAATAACAGCCGTCAATTAATTTTATTTTCAATTTAATATATTAAATTATTCTTATATAATTCGATTAATGTACAAAAACAACAAATTGGTCTGGTTTAATCATAGTAATAAATAAACTTGTTTACAATACGCTGGAGGTATAATTCTTGTTAGCAATTGAGTGTTAAGGTAAAAGATATTTTAATGACGATCACCAAATAAAAATAAGTAAGCTCAAGGTCTTGTTAAGAAAATATAATTTAATTTTACACTAAAATTTGGTTCTGCATAAAAATTAATTATTGGGTTTACATCGAATGACAATATTGTGAATAGACCAACTTTTGTAACTACTCTCTATGCTAAAGTGCTATTTTTTTATTCATAGCCAAATATTGAGAAAATTTTCCCTTATAGAATTTAGCTATGAGGAGTGATGGGTAATTTATAAGTTGGAAAATTTTTAGGTTAGGAAAGTTTTTTGTCATTAATTTTATCACAATGACGAATGATCGTTAAGTCAGGTTTTTTAAAAATTCACAGAAAAGTTCATAAGCCTTTGACTGGGTTTGAACCCGGGACCTTCCGATTGGAAGGCAGGTGCTTAACCACTGCACAATTTAGCTGTGTAACTTTGAAAATTTAAAGCATAAGAAACTAATAACTTTAATTTAAAATTTTACTGGAAAAATATTTATTCCAGTAAAATTTTAAATTAAAGTTATTACTTTCTTATTCCTTCAACTACTTTTCGCTACTTTTCGAAAAATCCAGCAAGAAAATTAAAACAATATTTTATTTAACCTTTAGCTTCAAACATTTTGGTAATAGCGGCGGTAGCTTCGTGGAAATACTAAGCTGTGGTGCAGTACGAACGTTCGACTCCTTACCTAGGAATTTATTTAGGTCTAAATAAATTTATTCAGGTTAGGAATTTATTTAGGTTACTCACCTTTGAATGAGCACCAGTAATAAAATTACAATAACTATCTAATCTTAGGACTGGGAAATATGCTACCAGTGGAGGTTATTTACTAACATCAAATATATTACTAATAATAATTCCATTATCATATTGTAATTAAAGTTTCTTCACTTCATTGAAATTTATGGTTAGGTTCATGTTGACACAGAATGTGAAGATGCCCTTTAAGAGAGACCTTAGAATTGTAGCGCCAATGAGTAAGCATTTCGTATATTTTATAAGGATTAAATATAAAAATAAAACAAAACTGAAATTAAATTTAAGAAATTTTATTTATTTAAAAGATAAATAAAAAAAAATAACAAAGTTGAAATTTCTAGTTCATTTTTAATTTTATATCACAAGCCAACAACTATTACAGACTGACAGAATGTAGCAATAAATTTTTCTTATTTTTAATTTCAAAATATATTAACACAATCTACTAACATATGTATATAAAGATAGCGTTATAATTAAGATTTCAAAATATTATTATTATCAACCACGCCTATAGTTGCTGCACTTTTTTCATTTATATATTCAAAGTTTTAATTTACGCACCTTAATATGACTATAATCATAGTTTTTTTCTTTTTTTTTTTTGCATCTGCACCTGGATATTTCTAGTATTACAAGTTGTTACCGTGCAGAATTATTGCAACTATAATTAATCTGCAAAAAAAACCTACAATGGTATTTTTGCACTTTAGTAATCAAGGTAGAAACTCAAGATCAATGTTAATGTTTTTTTTAAAAACTCCATACGCATTACTTTAAATTATATTTATATAAAAAGCAACTTAAGTGGATTTAAAAATATTTAGGAATGTTGTTGAAATAATTTAAATGTTATCCAATAAATTGAGTGACATTTTTATTTTTGGAATTTATTATATTTTTGTTATTGTTTGTATTTGAATTTGAATATAATCCTTTTTAATATTTAATGGCAAAAAGTTTAACGAGATATTTTAATTTTGTGATTTGTTTTTGTGAACTTTAACAATGAAATTTATATCTATTAGATGACATATTACGGAAAAGATTACATTATACATAAAAATTCTGAAATTCTGAAAATATATATGGAGTCTCCTTAATTCGACTATCGGGTAATTCGATTTTCCGTTTAATTCGATGTTTAGGAACGGCCGCATGATTTGAATAGAGTACATATCGGATAATTCGATTCTTTTTTAATTCAATATCTGTTTAATTAGATGTAATTTTAAAAAGAAATCTATAGTAGTCTTATCGCTTTATTTGATTTTTTTTATGTACTGTACTGTATGTATGTACTCTCAGTTAATATTATATTAATTGACAGTATTTTTGATTATTTTCATGGAAAATACTTAAAATGAATGCGACGTTATAAGCAATATAGAAAATATATAAAAATTATAAAAATTTAAAATCAGATAAATTTGAATAAAATTACAAAAACTGGATAGAAATTTGTATTTACCTTTATATGTTTTTCATTTACCTACACGCTTGTTAACTTCTAAAGCATATGAAGCTTCAATTAAAATAAAAAGTGGAATTTTATATTTCATTTCTTTGTCCACTATCAGAATTGTACAATTTCTATATATGTGAGACTACTTAGTGAAATTGAAGAAAAAAATCAATAACCAGTCCTACTGCAATTTTTATTATTGAATGCCTATTTATAGTTATTTTCTCAAAGAGGCTGACTGGTTAATCTATTCCTGATGCAAGAATTATTATATAAACGAAATTAAATTACAAAAAAAATTCTATATTGAAGTTATATTCGCCCTTGTATAAAAACCAGATGAACCAACATAATTTGAAACAGTTCGAGAAGTTCAGTTATTAAAAATAGTATTCCATAGAAGAAGTTTAAATAATATATATTATAATAATGAAATATTCGGTAAATTTAGCATTTTTTTCTATAAAATATTAAGATCATTTATTTTTGACATTTTTTTGTGTAATATAGATATTAATGTGTATCACTGCATTGGCAATTAGAACAGTAAATTGTGGTATACTTTATGGTTTACAATATCCATATTTAATGCCATATGCATTTCGATATTCATATTTGAATTCACCATCATCAGTTTTAAATCCACAAACGTACACAACATCTGATACTATTATAAAAGAATATATTGTTAAGCATCATCATCCAGATCATCATGGTACAGATGATAATTGGAAACCATCTTCAGAGTCAACTCAATTTCAATCTACTGATACAACGTCACCACAATCACAATCTGCTGATACATTATCAGCCAATAAACAACAAAATGATAATAATAAATCACCAATAATTCCGGTACAAGCTACAGGGAATGTAGATGCAGAAGCCAATGGTCCAATAAATCAATTGAAATATGTACTTTTAAGGTTTGAATATGAATTATAAAATTTATTACACTTTATTTTGTATTCAAATATATATTTATTCTTAAGTGCTCGTACTACTTATACTATTCCAACGCCACTAACATGGCCAACAGCAGCACAATTTCATCATCAAGACAATATTGGACAATATTATTATGGTTATGCAAATCCGATTAGTTCAAAACAAGAAATACAAACTATAGATGGTATTACACGTGGTGCGTACAGTTTTATTGATGCAAATGGTAAATTACAAACTGTAACATATATATCAGATGATATAAATGGTTTTCGTGTGGCTGCTACAAATTTACCAAAAGCACCAGAAACAATTAATATACCAGAATCGCCAGATATTGTAACAGCTAAAGAAGAACATTTTCAAGCACAAAAAGAAGCATTAGATCGTTTAAATGCTGTAAATAGTAATACACCTGATGACAATACACCTCACGGTGATGGAAATAACTTAAATTCAGAATGATTTTGAACCTTTAAACATGTAATATCTTTACATTATAATTGAAAAATATATGTCTTTTATTTTTAAAAAATCAAATTTGAGAAATATTTGGACTTTTATTTAATAGTTTTGTAATTTCATGTACAAAATTTATAGTAGAGGTTTTATAAAAGATATTATTATGATTGAGCGTAATTTATTTCCGATTTTACAAATTTAAGGAGCATTTTAATTCATCTAATTCAATTATACATAAAATTTTATATATTAAAATTGAATATTTAATTTTAGTGTCATATAAATTTTTAATTTTTGATAAAATTATAAAAAAAAAAAAATTAGTAATTTAAATTTAATATCACTTAATTTATAGTTTATTTTACTTACTTAATAAATTTACTGTAATTTCAATGTCGCTTTTAATAATATTTAATTCTTTTTGATATAAAATATAATGATTAAGCATTGTAATCAACATAAACAAATATTTTACATTACATTCTAAAATTTACTACTGTACTTGAAGTAAATTTTTTGAACAATTTCCAATTTTTTTGCACAACGAAACTGTTTCATTAATTCACTTAAATATATTGAGTAATCGTAATAATTATGTCGGATAATTTCAAAAATATACTTTTTTTATTTTGCTATTATTATTTTCCAATTCATGCATTATTAACCCACTAAACTTGTACAAAATATATATGCATATACTATATATTTTAAGCTCTTAAATATTACCAAATTCCATTGTAGTAGACCAGCCTTATACCGATAATTCTTAATCTAATTACATATCGTAAAATGTAACAAAAATAACTAATATTTTGTAATATTATGAAAAAAAATTATTATTCGTATGTACATAAATATTACTACATTCATTTTAGTATGAATTTTTTTGTATACTTAATTTACATTAAATGGTATATGTACCATAATATATCTATAAATTCTATAGACAAACGATATATAATCGAATAATTTGAATGAAATGCCTTTGGGGCGTTTAATAATAATAAAAAAATGCATTTTTAGATACAAATAAATAAAGAAAAAAGTAGATATTATATAACTAATACTATAGTGTAAAGTGTTTAGTGTGAGCATATTATTAGTAAATGAAAATCGCACACAGTATTATCTTACATGAAAATATATATAAAAATATTACAGGCATATATAATCCATCAGGCAAATAAATTTCAAATGGGACATCTAAGCATAGGACATTTAAATATTTTAGTATTTTAGTATTTAGTAATCAAATGTGATAAATAGAACATTCTAAATATTAGCTGTATTCGCGATGAAATTAAAAATTGATTTACTAGTTATTGTATAATGAGTAATCGAACCACTAAAATTCAAATAACGAATTAACGTATACAACTAGTGTTTTCCAAAAATCTTCATTTATTATTATTGGTTTTTTCATTTAAATTAGATTTTCCTATCTGTATTTATTGGCCTGAAATTCATTTATAAAAAAAAATGTTATTAAATTTTGTATATACATATTATTATTTCCTAAAATGTTTCAACTTTTAAAAAAAATACAAAACCAAATAAAAATCTTAAACTATAATAATTATTAATGCATGACGAATTAACTAAAAACTTTCAATGCCCCTTAATAATATTTGTATTTTTTTCAGCTGCACATAATCTGATTTACAAAATATTGTACATAAAACCATTTTTATAAATTTTAATAAGTTACCCACAATAAACGAACATTAAATTTTATTTATTGAGAATTAGTAATTAACTTAAATCTTATAAATATGAATTTCAATATAATATAATATTTTTTTTATGTAATTAAATGCCCTAGACCCAAAAAAAAAAAACACAAAAAATAGTAAATTATTAATTTGTATCACTTTTGTAATAAACAGAAAAAAAATGAAATAACAATTAACATAGTCTAACATGATAGATTGATTACCATCATAAAATTATTGATTACGATTAGCTTCTGAATTCAACATTAATATTATGTTATAGCTTTGTAAATTATTTTAATAAAATATTACAACAGGTTTGAAACCTATAAGGTGCATTTAATTTGTTAATTATTTAATAAGAAGTTTTAATGCTGATTTTGAATGAAAATTTAAGTTTCCTGGTTAATTAATTGAATAAATGTAACCAAATAAAAACCTTGGAGAAGAATTTATTATGCTCTTAAAGTAAAGAAAACATTCAGTTTAATTTTTTATTTTCTTTTATCTTCTCTTGTAAGTAGAACTAATTTTTAATGTTGTGACATGAAAAATGAACTAACTTAAATCATACAATGTGAAGAAATGTTAATATTATGAATTGTTTTTATATTAACAGTGTTTAAGAAATTTCTAGTAAAATAAAATATGATATAAGTTTTTAGTATATAATAAATTTAGTTTTATGTACCCTGATAAAAACTCGATATTTTATCCTGTTTTTGCACAATTCTTTAATTTTGATTTTACGGATCTTTGTAAATTACAGTGCAATTCTACTACATAATTTATAAGTAGCAACAAACATTTTTTTATAATAACGATGTAGTGTAGACCAGCGGTTCTTAAACTGTGGTCCGCGGACCCCTGGGGGTCCGGCGGCTGCTGGCAGAGGGTCCGCGAGCATATGACTCACATTTATATTTAAAAATACGGAAATTTTTTCAAGTTTTTGGTTTTATTTTTTCTATATTCTAATAGATTTGCAAATTGGCATAAATCAAATCGAAATAAAATCGTTGATTTTCATTTAAATTTGAAAAAAAAATAGTAATAGTAGCCATGGAAATAAATTCTTTAAAAAGAACAGCCATCTGCGTTAAAAACTAGTTTTTCTTTAAATTGATTTTTCTTTAAGTTAATTTTCCAGTGAAATCAGTTTACCAACTATAATAAAAGTGACGACAAGTAATTGTTTTAAATAAAGGGTAAGAAACTTATAAATATAATCACTTTTATTAGTTATACTATAATTATAATTTTATGTTTTCCTAGTAATTATGGATCAATGGTTGAAATTAGGTAAGTTACCAAAACGCAAAAACAACCAACGAGACGATTCTAATTCTGATGAACATGATATCCCATCATGTTCCAAGGCGAAGAAGACACTGATGCGCAAAACACGAAAATATTCTGACGAATACTTATCATTTGGATTTACATTTACGTTAATTGAAAATGTGGAGCAACCTCTTTGTGTAATTTGTCACTGCCATTTGTCAAACGAATCGATGAAATGAAACCAGCAAAACTTCGCCGACATTTAGAATCGAAACATAAGGATTATGTAAACAAACCGGTTGAATATTTTAAAATGAAATTACATGAACTACAAGCAAGCCAAAAATTGATTAAAAAAACCGTCACAGGAAGTAATAATGAACAAGCGGTACATGCATCATTTCAAGTGTCTCTCCTAGTAGCCAAATCTGGAAAACCCCACACTATCGCTGAAAATTTAATTCTTCCAGCTGCTAAAGCAATAGTCTCAACAATGATAGGAAGCAAAGCTGCCCAAGACCTTAACTTAATCCCGCTTTCAAACGACACAGTTAAAAATAGAATCAGTGAGATGTCCCAAAATATTAAGGACCAATTGATTGAACGTGTTTTGAAGAGTCAATTTTACTCATTGCAACTGGATGAAACTACAGATATTGCGAGCAACCCAAATTTGCTCTCATTCATTCGATATGAATTTAACGGTAAGATTTATGAAGATTTTTTGTTTTGCAAGTTGCTTCCAACACGGACAACTGGGGTTGAAATATTTCGCTGCTTGAACAACTTTATAACAAACAATAAAATGGAGTGGTCAAAATGTACTGGAATAAGCACGGACGGTGCTCGAGCTATGAGTGGAACAATTAAGGGTCTTATGAATTTTGTTAAAACTGTAGCGCCCAATGTAGTTTCGACACATTGTTGCATCGCGAAGCACTTGCCGCAAAGAAAATGCCAGATATTTTAAAAACTACTTTAAATGAAATTGTATCTGTGGTAAATTTTATTAAAGCGCGTCCATTAAATTCTCGTCTTTTTCAAGTTTTATGCGAAGAAATGGGGAGTCAGCATAAACATCTTCTTCTTCATGCAGAAGTACGTTGGTTGTCTCGTGGAAAGGTATTAAATAGAATTTTTGAACTGCGAGATGAAGTACGATTATTTTTGATGGAGAATAATAATTTCTATTTAAAAGATCGTTTTTTTGACTTTTCCTGGCTAGCTAAGGTGGGTTATTTGGCTGATATTCATTCTTACCTAAATGAATTAAATTTAAGTTTACAAGGTACTTCAATAAATATTTTTAAAGTAGAAGATAAAATAAAAGCAATAATGAAAAAAATGGATTTGTGGATAAGCAGATTAATAAAAGGAATTATTGAATGCTTTCCAACACTTCATGAATTTGTAGAAAATTCTGATAACAAACTGTCTGCCGAAGAAATTCAGTTTTTATTGAACATATAAAAATGTTAAAAGAATCTTTTAGAAATGATTTTCCTTCTACCACATCAGACCATGAATGGGTTCGAGATCCATTTTGTTGCAAAAATATCGAAGTACAAAATTTGACAATTTCAGAGCAAGATGAACTTGCAGAATTATCATGCGACAGCTCCTACAGGTTGGTTTTTAATGAGCATACTGTTGAAGAGTTTTGGTTGAAAGTTAAAAATGTATATCCAACATTAGCTGAAAAAGCAATTAAATATTTACTTCCATTTTGTACAACGTATTTATGTGAAACAGCTTTCTCGATGCTATTATACATGAAGAATAATTATCGAAATCGGTTGGATGTTGAACCAGAATTAAGGATAAACATATCAAATATAGATCCTAATATTGCCATTCTAGTGTCACAAAAGCAACACCATCCTTCACATGGTAAAAATTAAATATACATAATTTTATATGTTATATCCAAATATTTTATTACTTTATTTTATTTGTTATTTATATATTGTGTTGTATCTCAGTGAATTATAAAAATACAGTAAATAAATTTTAATTTTTCTTATAAACACTATCTTAATTGGTTTATTGATGAATGAAGTTTGGGGTCCGCCAAGAAATTTTTTGTCTCAAAGGGGTCCCGATGTTCAATAAGTTTAAGAACCGCTGGTGTAGACCAAAGAGGATGAAAATTAATATGCTATTAATTTTGTGAAGTTATTTTCGTTAAAAAATTTTACACAAGAATATTAATTTACATTTACGCATTTTAAATTTTTAAATATACATATACTTATCATTTTATTTAAATTAAATTTTAATATTTATGGCACAAGTTCCATTCATATATTTTAGGTAATATTACATTGCTACAATAAGAAATTCACGTTGTTTTGTTAGCTATTAAATATTTATAATTTTAAATTATGTATTTATTTTATTCATATTTGCCTTCAAAAACAGATTTGATCAGAAATAAAATATTTTGCTGTATTTGATAGGATGATTACAACCTCAGGCTGAAAAGTACACAAAAAGAAATAATTATGTTAAGAAAATATAATAATGTCATTTTCTAGCATTAATGTTTATTTAGTTCAATTTTTTTTAAGAAAATATTTTTTTATTAAAAGTTTTTTTAAATTAATATTTTTGTGAAACTATTTTATATTTAATAAAAAAAATTATGAAATTTATTTAATACTTATCACACCGTGAAAATAGGTTTACTTTTATATTTATGATTGTTTTTCTGCAGAAATGTTGAAAAGTCCAATTAAGTATGATAATAATATTACTAATACAATAGATATTTATACTTATTTATAGATATGTAAACGTAATAAATTTTGTATTCTTGATAGTTCCATCAGCATGCACTTATTTAAAGTGGATTTTTAAAATTAAATTAAACATAATATTTTCTAATAATCTTTATTTCTACACTTTATAATTTAATATTTATCACACCGTGAAAATAGGTTTACTTTTATATTTATTATTAGTTTAATTATATGGACATAAGACAAATTTTTTAAGTCAATTAAGGACTCGACAAAGCATCACGTTTTTTTTGCAGCAATATTTTCCCAACGAATTGTTTGTACGAATATACTTAGGTGTTCATACACAAAATTTTGAAAATTAAAACTGACTACTGCTCTGCACTTGAAATTATTTTCAATTTAGAAGTTATTTTTAGAATGACAAAAATAATTTCATAACTAAAAAAAGGAAATTAGGTGTAGTAATAATCGTCAGAAAAAGCGCTGCACATCGCGTTCGCGTAGAATTTACGGCTAGTTTGAGCACTTCTATTAAACTTTGAGAATAATTCGCCTTGCTGCTGAAGTGAAAGTTTGTATATATATTAATTCGGTTTGAATACATTTAGTTTGAAGGAGCTTCTGAATGAAGTATATTATATTTCAACTAAAGCATATTTGATGAAGCATATTTCAACTAAAAACATTAAAAATCATTCCATAACTTTACTATCCATTTTACTATTGTACATCCTCGACGTTTTTTGTCCAGAAAACTCATTTTATTCTTGCTTTTTCAATTTGTTTCGCCTACAGATTTTGCTAATGATATGAATAAATTCGTTGTATTTGATTCCATAATATTTTATTATTTTTAATTTCAAAATATTTGTTTTTATCAATTCTTTTTATAATACATACCGAATTAATAAATACGAATTATTAATAAATATAAATCTCCTAATTGATTTAAAAAATATCAGATTTTTATATTTAATAAAATTTTGTATAATAATTTATTCTATTCACCATGAATAATTTACTTATTTTAAAATAATTCGTTTATTTGCATAATAATTTTTATTTCATATTTCTAAGAAAATAAAAATTATGATTTGATTATTAATTTTATTTTATTTTATGTTCAATAAAGAGAATTATAATTACATTTAAAAATAAATAAATAAATTATTCAGTGAAAAGTAAAATCAACAATATTTTTTTGTTAAAATATCTGAGAAATATTTAAAAGAAATTTTGTTCATTCATATGTTTTTAAATATTTCGTGCATTAATTAAAAGTTTTATAAAATTTTCTAAAAATTTTCATGAAATGAAAAAAAATTTTCTAAAATTTTCATGATTATTATTTTTTCTAAAATAAAACTTTCTGTTTTCTTAGTAACACATTATTTATTCTGCTAAAATTATAATAAAAAAAATGTATAATTAATATTGATATCTACTAATTTCTTTCAAAATTTATATAATTTTGTTAGACCATTTTTTTTCTATTTTAGATTTGACTTACTGACTATGTCATAAATATAAATATATGTATGTCTATACAACAAAATGAAATTTTATTTCGAACAGATTTTATATCAATATTTTAAAAATACCAACAAATTTGTCAATTATTGAAATATTAAATTTGTCAATTACTGAAATAATTTTGTAAACAAAGGAAATTCCTTTAAGTAGTTAAAAATTCTAGAAAAAATCTTGACAAATTGAATAATAATAATTTTAAAATGTCTCGAATAAAAATTTTTAGTTGAAAACATTTAGTACATAAAAACAATAAAAATAATTTTCAAAATATTTCTTTGTAAACTACCAATTGCTTTCGATTTACATATTTATAACAAAAGTTGATTAAATTCAAGTTCAAGTTAAAATATAAATTTTCTTTAAAATACGTTTAATCACATTTCCGCAAACTGATGGAGAGACAGACGACATTACGGTTAAAACCTTGAATAACAAAATTAGTGTTTTTCTGCAGAAATGTTGAAAAGTCCAATTAAGTATGATAATAATATTACTAATATATAGATATTTATACTAATTTATAGATATGTAAACGTAGTAAATTTTGAATTCTTGATAGTTCCATCAGCATGCACTTATTTAAAGTGGATTTTTAAAATTAAATTAAACATAATATTTTCTAATAATCTTTATTTCTACACTTTATAATCAAATCGTCTGATAATTTATTAATTTTTATAAAAGTTTTAAATAATTCAAGGCATATTAAAATTAATGTTTTCAACATAATATTTTATATCAAAAATTTATTAAACTTTTTTTTTTTTTGCGAAATATAGAAAGAAATTTAAAGAAAAAGGTTGAGATATCCATTTGTATCTTAAATATATTTACCAATTTTCCTCACAATAAAACAATACATATAATTTTAGGGGATATTTTTTGTAAAATAAAATTCAAAGTTTAAATTGGATGAAGTTCTAAAGCACAAATAAAAAGCAGACATACGCCAATTTTAATAAAGCAAATAAATTTTTACCTTTTTCATTATTTTTCTATTTTCGTGATATAGAAAAACTTTTCTATATTATAATTTAAAATAATATCATTTTAATATATCTTTATTATTTACTACATTAATTTTTTTCTATCTAAACAAAACTTGAAAAACTCTTTAATAATAAAATCAGGAGATGAGAAAATTTATGTTTAGTACTTTTAAATTAAATAAAAAAATATTTATTAAAATTTTAAATTAAGGACTATTGATCTATAGATTAAAATAAATTAAGATAAAATTTACTCATTCTAGTTTAAAATTTAAAATTTAAAGGTAAATTTAAAATATATTTTCCGATGGTACGATTGAGAAATCTATATTTTCTTAAACTGTACAATTCCGAATATCCTTTAATACGATTTTTACAAAAATACTATTCCCTTTTTTTGGCAAAAAATAATTTTTTTTTATTTAAGTAAATTTTTTTTTCAAATTTATTTACATGATATGAACCTTTCAGTAAGTATTTCTATACAAAAATACAAGAATACTGACAAATGGTACTGCAAAATATTTAAAAATTATACACATAAGACTATGAATAATTTATAAAATTAAGACTATGAATAATTTATAAAATTAACGTTTGGAGCATAAAATAATTATTATATTACAATAAAAAATTTATAGATTTTTTAGAAGCTATATAAATATCGGAACTAGGAACATATTATATTGACTTTAATTGTAAATAAATATTGTTGATGAAAATCGCACCCGTCTAAAATAATTAAAATTCCACCTATTGATTTATACTTTTTGTTCTAAATTATTCATAACCTATTTGTATTATGTTTACTCCCCTTCAATTATAATAATTTATTGATATGACACGGAAAATTCTTGAGACCTTGTATTATATTACACAGAACAATATAGATTATTACTTTTAGCTGATTGATTTAAATTGCAAAGTTCTATATTTTTTTTTAAAATGTCAATTAATAACAAAAAGATCATAAATATAATCTAAAAAATTTTTACCACATTATTTTCACACATTTAGTAAAATTTATTACAGTTGTAGGTAATTTATCATAAAAGTGAACAGAGTTAAGAACGTTCAACGATTGTATGTCGTTTTAAAAAATATTTTATTTAAAGGTTTTTTAAAAGTATGTAAACTTTAACTTTCAATGAAACTTAAAACAATAATTCAAAACTTTTATCAAATTTATTGTACAAAATTATATAATAAGAAAAATTAAGTATAATAAAAATTAGAAGTAAATTTAAAAAATACGAAATACATAATTCCCACAACTACTATATTATAATTTTTATTTAATGACTACTTATACTATTTTTGTAGTTTGTAAAATAATATAAATAAAATATTCTATATGTAGTTTTATTTTTATTATGCTTAATTTTATTTTCAGTTTTATGTATGAGTGAATTGAATTGGCCACATTAATAATCAAATTGGACAGTATATTTATTTTTATAATAATATTATTAAACTAATGAATTTGGTAACTTTACGTTCAACGAAAGAAATTTCGTTGTATTGTACAATTTATAATGGTTGGGTGCGATTATTATGTAAAACAATATACAGAATAAGCGCGCACTTTAACTGCTATATTTAAACATTAATCAGGAGCTCAAATTCACACGATTGAAAATGAAAATATTTTTCTATTTTACCCAATCAGCAAAATTCAAGTAGTCTGCAGATTTGTTAAATTCTTCAAAATAATTTACAAATTAGTCTATGAAATACTTTTTCTGCTACAGTTGGAAGGCAATTGTTTGATTGGTGAGACTGTGACTAAGCAAATATCTAGAATGATAAGATTTATAAGTTCATCAAAAATTCAAAAACAAAGAGCATGATCATTGACAGAAAATTTCTAAAGTTTTCTGATCGCAAATACAAGAAAAGATAAAATTTCGAACACAAAAAAGGATATTCTTAATTAATTTTTCCAGTAAAACATATAAATAAATCGGATGTCTTAGCATAAATTTTTATTTTATATGAATCGAAAATTTTATGTTTTGTATTAAATTGTCACTTGGGTAAAAAAAGCTGGAATTACTGATGCGTAAAAAATCTAAGAACCAAGTGCATTTTTTTAAATTGAACGCCCATATTATATGTAACTAAATAATCATCGAGCCATGACCAAACAGTGTAAATATTATTATTTTTTTCTAGAGTTTAATAAGAATTTATCCATCAGACATAGCAACATTTCTAGCAGTAAAAAATTGTACATAGATAATAATAATTTTATATATAATGCTATGTAAAGTGCAGAATTATCGCAATTTTGATTTTGATTATATTTCTAGTTAAATTGCCGAATGAACAAATTTTTAAGTAATTTAAATCAAAATTTTAAATTACATTTTGTGTAATAAAATTCAATTGTGGTATTTAGATTTTTTTTGTGTATAATATTAATAAAAGTAAAATCTCTTGTCGTGCAAATAGTTTTGACTTGCCTCTAAACATTATAAACTTTTAGAGATAAATTAACTATAGAAACGAAAACAAATAATTTATGTTAAAAAGTACCTGTTATTGCTTCATTTTACTAAGGAATTTAATTTGAATAAGGAAAATATTTTTTCTTGGTTAATAAAGTATAAATAAATAGGGCTTGGTTGAAATAAATGATTGTAGTTTGGAATAAGTGATTTTGGAGATGTATTAAACTAGAGGAAGGTATTAAGTGATTTGTTTCTTTTTAATAAATCATCTTTAAAATTTTCAGTTTCCTAGAAGTATTGTTTTGGCTATATTTAAAAATATCTTTTTTCTAAAGCGAAAAGCACCATAAACGTATCAATTCAGTATGCTTTAAAAATCTTAATATATTTGCAATAATACATATGTATATAATTTGACATTTTTCATAAAATGCCACATCACATTTCCATTAAATTTTACCCACTAAATATGCTGTAATAGTAAAATAATTTTGATTTTTATATCAAATTTATATTTTTGTGCATTGTAATAGGTCATTGGTGGAAGAACTAGCAAAACAAGCGTTCTGATAAAGTTCTTCCTTAATATAGAAGGCTGTTGTTTTAAATTTAGAAAAAGACATTAGTACCAAGTAGATCCAAAATATTTTTTAAGCATATAAACTATATTGGAATTTAAAAATTCAAAAAATCCCAATGCCAAATAATTATATTACATAAGATAAAAAAAAAAAAAGATATAAAAATAAAAAATTCAATACAAAATCATATTTTTTTTACTCCTTGAAGAGGAATATACTATTAAATTCATATAACATAAATTTCTCTTTTTTACCTGTTAAAGTAACACATAGATTAGGATAAATTATCATCAATTTATGCTCAAGGGTCAAAATGTAATACATTTTTGTATTTTTCTTTTATGAATATTCCATTTATACATGAAATAAATTTTAACGCAATCATCACCCCTTTATATTCAAATCCATATTTGTACCAACTTTTATTTTACAAAAATTCAATGTTAAAGAGCATGCTTTATAATAATGTACATATACATATATTATAAAAAAAAACATGATTTATGTCAATTTATTGCGTTTCTTCATAACGGTTTTGAATACGAACATATTGCACAGGCACAGACAACAATTCAGATTATCATGATTATAAATGTAGATTATTTACAAAGATCTCGTTACTATTTAATTTTCATTTTCCTCAAAAGAAATTTCAAAATTTATTTCAATTTAAATAATTAAGATCAATAATTAAATTAAATTCATATATGTTTATTAAATAAAAAATTAATTAAAATTCTTAAAATTGTAGCATAACTCTGCTTTTATTATTTCAAACCAAAAGTGAAAAGTCACGCTATTCTACATTAATATTATAAAGATTTTATTTTTGCTATAAATATTAATTTAAAATTTTTGGGTTTTATAAACATATTTTTTTGCACAAAAACAACTGTTCAAACATAAATCCATGTTCATTTAAATATAGAATTTTATGGAACAGAATCCATTATATTATTTTATATTCGATCTCATAAAATACCATCAATATTTATTTTATATATCTAATAATATTAAACTCGGTTACAAACCAAAAGGATCATTAGGATTAGTGCGTACTCAAATATCAGAATATGTGTACAGAATGCAAAGTTGAAAAATGCTATTAATGACCTATCATTTCGATACCATACCATATAGTTCAAACAAGGATATATGTGTATTTTATGTCCTATCTTAAAACCTAAGAGAAAAATATCATTGGTATTGTTTTTTTTTTGTTCTGCTTAAAAAAATCTATATTTTATTAATGTATGAATCACAATGTACCCTCATACTGTATATAAATGTATTCATCAGATACCAAAATCCCAAAACAAAAAAAATTTCCACTTGAATTTTTATGTAAAATATCTCCAAAAAAAAATAACTAAACCATATATTTACGACTTCAAGAAAAAAAGAAAACTGGAGAAAACAAATATTTATTAAGACGATAACAAAAAAAAATATATGAAAGATAATAAAAATAAATAAAAATTGTATATCTATTTTTTGTATTATAAATTTTTATTAAAATGTAATATGTATTACAAAACTTAGATATTAAAATGAAGATGTTTTCATTTTTATTTTTACTTAAATGAATAAATATTTTTTTTTATTTATTTTTGTTTACTATTTCGGCGCCAAATTGTCTTTAAACCATCACCTCCTAAACTCCAAACATATAGATTCTATACAATAGTATAAAGTAAAATTGTTTCTTTTAGTTTCATAAATATCTTATTTATGTATGTTTATAATATTGTTAAAGTATCTTAATTTTTTTTTTTGATTAATAAATTTTATTTTTTATGTAATTAAATTTGTAGAATATAAGATAAGTTTTTAATTTAACTATGTATATTTAAATTTTTGAGCTAGTTGATTACCATAGCAAGGACATTAAACAAAATTATTCAAATTAAAGTTTGGTTCAACTACAAGGTTATAGTATAGTTAATCAAAAAGCACAATTGAATTTTCTTTATGAATTTATATAAACATGTATATATGTAAATAGAAGTTTTTAGGCGAATGCATAAAAGCATACCATAAAAAACAAAACGTAGTAAGAATGAAAATTTAAAATGTAAAGTTTTTGATTCTACAAAGTGGAATTATTCGATTTTATATTAAAATATGTTTTAATACAAATTTTGTAATAATTCAACACCCTTTTTCTGGAAAAAGGGTGTTGATTTTCAATTTTATAAAATCAATATGATATTTTTTTACAATTACCAACATTATAAAAAATGTACTATGTACTCGAACATACTACAGCAATAGATAATATCATTTTAATGACATAGTATTCTGTAAAAGGTTAAATTTTAAATAAACATATGTTTATAATGTTATTAGCTTAATTTAAATAAATGGAATATCTGGGTGCTGAATTATGTGGATTAGCATTAGAGAGCAGAGCTATGTAAATTTTGTAGGTTATACATTTTTTGGTAGATTATAATTTCTAACTTAAATTCTCAAAAAATATCATAAATAACGCGGTGTGGTATGTCCAGACATACATATGTACATATATCCAAATAATTATATTATACATTATGTACTAATAATAGTGTTAAGATTATTATATATTTATATGTATACAATTCCTTAAGTTTAACTTGAGCACACTATTCTGATCCATTCATAAAAAGATACAGTCTTACTTATTTGTAAACAAAGCATAATTATTCATACTTATTTGTAAATAATCAAGCATAACTATTATAAACAAATCATATTTATTTGTAAAAATATTACATATTATGAAATATAATTATGATCGAAATATTGTCACATAATTAGATTTTTTTCCATAAAAACAAATTGGAATTTCAGGAATTTATAATATAAACATTATTCCTTTTTGCATAATAGGTTCTAGAATATTTTTTAGATCAATATACATATTTATTAAAAACCTAATTATGTAAACAAAATAAAATTAATATAAATAGGTTTGTTTAATAATACATACATGTACATATTAAATATTTGTAAAATATTTCTATTTTATGACTCAATGTTTTAAAAGAGTTTTCCAAAATCAATACGGTATAAGAAAATTTGGTTTTTAAATATTATGCTAAATAAATAAATATACATTCGTATGTATATTAATTTTATGAAATTTTCTAAAAAAAACAAAAAAAAAATTTATATCATATTTGTTTATTTTTTTGTATATTTTTATTATTCACTAAAATTTTACTCAACTTTTATGTATTTTTGTTTGTGGTTGGTTAAACTATGATATATGTATTTATGTATTTTCTTCAAAAAATTTCGTTAATATATCGTTAACTAAGCAGAACTTTCAACTGGACTTGCTGTCGGCTTTTTTTTATTATTATTCCCTTTTATTTTGTTTTTATATTCAGAACATTTATTATTCGTAATAAATTAAGCTCATAGTCATTGATTACATATGGCATACATAATTAGTTCTATACATAAATTTCTAAATACAGTTTGTTAGGTAACTTAAATATAAATTATATTTAAGTAAAGAATAAAAATTAAATAGCCTTAAAGAATACAAATGTGTCTGTAAATGAAATTCATATATAAAAAATTTTGAATTTAGAACAATTTTTAGATAAGCTTTTTATACAACAGGCAAAACAAAAAAAAGAAATTTTTATTTGAAATTAAATTTCCATAATTTTAAGCAAATTACAAATCAACTTTTTAAAGAAAAGGAAAAAGAAATTAATATTTTTAATAATAAATAGTGGTAGCTTAAAACTGGAAAAACTGATAAAAATAGATTACCAATTTTAATTTTAATTGTCAGAAGGACTTAGTCCTGAAAAATATTAGCCTATATTTCTATAACACGAAAAATATTTTCTAAAATCTGTTTATAATAATTGTTATGAAAAGAAATAACAAATATTAATTTAGCAATAAAGTTTACTATAGAAATCAATACTTATATATATTGAATAAATTGTCCTAATTAGTATTCAGTCTAGAATGGTGGTGTCATTAATTCTATTTTCGGGATTTATTTTTTATGTCTGAATTACCTCATTACTTATGCTTAAAAGGACAAACTAATTCGGTCAAAAAAGATATTGAAAGAAAAAGAAAACAAAACACAAACAAAAACCGAAAAGAAAACAAAATTTAATGAAATATTCATCAAACCCAATCAGAATGTAAACGTTTTATGCTAAAAAGAAAATTTTACATCAAAATTATGTATATATGCTTTTATAGATATTATATATAAATTCACATCCTGTAACAAAACCAATTTCCTTGGGTCATTTCCTTTATTTAGGATAATTATATTTGATCAACTGGTTGGTCCTTTATATTTTAGAAAATATAATTTGAATTTTTTCGCATTGACATTTTTATAAAACGAGAAATTATTTAAAATCATAAATATTGCGTACTAAAAAAGGTAAATAAATTTTAATAATATTTGATATTACTTAATATAGCTTTACATTGTTAATTCATATTTCATAATTAAATTACATAAAATTATATTCGTAATATAATTCTAGCATAAACGGCTGTTCATGCTACTATCTTTTTCAGTAGGTTTTATCTAGATGCCTATTATATGATTTTTATTGGAATTAGATATCTTTTTGTATAAGTATATATTACATGCCATTTAAAGTTATATTTATGTATAATTTGATTAATTTTTAATTCTCAATTCATGGTGAAAATTCATTGGCTTTATTAAATAAAAATTTATAATCTGTTATGATGATTTTATCATTACACAGGTCCAATCGAATCAGTACTTTGCGTACTATTTTTAACTCTGAATATTGATAGTTGCAATATATGATTAATTCAATCAATTTTGTTCCATGTACCATAATATGTAATTTTATCGCCTATAAATGACAATTTATATTGACTATACTTTGTATAAGCAACTCAAAAATTTTAACGTAATTTTGAAATAAACATTTGATTTAATTTGTTCTATAATTTACATATAACATTAAACTTACGCAATAAAAATTAAAATCTATTAAGAAGAAATAACAGTACCAAAATTTACTTTTACCAAAAAATATTTTATTTTATGTTTTTTTAAAATAATACATATTTCTTAAATATACATAAATATCTATGTATATAAATATAAATTACAAATAATAATTTTATTTGTTTTGGGAAATTATTTAAAATGCTATAGTAGGGAAAAAACATAGTAGGGAAAAATGTTTTTTTTTTTTTTGGTTTAATTAACATTTATTTAAATATTTTTAGAATTATAATTTTTTGATTTTTACTGTACGTAGACTTTCAATTTTTTTAAGTATACCTTAGTTTAATACATTGAATTTTAACAGCAATTTTGAAACAAATCCTATCTAAATAATGTGCTTTGAATTACTACAATAATAATAAAAATATACAAAGCTAAATATGTATAACTTAAAATTAGAAATTTAATTTTGCATAATTATAAATCTCATATTTATTTAATACACTAGTATAGTTGCAAAATTTACAATTAAACTATAATTTTACATAATTTTTGGAAGCGAATTTTAAAGTCTTTTTTTTTGTGAAATATAAGCAAAAATATAATGTTTTTAAAGTTAGTAAACTTTTATACATAGATAAAATTTGTGCAGAATTTGACAATGCAGTCGTAATATAATAAATTTTTTTAAAAATATTTGTATAATTTAAAAACGAACAAAAACGTACAGCCGAAATTTTATGTTTCATTAATTTTTCAAATTTCCCTAATATGTATTAATTTATAAATGTTATAAAAATAAAACAAAATTTAAATTATTAATTATTTAGATACGGTAAATAAACTGGTAATTTCCTAGATTTGCTACAGAACAATATACATATATATATATGTATATAAATCTGGAGAAACTGAAATTGGAATATCTGAACGTGGAACTTAACCATTAATTTTTTTAAAATCTAATGCTTATTTTTATTAATTGTCCATTAGACAGGGTCATCCTAAGACCAATAATATTATCGCAACAGGAAAACTTATTCTTTTCTTTATCTCAAAATTTTTTTACCAAAATTCGCAAAAATAAAAATTTTAACATATGACAGTCTTCAATGACAGTCTTCTAACTAAAATGACTGTCTGTTGGGTATGCAATGTTATATATTAGAATATGAGAAAAGTATGTATGTATATAATAAAAATTTTCCTACAAAACACCTAAATATATGTAAAATTATATTTAAATAAATATCGAATTTTTGGTAAAATTTATTTTATTTTATAGATTTAAATTAATCTTATTTAATTTTACTTTTCTTTATGAAAAATGGAAGAATGTCATAATTAATGTAATGTAGCTGTAGTTATATAAAAACAATTTACATACCAGAAAGTTTTTTGAATAAATTAAAAATGTTTGGGACTATATTTCATTTTCTATAAGTTTTATATTAAAATTATTATTAAAAAATAGAAATAAATCTAATTTCACATACATTTATACAAATTTGGTTTATACATCAATAAATTTAATTTTTTGTTATTTTGTTTTTGTCATAAAATATTTTTTCCTTAATTTATAATTTAACTATGCTAAAGTTTTTCAGCAAGGCAAAGTGTATTTGATTTGCTACCACAATCTGAATATGAATATGATGCTGATTCCATAACTAATGGATGACATATTTCATATACAGGTACTTTAAGACTTGATTTACGGGTCCCACTAATACCAGTTGTTGTTGTTTGTGATGTTGTTGCCAAGCTACTTTGTGAACTACAAAAACTACTGGGACCACCAAATGAACGTCATCTTGATTCTGATATATTATCACCACCACAACCATGTTCACTTTCATCACCTAATGAATGTGCAGCAGCACTTGGTGATATACTTGGTGTCCTACACCTACCAATACGTATTTGTGACATATCTGAACCACGTCTACTTGTTTTTTGTGAAATACTTTGTTTTGAACAAAAACATTTACATATAATACGTTTAAATGCAAAACGAAAATCTTTTGAAAATAATGCATATATCATTGGATTAACAGCTGAATTACAATAACCTAACCAGAACATTATTGAAAATAATAAATCATTTATACAATTCACACAAAATGCTCGTATTACATACATTGTAAAAAATGGTAACCAACATATTATAAATAGACCGACAATTATAGCTAATGTTTTAGCAGCTTTTGTTTCCATACGGAACCGTTTTACCTGTGCTTTAATATTACGTTTACCCATTTTTTTATTTGGTTGTTGTATATTACTAGTACCACCACTACCAACATTACCAACACCACTACCCCCAGCACTATTACTACAACTAGTTTTTTGTAAATTAGTATCAACAACTGTTTCCATTATTGATCCAGCTGATTTTCTACCACCAATACCACATTTACCAACTTGTAAATATGATGTACTACTACTACTACTACAATCCTTCGTACTACTACCACGTCGAAATATTTGTGATGTTGTTGTTGAATCTTTACCATTTGTATAATGTACTGCATACAAAACGTTATGTGGACTATGATGTGATGAATTTGTTCTAGTTAATTCATGAATATTTTCATTTGATGGATATGATACAGAAATTTTAATTTTTTCATGTTTTCGTCCTGTTGTTGAATATCTAGATAAACGTTCTGGTGATGGTGTTCCAAGGGTAGTGGTTGTACTTTGTGTGCTACCATTACTTGTTTGACCAATTTCGTTTGCATTTGAACCACGACCACGGTGTATACGTAATGTTAATCGTTGCTCTTCAAAACGGTTTCCAATTCCTATTATTTAAAAATATAAAGAAAAGATTAAAAATAAGAGAAATTAATTAATTTTCTAAATATTTTATTTCCTTACAATTTTTGAAAGATATTAGTAAATAAATTATAAGAAACTAAGTTATAAAACCTTGCAACTAAAAAATTTAAAAAAGAAATTATATCTTTGCTTAAAATTAACTATCCATTTGGCGTTATCAATTCAAATATCTCGATGAAAACTACAAAAAATTAGTAATTCAAAATATTATCTACTATAATCTTTAAATTTATCTTATAAATATTATTTCTCATATAAATTTTTAATTAAATCCCCGTGCCTGTTAGATTTCTCAAAAATAAACTATTTTCAAATATCGCAAATTAAATTGCTCATAATTTGCCTTATGTAAAATATATAACTTTTATTGAAAACTTAATCTACATGTTAAATTTAAAAAGATATTTAAAATTTACATTGATTTTAAAAAAAATTCTTAAATTTTTTTGTATATATATTAACATTTAAATACACGAAAATTCTAACATAAACTTACCTTTTTTATTAGCTTAAATAGGATATTAAATTTAATTTTCACTCTCTAGCGAAAAGTGTGAAAATGTGGAAGAATATAACTTTTTCAATATTTGATTTTCGTTGTTATTCAACAACAACAACAGGTATATTTCATATATTTTTGAAATTTCATCATCATATTATATTGAACGGACAGGGTGACTTAAAAGACACTAATAATAATAATTTTTAATGTTTGTAATGAAAATCTATAAATTGTGTAAGTTTTATGAAAATTGTTTATTGTAATGAAACATATTACATGTATGACTATAAAATGATATAAAATTTTATAATTAAAATCATTCAACCAAAAATATTACACTGTGTTTCATCTCTCTTTAAAAATTTATATATTCTATTTATTACATCAATAAAATTCATTTGAATTTATAACATCTTCTTATTAATGAATCTTATTCCATTTTTCTCTGGTAATTTTCCATTCTCTATTTATACATTATATCTATATATAAATAAATAAATAAAAATAAAAGATATCCCGGAAAATTAAAGACATTTAGCGCTATAGCTATTACCAACAGATGTACTATGGCGGGTAAAAAATATTATATAAAATTTAGATTGTTATTTCGACGGTAACAACAGACAACACTAAAGTCATATTTATAAAACCATGTAAATTTTGTAAAACATATTTAACAATTTTTGGATGTTAATTAAAAAGATGCCAATTTTGAAACAAATTAATTTGCTATTTCCTTATGTTACATTATATATAAATTATTTTTACACACATATAATAGATTTTATTTCGTTTTTCATCGTATTATTATAGTCTAGTTAAATGTTTTCAAGAGAAATATGGTATTTTATAACAGTCAACATAATTTTTTAACAAATCTAATTTTATTTTTCTTGGTATTATGCCAGGAGTTAGAAGACATGACACCTATTTAAATGTTGCTTCTTTTCTTATACTTTAATAATATCTTTAATAATAGTAAAGTGTACTACTATAACTTTTTGGTATAAAAAGTATACAGATATAAATATATTTTATATTAAAATTACTTAAATAATGATACTCTTTTATGTGAGATAAAAATTAAACATTAATATAAATTGTAAAAGAAAAATTATTTTTTTTTTGCTTTTAATTATATCAATTAAAAACATTAAATTGAATTTTAAATAAAATATGCTTCAAATTATAGTTAAATTAAAAATAATATTATGAAATGGCTTATTTTTTAAAGAGACTCCTAGAGAAGAAATTTTTGATTTTTAATCACCAAAATAATAATAAACAAACACCAGAAATAATACAAATTTTTGGTGACCAAATATAAATTAGTATCTTATTTAAAATACTTGTTTAATGCCAGAAAATTATATTCAAGAAAATTCAAAGATTTATGTCATCATTTAGTAACTCATTTCATTCTGTTAAGATAGTGAAGATACTTAATTTACAACGTTAAATTACCAAAAAGAAAAAACTGTAGTAATTTAGTCAGTAAATCATAAAATATTGAACCTATTCTCGTTAACAAGCAGGTGAAATATTTTTATATTTTTAATGCGACTTTGATAAAAACTAACTTTTTTATCTTGTAAGTAATTACAAATTAACGTTTGCTAAACAAAAACCAGAAAAAGAATTGCTGTCCGAATAAAAAATATAAAAACAAAAGGTAATTGTTTACATTTTGTATTAACAATCCCATTAAGTATAAAAATAAATTGCAAAAAAAAAAAAAATTTATGTTTAATGTTTTTTTTTCAGTTTCTTTAATTTCCTACTTGAAAAACATAAAACAATCTTTAAACGGGAAAAAAAGTTACCCCGAAAAAAAAAAACAAAAAGAAAATTATTATCTTATATTTTTCATGATAATAAACAAAAAAATAAATAAAAAAAAAAAAACATTTTTACAATACAAATTATGTTCAAGAATTTATCTAACATAAAAGTTTAAATATCATAAGAAATGTAAAATAAAGAAATATTTAAGATTTAATTAATGTTGTTCTGTTTTACCAACCATAAGTATTTCTAAAATTCCATTGAATACAAAGGAAATTTTCTTTCTTTTAAAAAAAGGATAATAAATTGTAGGTTGTATTTATGTATAATAAAAAAAAATACGCATTAAAAATAAATTATAATAATATAAATAGCATTATGGTTTCGTTTAGGAGGATAAAAAAAAAATACGAAAATTGTAATAACGTAATACATATTTAATTAAAAAACTTTTAATTATTTGATTTTTCAATTTGTTAATTTGAACCAAAAAGAGGAGAACAAAAAATAGAACAAAACATAATATTTATTAAAATTTTTTATGATTATATATGAATTCGTGAGCTAACGACATGTTAGTATATTTTTACAATTAGACTAATTGGAATCTAGTAACTAACTAATAGTTAGTATAGAAAGAATAATACTATATTAGCACAAAATTATCAAAAATCACTTTTTATAATAAACTAATGGCTTGGATAAAATGCCATGTTTCCAAAAACTGTTACATGTTCAGTATTTTATTCCGGGAGAGTTTTTAACAACCGCGCGAAATTTCGCTCTCTAAATAAATAGAATTGTATTTATTTACAAATACAACTTTTTTGGAACGGAACACTTCCGTTAAGCGAGGGATGGGTGTATATCTATATATAAATAAATAAATAAAATTAAAAGATATCCCGGAAAAATAAAGACATTTAGCGCTATAGCTATTACCAACAGATATACTATGGCGGGTAAAAAATATTATATAAAATTTAGATTGTTCAGTATTTTATTCCGAGAGAGTTTTTAACAACCGCGCGAAATTTCGCTCTCTAAATAAGTATTTATTTACAAATACACCAAAATAATCAAAGTAAAACAAATAAAAAAACTTAAAAGGAAAGTTTTTGAGTGCCGTTGTGTATATGTATATTTTTTATGAACCTAGCCACACCATAATGCGTTTAGAATTCAACCAATTTTCGTGCTCTGACCCAGAAACCCTATTTTTCTGAGTCTTTTATATTTTAATTCGGTAATTCATTTTAAATGCCTCAGTAAATCACTTTAAATTTCTCAAAATTTTCAATCTTTATATAATTCAATTACATAAAAAATCACAATCTTAATACAAAACATATAATTTTATTTTATTTTCCAGAGAGTTTTAATCCCCTATTGAATTTATATCGTCTTTCCTCCCAAAATTTATCTCAGGAATATTTCAATGATTAATAATTATTATGTTTAAATTATGGCATATACTAATTACCCAACGATATAAATGTATATAGCAATAGCAACCATAATTCGTAATAAATTTATTTATCAAGATTTTAATCCACTTTTGATTAAACCAAAACCAAAATAAATTTATTGGATAACGTTTCACCTAACTGCTACAGAACCCGTCTATAAATGATAACAAATCCTATACTCCCATAATAGTAAGTAAAGTAATTCTTTTATATAGTAAGCAAATAAATGAATGTAGATTTTTATGTATTTAGTAGTTCAAATTCAGTTTATAGAAAACTATTAATTTTCAAAAGATATTTTGAAACATATGAATTTACAAATATATCTATGAATTTACAAATATAAATACATTTCAATAAATTTATATAGTTTTTGCAAAAATCGAGTTCAAAGTTGGGTAAGTTTTGTATACAACTTTATACAAAGTGGCAAATTTTCGGGTACCGAAACCGTTGTTTATAATTTAAAGTTAATAAAACAATGAGTTGCTTTAAAACGATAAAGGTACATACCTAATTTAATGGTTCTTTGTATTGAAAAAATTCATGCGTTCAGGCGTTAATTTAAATTTTTCACCCGATTTAGACGTAGAGATTAAAATTGTAAGAAATCCCGCAACTAGGTATATGTATAACTAAAAAATTTAAAAATTGTTCAGATATGATGGTCTTCTTATTAGGGGTGCGATATATGAGACAGTAATTTAGACTAATCTAATTTGAAATACGGTCCAACTATAAGAAATAATATACTTACATAAATGATTGTTTTAACATCTAAAAAATACTTTTTTTTTATTAATTTTTATTTAAATATTATAAAATTTAAAATATTATGTATATTATAAAGTCCGAATATAACATATATATACGTTATTATACATTATCTCAAACACACAATATTTTTCTTTTTTTCTTATACATATGTAATATATTGTTATTTTACATATTACATAAACATTTATATATAAATTTAAACAATTATTTACTAACAATAATAGAATTTTATGTAAAATTTACCATATATAAATATTTGTTTTTCTTCTCATGAATTAATTTAAAAAACCATAAATTTATTTACAAGATATATTTATATGACATAATCCTTTTAGAGTTAATTTGATTCCTTTTTTGCATTCTTTTTGGAAATGAGTACAATAAAAAGTGTAAAACATTACAATTGTATACAAATAATTACATATAATTTCCTTTATTTATAATTACTATTAACTTTCTTAACGGAAAAGTTTTCCCTAAAAAAGAAAAAACACAAAAACTTTATATTTTAATTTATCATATTTATAATCCAGATGGTTTATTAAATTTATGTACTAATCCACCAAAAGTAGTTATACTTTTTTTACGATTGGTCTTTTTACTTTTATGTTGTATTTCTACGCTATTGTCATCATTCAATTCTTTACAAATATTATCATCTATAACAACTGCTGCTACTGTATCATCAGTTTTATTAATAATAATATTTTTTTTTGTTGGTAATTGTTTATGTAATGGACTTTCTTTTGATAATATTAGTCAGCTATAGTCATCATCTGGATCATCATCTGGATCATCATTATTACAACCTGAAATTGTTTTATGAAATGTAACTGGTGCTTGACATAATTTAGCAACATTAGCATGGAAATTTTCTGAAGCCCGGTATGCACTACGTGTCCATATACAACGAAATAATATACGTTTAAATGCAATACGAAATTCATTTGAAAATAATGCATAAATTAATGGATTTATTGCTGAATTACAATAACCTAACCAAAATAATACTGAAAATACAGTTGGTTCTATGCATTTTTGGCAAAATGCACGTATTAAATATACTGTAAAAAATGGTAACCAACAGCATATAAAACCACCAACAATAATAGCTAATGTTTTAGCAGCTTTTGTTTCCATACGGAAACGTTTTACTTGAAATTTTTTATTACCAGCACGTTTTTTACTACTACTACTACTATTAAATTTATTTAATGCTGATCTTAATATTGGTGGTGTTGTTACTGTTGCTGTTACTGTTGTTGGAGCAACTGTTGTTGTTGTTGTTATTACTGAATCAATGCTTTTACGTTTTGTTGATAAATTATTAATTGTATTTATATTATTATTACTATTGCTACGATTATTATTACACAATAAGTTATGTTTTTTATTATTATTATTATTTAAAATTGTTGATGGATTTTTCTTTATTATAGTTTCGGTTAATAATTTTTTATTATTGTCATTGGTATCTAAATTAAATGTAGTTTCACCAATCTCAAATAATTTTGTGTTTAAAGTACTAGTTTTATTACTATTATTATCACCACTTGTTGTTGTCGCAACAATTAATGGTGTCGTACAAGTAATATTAGTTGATAATCCTGTTCCACTATTATTACTAGTCTTGTTATTTAATAGTGATCTAGTATTATTATTAATTGTTGATGTTCCAGTTGTTGTTATTAAAGAATAATTTGCTTTATCTTCTAAGCGCCTATTTTCTAACATATTTTCTGAAGATGGAAATGATATTCTAATAGCAACTTTCTCATTACGATTATTTAATTGACGACTATTACGGCTTGGTGTTGTGCTATTAATACGCATTGATGTAGAACGTTTTGACAATGGTGTATTTGGTGAATTATATTGATAATTATGATGGATATCATCAAAATTACTACTTGAATTGAAACTAAACATTGTACCACCACTAACTGATTGTCCTGATAATGGTGTACGTTGTGGTGTACTACATGGTCGGCCACGATGTATACGTAATGTTAATCTTGATTCATCAAATCCATTACCATTTTTTGATCCTCCTGAAATTTTTTTATTCCATTTTAAATTTAAATAATTCTTAAATTTTATATAACATTTAAAATCGACAGAAATAAGAAACTATATTTGGAAAATATGAAATTTATGAAAATACATGAAATTTAAGACAAACAAAAAAAATATATAAATTTTTTATTTTTTTTTACTTAACTTGATGGTGTGAATTTTTTTTTTAAATACTTGGGTTATCAAAAATACTTTAGAACAAACTTTTGAACAAACTTTTTTTTCTTCTTGTTATTATTATTATTAATTTTATAACACAACACAACACTATAAAAAGATTGTAAAATATATATAAATATGAAATATGGAAAAAAAAGTTTAAGAAACAAAGTATTTACCAGGCTTGCATTCCTCTTGTTTATGTTTTTTTGAGTTAATATTTTTTATTTAATTTAATTAATTTTTTGTTAAAATATGTCATGAATAAATGTGAATATAATGTTATATATGTTTTCATTTTTTTTTTTATGAAATTAGAGGAATTATTTTTAAAATGTTATAAATTTTAATTACTACCGAAAAAAAACAAGTATTTATTTATAAAATGCGTTTGAAAAACAAATCACTGTTTTTATTTTGTTAATAATTAAACATGCCTAAAAATTGAAAAAATTTATTAGTTTTAATGGTATACATGATTTTGCTAGAAATACACAAAAAGATTAATATTTAATCAAAAACAAATTATTATAAATTTATTTTAAGTAAAATTATTTATACTTTAATTTATTACTTAATAATTAACGCATAAAACTAATAGAAAAATATAAGTAAAATTATTTTTATTAGAAAGTAATAAAAGGATTTATTTATCTACTTTAATACTAAAAAAAGAGTATTGATTTAATATATTATCTAGTTTTATTTAAAAAATAGGTAATTCATGTTATAAACGTTTCATTTATGAAACTGAGAAATCAATCTTTATCTTTGTAACTGACTTGACATTAGCGAAACACGGCACTTGATACAGAAAAAATGATTTTGAAACAAAACAGACTGATTAATAGAAGACTTCAAATTACGATAATAAGTTACAAAATCAAATGTTAAACTTATATACAAAAGCTATATAAAACAAATGTATAATTACGGTTGGTTTCAAAAGTAACTGTTTCATAATCATAGTAACGTTACGTTTCAAAATCATAGTAACGTCACTGTTTCTGTTACGTTTCAAAATCATAGTAACGTTATTGTTGAACTGTTTCAAAATCATAGTAACGTTACTGTTTCAAAATCATAGTAACGTTACGTTACTATGATTTTGAAACATTTATGTACTTTTAAACATATAAAATTAAAACAATAACCTTAACATCTAGCGTAGACATTTCAAAAAAATATTTTTTTTATAATTACTAAACTAATGCTTTTTTGAGAAAAAATGTTATATGGTATTTCAAAGTAATAGTATTTTCAATTTGAAAGCAGTCTTTTATGACTCTAAAATGTTTTATAAACTCTACTTTTACATAAGATTGTTAATTTTGTCAAGAATTAAAACTCACATTTTTGAGTATAATATACTGTAAAATATTCGTTACACTCATCTGACTAAATTCATATTTCAAAACCGTAAAGTACCTTTAAAATACCAAATGTGATATATCACTTGTGCACTTGCATGTTTGGTGAATCTGAACGAAGTGTTAAAAATGTATTATCACACAAGAAACCATCTAACATTTTCCCAATAAAAATAGTCTATGATATTGTTGGTCAAATGATTGCAAATAATGAGGATAAACGCAGTCACAACTGCGAAATATATAGTTTGTTTTTGAAGAAATGCAATGTACACTTATATTTGAAATATCAACTTGTAAGAAAATTTTATTTTATTTTAGCTTACATTTTATTTTAGCTTACTACGCTGAAGTTGAGTTAACGCTCCGTGTTTGTCGGTAGAACATGCGAATCTAAATTTTATTGAAATGTCTTATTTGGGCACTAAATAAATAGATTTAACTCAAATTTGCTTATTTTTGAAACACCCAGTACAAGCGGCGGAAAATGGGTTAAGGAGATATCGATCCGTTAAGCTATTTCATTATACCAAATACATTATTTCGTTTCATGCCTATTTCTTAAAAAAATAATTAAGTTTCATTACTTTATGTTGTCACGAAAGATATTAAATTAAAAAAAACCACACAAATTTTATGATTTGCTAAAATGAATAAATACACGGAATATGATTCTAGGGTTATATCCAGTTTACATTTTTTACGAATAAAAAATTGTTAATACAAATTTATTTATTTTCTTTCTACACCGTTTATCCTAAAATACATTTCGTTTCAGCAATTTTTACACATGGCATTGGATTTAGGGTTATTATCTTTTTTTTTGTAAAAAATTTAGATTGAAAATGGTTGTTTAAATACTAATATTATGCATTCGAAATCTAAGTAAATAAAATGTTCCTTTAGTATTACTTAAATGGCGCAACAGCTCAAATTGGGTATAGGCCTCCCACTAAGGTTTCTAAACATTGTATTGCAATTTGGATCTACTAATGTTATAAGGATTCCGAACCATAAATGTTTTTATAGTGAAGAAACTTTAATTGCAACAAACTAATATTAGTAATTAATGAGACATTTGTTGTTAGCAAATGGTCCCGACCGTTAGTATTTTTCCCAGTCTTAAATTACATTTCATTGGAATTTTATTATTGCTACTTATTTAAAGCTGAATAAACTTCGATCAGCATTGATGATGTGAGTTGAACCCGGTATATAATACCCCGCAGCTTAGAACACTACCACTAAGCCACAGATGATCGTTTTAATAAAAATTGCTCAATTTCTTATAAGTTTACTCCTGCTCATTTTTTAATTTAATAAATAATTTTTTTTTTATAATTAATTAGATTATTATTCAGAATTATTAACTAAATTACACATAATATTTTTTACTAAAATTAAAGGTTTATTTTATTTCTAAAAATTATTCAAATAAACTTATTTGTATATGGTTAATGTTGGCACCTCCATATAAAAATTGTGCCCATTAACACATATAAATTATTATGTTTTCAATGCTGGTAAGTACAAAAAAAAACAATTAACAAACTTTTATAATTATTCCTCATGAGCAAAATTAATTAGAATAATGTCGTTTATGTTCTGCTTTTTTTATGAATGTATGTTTTATGTTTCTACTTCACGGCAATTTTATGGTGTGTATATATTATAATTATTTCTTGTTTATTAGAGACAAAATCATCCCTTGTCGAGTGTAGTGTATATAAAATGGTTTGTATTTAATTTATTTATTTATTTTTGATTTCTTTTTGTTATTACTTTTGTATATATATTTTAAGTGCTTTCAGTGCACACATAAATCACACACCGACACACAAAACACACAAGGACGACTCCTGTGAAAATATATAGTTAGTTTAATAATAACTGCTCAATTAAATTGATGGTGTTTTAATTAAAATTGTTATAGAGCTGATCAGAATACATAAAAATGTATATGTATATAATAATATCAAAAAATATTTTAATTTGATCATTAAATTGCATGTACAAAATGTCATATAAATTCAATTAGACAAAATAAAATAAAAATAAAATAAATACATTTAAAACAACAATTATGTTAAGTAAAACATGTCGCATAGAATCTATTTATTAAAATTAATATAATAGCCTCTATTATGTAATCGAAAAAAAGTGGTAAGCAAATTACTAATTTTGGCCACTGATTTTATGCACATCTGAAATTAAATTAAATTAACTAATTTTTAAAAGTAATTTTAAAAAATCACTTCTGTGGATAATCGTTTTCAAATTATATTAACTTAAATTATTTCAAGTTTGCCTTTATCCAAACTTTTCTCATTAATATGCAGATGATAATGAAAACTCAATCCTACTTTGCTATACAAACTCGTTCTGTATTACCGTTTATAATACATTTTACACATTTCATCATAGAATAAGTGATTGAAAATCTGTCTTTGTTTTTATATTATATAATACCAAATTATACCATTATAGATTAACTGCAATTGTTAATTACCATTTTAAATAACCATGATAATACATAATAAAATGAAAAGAATGTATAAAAACTATATTGAAATAGCTATCTGGGTGTTAATTTAATTAAAAGTATTTAAAAAGGATGAACCGAAAAAAGCTATACAACTTAAATTGAGTTCAAATTTGGAAAAAAAAATTACTTAACGATGTAATTAGCTTAACTTATATAAAAGTTTAAATCGTTATTATCCGCTGAATAAATATATCCTTTAATTCCTATTGGACATAAAAAAAATTGTGATTTGCATATTATAGCGGTAGGAAAAGTAAATTATAAATATTCAAATATTTATCATCAGATTTATTATTTGCACTGTGTAGTCAATTATGTACAACTTATTTTTTATGATTATAATTATATATTAAATTCTCGTAATGGTAAGCACTTCAGAGATACACGAATTAAATGAACTTTATTGTAAAGTACATATAGTGATGTGATAATGTCAAATTATTGATACCGATTTAAATTAATCAAACGTAGATTAGCTTTTGACAACTTATATTGGAAATTTTATTATATTGGAAGTTTATAACAACGTCCCGGAAATAAAGAGAGTTATAAAAGAAATCAATATAGAGCACTAAACTTAAACCTTTTAATACACCGTACTAAAAAATTTGTTAGCTTACAATATTTAGGGCTTTGAAAATACATATTAACGTTAACTTTTGCACTACAAATTCTTTTTTGGTTAAACTGGCACACGCCAGACATTATTTTAATTACTTACTCGTAACATTTTGAAACAGCTACATAAATCTTCGATATTACTTTCAGGAAATTACATGATTATTTATGTTACTTTTCTTGATTTAATAATTGTTTATATATTATTCTATATTATACAATTTTTTATTGAAATTGTTAAATTTAACAAGACTTAAATTACTAATTTCAGAAATTTATGCTTCTTAATCATGCCACAAAAAAAAATGGGAAAAAGTACTAAAATAAAATTTGTATTTAAAAATATTCCTAGAAAATTACATTATTATAAAAAAGGAAGACTTTTATAATAAATGCTTCAATATTTTCTATAATCTATAAAATAATTTAAAAAATCTTTTTAAAAATTTATCTAAAATAATTTAAAATATATATTATAATATAATACTTTTTCAACATAAATTATTTAATAATTTTCTACTAATATATTCTTATATGTACCATGCAACAAAAAAAAATTTATCTAATGATATTAGATTGTTTTCATTTTTATTATTAAACTATAAAAAAATATCTAACTAATAAATTTATCGTTATAAATAAATTTATATTTAAATTTTTATCTACTTATATAATTAGAGAAAATTTATCTTCTTTCATTTAACCTTTTTTTTCTATATGTTTTATCCTTATTTATAAATTTAATCAAAATAATAATTTACAATTTTCTTTTTTCTATAATAATATAAAATTAGTAAAATAAATTACCGAAAAAAAATATAAGCAAATAGTTAAGAAAACCTTTACACAAAATAAAAAGCATAAACGAAACAGAACAAAAAAAAAGAAAAAACCAGAAGAAAAATGTGAACAATAAAAAAAATATAATTTTCTTTTTGTATATTGGAAAATAATAGAAATAGACAAATAAACATTAGAAAAATACAATTTTTTGTGATTATTATGGATTTAGTAATGACACTTACCCTTAGTTGTTTTGAAACCTTGATTAATAGCACGGGTTGTTCTAACAGCTGCCCGATATATTCGCCAATAGAAAAATAACATTACAAACATTGGTATATAAAATGAACCTAATGCTGAATAAAGGACATAACCTCTATCATTTGTTAATTCACATTTCCAAGGACATGGTGGTATTATTTCAGTAATTGTTGTTATTGTTGTTACTGGAGATGATGCTGATGATTCTGATGACGACGATGATGACGATGAAGATGATGATGATAGCAAAGTTGTTTGAGTTGTATAAAAAAGCGTATTATTTCCCCAAATATAGGTTGTTGTTGTACTCTCAACATCCTCTGACTATAAAATTAAATCATTTATGCGTGTAATTAAGAATAATGAAATAATTGAATAATATATTTATAAAAGTATTTATAATAAAATTTTGAATAATGATTTTCTGATTTTTGTACTTCATAAGTCTAGACCATAAAAATCAAATATTAAAGAACATATTGAACCAACAAAATTTAAAATCAAAAATTACCCTTATGTAATTTGAAATCTGATTTTAGGTTGTTATTAATTCTCTTTTTGGATTGGTAAACACATCAATTTACGAGTATGTATCTGATTTTTTAATATCCTTCCCGCAAAAATGTATTAAGCAACATTTTCAAAAGTTTAAAGGAAACTTGTATCGAAATAGATAGATTATCGTTGTGCATTTTATCGAATAAAATAATGTATTTTTGAATACGATGGCACTTAATTCTAAATTTCTATCGATTCTTACAAAGTCTTAGGAAATGGAATATTGATAACATGTAAAATATTCTCCAACAATTTTTGGAGTTGATAGCATATATAAAAAGGTATACAATTCTTCAAAACTGTGAAATTGAATAATAATAAATAAATTGAACAAACTATAATAAATAAATTTACTTTTTTCTGAAAATGACATAAAAAATAATATTGTATTCTTTTTTACATAAGCAAATAATTAATGAAAATGGATAGTATATTAATAATTTATAAAATTTTAGTGGATAGACAATGTTTCCCAACTTTTTTTATGCCATGCCACACATAAACTTGTCTAGAACTCCAATGACCCCTATGCAAGATACGTGTTTCAATATTCCAAAATGGAATTGTTCACTGAAAAAATTTAGATCCAGGAAATTATTGAGAAAATACGAAAATTAATTAAGTAGGTAAATTAAAAAATATTCAAAACTTATGATGGAAAAGTGAAATTCAAGTACGAAATAATTTTAAGGAAATTTTTTTTATATTATTTTAGTTATTAGTAGTTATTTAGTATATAGTTTAAATTTAATGAGATCCTTGCGCTTGATGCTTGTTACAAAGAGATTTTATTTTAGGTTCCATCTTAGATAACTTCAGTCTCGTTTCCCCTTTTAGGTTTATCTAGATGATTTATTTTTTCTAGCAGCTAATCATTTATGGCACTAAAAGCACATTCTGCTAAATATGAAGATGGAAATAGTAGCAATAGTTTTCTTGTAGTTTGGTTAAACTTAGATATTTCATTTATGTTTCCTCACAAAGCCATGTCATCGCTCTTTTTATACTAAATAAAGTTTTAACTGACTCATCATTTTGCATTTCTGCGAGTTCTTATTTATATGATTTTAAGTTAAAACGTTTTTACAAAAAAAAAGAAAATTTAAGTGAATAACAATAAATTTATATGGCTCATATTTTCCTGTCCTTAAATTTCATGTTTCCGTCTTTTGTATATATTTTTGATTATTGCCCCTCTTAATAACCAAATTACCCACGCTCCCGGTGGGACGTGGGCTACGTTGGGAAACACTGCGATAGAGCATCTGCCTTCCAATCGGAAGGTCCCGGGTTCAAATCCAGTCAGATACTTCGCTACCATTTGTCATTGGGCTGAAATTAATGACAAAAAACATAAAATTCCCCATTCCCCATCCTTCACCATAAAATTCCCCATCCTTCACCATAACCAAATATTGTGAATTCACACCTAACAGTAAATTTTCTTAATACTATTTGGCTAATTAAAAAAATTACCAAAACTAATTACCAAAATCTGCCCATTCTAGTTTTCGAGTGGACAGAAAATATATGGAAATTTCGGAAGTTTTTGGTATTCCTATAATATTACAAATTATTATAAAAATTTTTAATTTTACTTGTTCAAAATTTTTTAATAGATATTTTTGATAGATTAATAGAAAATAGAAATTTTTGACAGACAATTTTATAATAGAAATATATATTTAAATTTTTGAAATAAACAACTGATTTTGAGATATATTTCATATAAAAATATAATTTCGAAAATTTGATTAATCTGGTCATAACTAATTCGATTCGAGGAAAAACTAGAATACCAAATAAAGTTCCGACTAAACAAAAAGTTCCATTCGAACAAACTTCCACATGAAAATTAAAATAGGGCAGCATATTTTTTTTATGTAATATATACTCGTAACACATATATTAAAACTATAGTTGCTTCACGTTTTTGTTCTGCAATGAAATCAGAAAATGAAGAAATATTAAAAATCAAGAACGATTTTAAAATTGCTCTCATATATTAAATAATTTAATCAAGTATATTATGTCATACGAAAGCCAAACTTTCGCAACTTCTAATACACTTTTCCATACAAAATGTTCAATAAATGTAGATTTATTTACATAGAGGACAGCGTCGAAATCATACCATTACTTGTTTCCGGAAACGAAATAATGTTATTGATATGGAAATTATGGTAGCAGTGTTATATTAACATTAAAAGAGTCTCGCACAATAAATACTGGTGATACGGATTTCCTAAGGGTTTTTTGGACTTTTTTAAAATTAAGTAGAAAAAATATTTTTTTTTTATTTTACAACGTTCAATATTTTAAAGTACTGTTTTTAACGCCTTATAATTAAATATTTAAGGTAAATCTTAACTTAAGTGTAGTTACCTAAATTGGACCATTTTGTCTATAATTGCTTCGTTACAATTAAGGAAAATTTATAATACATTACAGATAGGTAAATACCAAGCCATTCTTTTGCTAAAAACAAAATTTACTATGTAGGAAAAATTTAAATTTCTTACAAAATATAAATCTTTTATTCAGTATTTCTACACAAAAATACCGTATTATTGAAAACTGGTATGGTTTATGCAACTCTCCCTGATTTTATGAACGAAGATCAATTGAATTTACTATATATCCGATTATAATAGTAAAACTTTACTAAAAGTAATTTAATAAAAATAACGAATTTAAGTAATATTATATATAGTATCAGTAAAAATATTTCTTTTTATTGTCAACCACACAGATAAAGTTAAATTTATTTTGATAATAAAACTTTCAAGATTAATATTATTGACTTTTTATATTTTAAATTATCCGTATAGAAAATCATTAAATCTAGCAAATTACTGTATTGTATAAGTCTAATAAAAGAAATTTAAGTCTAATATTATTGTAAAATGTTCATCCTGTATTTACCTATTTTTTTTTATTCTGTTTTTGTTTACTTGTATTGTTATTTTGGGCGGTATTTTATTACAGTAAAGATTTTCCTCCTTAATAACAGAATTTTCTTTTTTTTTGGTTTTTTGTATTTTATTTATTGATTTTGAGGGAAACACAATAAAAGCCAACAATCAAATCTTTTATATTATATATTATCTAAGCCTATTAATATAAATGAAAATGTTTTTATGAAACCAAATATGGGATTAATAAAACATTTAAGGATTTTATTGAAAAATTTATTATCAATAATAAATTATATTAATTACGTAATTTTATTTGAATTTTTATATCAACAAATGTTAGAAATTATGATTTAAAGGTATATTATTTTGTAAAAGTATTTCATAAATCATATTTTTTAAAGAGTTTTATTTATGGTATGGTAATTCAAATCTATTTTGTAGAAAATATTTACATGGGTTGAATTTATAATTATTTAAATTTTTAGTTTAATTCAATGCGGCGAAGTGTGTAGCCATCTAGTTATTAGGTTTACTGATAATTAAAAACTTACTTTATACTCTATAAGTATAATATACCCTAACGTATAAATTAATATTTTCCAGCTTATTACGAACCATTCATCTAAGTAATATTTTTATAAAAGTACAAAATATTTACATAATTTTATTTATTTTTTAATTATGTACATAATTAGACTGTTTTTTTTTTTTTTTTTTGTAAATTAATGAATATTCTGTTTATTACATTACAACTAATAAATAATGGATAAATTTTCCAATATTTAGTTGGCAATTAAATATTTTGAAAAAAAAAACAGAAAACAAAAATTAATTAATTAACGAAGGGCAGGCAAATAAGAAATTATTCAGAATATTTATTCATCATAATATATTATTATTTATAAAATGAATTATTCCAAAATTACTTATAATTTGACTAATTTCAATAAATTCGTATTAAAGTTCAATTACACTTATTTCATAAAATATGTAATATCAATTTAATAAAACAACATTTTCGATATAAATAAATACGTTTTTGAAGATCATTTACGTAGCAAATTTTTTTACAGAAATTCAAAATTCTATATACCTTTTGTTCGTTCCATTTAACTAATGGTGGGAAGCATATAACAAATGACAGTACCCATATACCAGCAATTAATGATTTGGCTCTTTTTGTTGACATAATGCTGGGATATGTGACAGGTCTGGTAACGGCCACATAACGATCTAATGAAATGGCACACAAATTAAGTATTGATGCAGTACACATCCAAACATCAACCGCAAGCCATATTCGACACCATACGTCACCAAAAATCCAAACCTTTATAAAAAATAAAATAAAAATTTGATTTTCAAATTGATTTTTAAATAAATCTTCATAAAAATGTTGTCATGTAAATATTTAAAATTTATATTCTTTAATTTATAGGTAGCAGAGGAAGAAACCCAACACTACGAGGAGGTAAAAGATTTGAAAAAATTACACAAATTTATTTAGATTATTTCGTTGAAATGTTTGAAAAAAACTGCCGCGTTACATTAGCGGAACTTACTGTTGCCTTTCAAGTTAAATTTATTTGACAGAAAATTAAGATGAATTTCATGAAAACAGGATACATACTAAGATAAGTATGATTTAGTTTAATAATAGTGAGCTTTCATTATCATAGAAAATATATTTATACTGAAAAAAAATTAAAATTTTTAGTTTAGCTTTAAGTTTGAAATATGTTATAAAACATACGAAATTGTCAATAGTTTACAATAATTTTCTAAATATTTTTTGTGCATAACTCTTCAAAATAATCGGTTTAAAATGATTTTATTTTTGGTTTTTCTTAAGATATAACATAACTTATTAGGCAGATAATAGCTTGAAAAATTTTAATATGTATTTTAAAATAAAAAATCGATTTACATATCCTTCTGTTATAAATATTCTTCTATGATATGATTTTATATTGCAACCTTTCACTTCTATGACGTAAACCATCTTTAATTTAAATATTTTATTATTAAATTATATCAATTTACTTATGTTTTAAATAATAATATATATTTCAAATCATTTTACAGGGAAGCGCAAAAGAAACGAACGCCTTTGAATAGTCAATAATTTATTTATATATACTTTGCGAAGTTGACATACTGGGCACCATTTACGCGACAATATTTTTCATGCAGTGTAATTAAAAGAAAAAATAATTGAATTGACTCTCAAATAAAGAAATTATAGACTATTTGATGAATAGCGAAAATTTCGTTCGACGAAAATGAATAGCGAAAATTTCTTTGGACAAAATTGATACAACAAACCAAATTATCGAAAATTTTGTTGAGTAGCGAATTCGAGGCGATTCGACGATGTCAATATCCCACCACAGGTTTATTTCAAATATTTCTATTTTAATCACAAACTTTTTTAGAATCTATCAAATATTTCAAAAAAATTTGTTTGATAATTTATATTAAGCTCCACTAAATAATTCTAGATGAACCAATTTGACATTAAATTCCTATTCACTCAAAAACTAAAATTCTCTAGAAAACTGGAATACCAAATTTCCGTATATTTTTTATTCAGTCGAAAACTAGAAGGCAGCTTGCTTTTAAAGTTTAAATAAATGATGGCTATTTTTGTTGAAGAACATGAATACACTTTTGATGAGTTATATTAGATAGCATGTAATATTTTATAAACTTTTTGTAATAAAATATTTAGATTGAGGGTTTATTTAAATAATTATTTATTTATAAATATATTTGAAGTAGCATGAGTTCATAATAATAATTCTACTTTTATTTATCATAATACAAAATAAATACAAGGATATGTAAAATACTAATTCATTCAATAACTTCACTTTTTAATTTTTTTAAACGCAGAGTAATTTATATCATAAAAGTTTAAGTATATGCCTCAATGTTGACGAATATTTTCAGTAATTTCATATGTGATTTAATATAAAATTTTCTTATTTTTGTAACAACCAAGCTATATTGAGAACGAATTAAACTTTGTTAAAATTTCATAATATATTTGACTAAACCTTGCACATATATATAGTATATAATATATTTTTCATAAAATCTTGATAACGTTATATTATTCATCGATACCATTAAGAAATCGCTCAATGAAATTAGAATGATACAATCTATTTTCACTATACAATCTATTTTCTCATAAATAATTGAACTCAAAGATAAAAGTAAACATTATATGTATTAGAAACTGATGAATAAATATTTCTTAAAAAATAAAAACATAAAGAAATCAATAAGTCAATTGCTTTTTATCTATTTATATACATTATAATACAGAACTTTTGTATATACACTATGACCATATCATATTTAATCTGGGAAACGTTTTTTTATATATCAAATACAAATAAAAAAAAATGTAAAAAGAAATATTATAGCTTATCAAAAGGATACGAAGCATAATTTCAATATTTATATATAAAAAAGTTTCCTTTTCGTTTTTATATATTATTATTTTTATGTTTTGATGGGTTGGTTGATCCTTTACTTATATTACAAACAGACAAACAAAACTAAAAAAAAATATACCTATACCATAAGTATATTTTCCTGTTAAAAAAAGTTACCAAGAAAATGAGCATAATAGTCAGCTTAAATTAATAATTTGTATATTTAAAGGATTTGTGAAGAATAATTTATGTGGAAAATATTCACATTTATTAACTGTGAATATTCTCCAAATAAATTATTTTTCCAAATGCATCATATTTAAGAGAAATTCCTAGAATTGTTACAAAAAAGAGTTAATCTTATCATTAAGAAGCTTACTTCTTTAATTGTTTAAGTAGCTTTTCCTATGACATTATTTAAATAATATCAAAGTAAACAAGCTTTATATTATTTGATTTAATTTCGTTCTTTGTAGTATGTATGTGATATCTGATATGTAAACATTCAAAATGAAAGGAATTTGATGTACAATTAGTCATTTATTCGAAATGGTAGTACAATTAGTGTCATAATTATAAATGATGTATGTCTTTCAATTTGAAAATATTTTCGGATTGTAAAAATTGTCACCTATTGGTAAATAAAATAAAAATTAACTTAGAAATTATGGCTTATATGAGCAAGTTATTTAAATTAATTGTTAAAAATCAGAGTTGTAAAACAAAAAAAAAAAGTATAACCCTACACATTTCGTTATATACGAAATGATATTTTTTCCGTTTCGTTATTCAAATATATAACGAAAATTTTTCTGATATCGTTATGTTATAACGTTAATAATACGTTATGTTTAAAAAATAAAAAAAATTTCAAAGTTAAATAAAAAATAGTATATTATGTGTTATTTATTTTATTATCTGATTATCACCGTGTTTAATAAAAAATTCAATTAATAACAATAAACAAAAACAAAACGTAAAATAAAAGATTAAATAAACACAGCGCTGTACTTTTTTTTATACATTGGTACTTTTTTTTATATATTTGGTCATTCCAATATTTGGTTCATGACTAATGTTAAGGTATCTTCTAACAGGTCTTCATCAATATTACTTCTTCTATCTGTCAATATCCACTTTAACATCGAAAAATTCTCTACAGAAACTTGAGTTACAGGTGCAGCTAAAACTATTTTAGCTACCCTAGAATATTTTTTATCATTGGTATCCCAGAAATTAAACACATTTGTAGATGCTGGCAAAATTTCCAAATTATTAAAACTCTCAATTAGCACTTCTGCAGAGGTTTCAGAATCATAATTTTGAAGAAGATTTAACATATCCGAAGATTTTGCTTTGGATATCAAATAATTGTTTAATAAATCATTTTCTGTAATTTCGATTGGTAATGAAGTGGTATTACTAACACTTAAATGGTTCAGCCATGAAATCCCTAATGCCAAAATCCAAAACTCAAAATCCCTAATCCAAAATCCAAACTATAAAAATCCAAATGGGACATAATCCAAACAATAAAAATCCAGACTATAAAAATCCTAACTATAAAAATGCAAAGGGGACAAAATCCAAACAACTAAAATCCAAACAGCTAAAATCCAAATGGGACAAAATCCCAAAATCCAAATATGAAAAAAAACCCTCCGTAACTATTAACGGCGCCGCGCCTCGCCGTTAATAGTTACGGAGGGTTTTTTTTCATATTTGGATTTTATTAATGGAGGGTCTTTTTTCATATTTGGATTTTATTAAGATTTAGTATTTTATATTTTTTCTTAATTTTATTGAAGTAATATAAAAAACACAAAATATTCAATTCACTTTGAAGTAATATATAAATAAAAAAAAAAATACAATTCATTAAAGAAAAAATTAATATTAAAATATTTTAAGAAGAAAGCGTAAAATGCTGAGCAATTAATTTTAAGTATTCAGTTTTTTCTCGTTCTGTTCTTTTCTTCACAATTCGTTGAATTTTTTCGTGTCTTATAATAAATTTTACTCTCCTAGATGAAGATGCAAATGCACCAGCTTTAAATCGCTGAAATTTATTCAAGGAAAGTAACATTTCATCTTGAAGCAATTTTATTATTTCATATAAACCACAATGTTTTCGCCCAACAATAACTTTTAGCCGATTGTGCCACCCTTCAACAGAATTTTGAGTTTTGGGGTAATTCTCAGAAGCAGGATCTTCAACGGACCAAAATTGAGTATTATATATGTTTTTTTTTCCTTTTGAATTGCCAATATATTTTTTTTGAAACCATGATGATAATCGGTGCCAGTCCTTGTCAAATATTGAACTTTTTAATTCTATAAAATATGACAAAACTTCTTCAGCCTTCAGCAGGTACAAAAGCTAGACTTTTCAACATGCGAACATTAAGGCGAAAATTTTCGTTGGTGCCATATTTGCTAGCCAAACCTAGTTTTTGCACTTTGCGCCATATTATTTGACCTAAATGAAAAATACAGGCTGACACAAAGTGGAAAAAATTCTTTTACAGCATTTGGAATTGCAATTTCAAAATCCGATATAATCACTTCAGGATTTAGAGAAATATTTTTCTCACAGCTTATTTTACATAGTTCATAAAAAACTTTTTCCTTTGATTTTTTGCTCATTAGACAAAAAATCAATGGTATATTATTTCCTTCGAATACCCCATGTATGGAAAATAATTGTCTCATTATGGATGGAACAACATAAAATGTACTGTATTATCCAACACTTACAACTTCCTAAAATTTTTAAGCTTTCTGTAGTTCCCATTAAAATATTTTTTTCTTCTTTAAAATCTTTTTCTGAGAGAAGAAATAACTCATTTTCTAAAAATTTTAGATCTTCTGGAATATTTATTTCCTCCAAGCTTTGTGGTTGTTTAAACAAACTTTTACGATGACGTTGAATTTTTTTTCGTTGCGCACTATAGGATGAAAGGTAAGGTCGAATTTGAGGTAAAGTGTCGCGAGTTACATCTTTAATAATTTGACACGATTTCAATCTTGTTTTTTCCGATAAATTTTTTATTTCCATATTAGCTTCTGAAGCAGACTTCTTGTAAGATTCAGGATCATGACAATGGAACGACGATTTAATCTTTATTATGTGATTACCCTCATTTAAAATTGTAGCTACTCTGCCCTTACATTTCAAAGATTTGCGTTTTGAGCAGCTCCATCTATAAATGTTGTTTTTATGTAAATCTAAATAATATTCAAAACCATTTATAAATAATTTTTTTAATATGAACAATTCAAATGCAAATGTTGCACTTAAATGATATTTTCTATTACTTCGCAATAAACATATCGATACTTGGGGAATTCCCGAAATAAATTTTTGCTTTTCCTAATAAAAAAATAGCGTTTGAAATAAATTCTAAATATTCTTATTCAAGAAAAACTAATAAAAAACTACGTCTCAAGAAAAACTACAAAACTAAGAAAAACTAAAAAAATATATTATTTTGTGATAGATATTATGGATTTTTTTTTTTTGGATTATAGTAGTTTGGAATCCGTCGCATTTGGGTTTTTGTATAAAGTATTTTGTCTTATACGGGAAAATGAAATTTGAATTTAGATCATTTTGGATTTTTGAAATTTGGTAATTTACAAAATTAGGGATTTTGCGCATTTGGATTTTGTCATTCAGGATTGTGTCGTATTACCCACTTAAATCACTATCTGTATTGTTGTTGTTGCTGTGATCTTCAGCATATAAATAATTGTATAGTTTTTTGAAATGAGTTTTTGCAACATTTTCATCACTATCAGTTAATAAATTTTGATAACGTAGATCTACATACACAGCAGCTAATGGTGGCCCACATTTAGATAAAATCGATTTTTCTCTCGTTTCCATATGTTTTTAAAGATTTTGAAAATGTAGTTTCTGAAATAGAGAGACATAATTTGCACTTAAACCAAATAGAATAAGGTTCACTCATTGTTAGTTCCACTGATTGCAGTCGAATTGTTGCCTCATACGGATGTTTCAGGGCTGCTATCATTTCTTTTAGTTTACACCAATCTTGATCACAAACAGCGAGTTCGACAGACACTGTTTCCATTTCTTTACAAAATTTCCTCAATTCAATGAGCCTGAATACCATATTGTAGGTAGAGTTCCATCTAGTAACCACATTTCTTATTGGTTTTCTTAAACCTCTGACTTTTATCAATGTGATAATGGTTGGAGTTCTTAATTTTATTACAACCGATAGTGCTTTATCTGTTATTGTTTTAAACACAGAAACCTTCATTAGAACATCGTTAATTGCTAGTTGCAGCATATGGGTCATACATTTTACTCAAGCCAAGATAGATGTGTGTTCACTGCATTCATTAAACAATAAAAAGTTAAATTCATCTTCATCAAATATTGCAATTTCATCATTTTCGATATTATTTGCAACATCTAATTAGCAGAGACCAAGTACTTCAGCAGCTTTTACGACATTACGTCCATTATCTGACGTACATGTATAAATATTTTTTGGGTTGATATCATATTTTTTTAAAGAGTTTACGACTTTATCACAAATAAATTGACCAGTATGTTTTTGCTTAAGTTCGTATACTGCTAGAGATCTTATGCAAATCTTATTTTCCTTTTCAAATTGAATATTAAGCCGTAGTATTGATTTATCCAATCTTGTTGCAGTATCAATTTTAATTGATAATAATTTACCTTTGATTTCTTTCATTATAATATCTCTATAACAAGTTGCTTTTTTAATTATATGTTCACGAATGTTCTGTCGATTAATAGTTATTCCCAAAGATTTGCAAATTGAGTTCAAAATATGTTGTAACCCACTACATTCCAACGTCCTCAATGAAAACCCATTCACCGTAACTAATTCAACACAATTATCAATTACATCTACAGCACTCATTGCTATTGTTATTGTTTTTTTTTCCACAAATCCTTCAAATTCGGATTGAAATTTCAAATTCAACGCCTATTGAGATTAAAACACAAATTTTAATCTCAATAGGCGTTGAATTTGAAATTTCAATCTGAGTAAGTTATTATGTATCAATCCTTAAAGGCTGGAAAGTGGAAAATAATGCATAAGATATTATAATTGTAGAAAAAAAATTGTTTGCAGTCTTACCAATATTACAGCACGTGATTTAAAACTACACTTAATGAAATTTTTTCAAAAGAAAATATTTTATATTTAAATTGGTATTGATATTATTTTATATGTCTATAAATCCCACAAAACAAGGTTTGAAGAGAAAAATAATTTCTCTAGAAACAAAAATTAAAATTTTAGATAGATTTAGGACCGGAGAAGGATCAACATCAATAGCAAAAGATTTTGAATTAAACGAAGCAACGGTCAGAACAATTAAAAAAAATGAAGATAAAATTAGATCGAGCGTTGTAGCAGGATCTTCGGTGAGTTTAAAGCACAGTTCTTTGCGCTAGTGGAATTATACCAAGTGGAATTGCGCTAGTGAAATTGTGTCTGGTGGAATTATGCCAAGTGGAATTGTTTCTAGTGGAATTGTGTCTAGTGGAATTGTTCTAATGGAACGGGCCTAAAATCGATATGTCTACTATAGTTTTTTATTTAAAAATGAAATACTGATATTTTTATCAAATATTTCGCGAATTATATTGACTGTCAAGAATGTCACAAATACAAAATGTATTTCATAAACATGTCATTGAGGTTAGTATTGTGCTTTTTTAAACATAAATTATATATAATTCATTTTTGTTAAAAATTTCTTCACTCCATGACTGTGCGGAATATTAAATTTTTTTTTTTATAATGAAATAATAAATATTTTTTCTTTAATTTCATGTGGTTTCATATTTCAGGACCCAAAAAAAAATAAAAAAATTTAATATATTCTTACATATCCAAAACTTTTTTATCTCAGAACCTTATTTATTGTTTTTTGAAGTATTAAAGACATTTTAGAAATCTAGTCTACTATTCTAATTCAACATTAACAATTTTAAAAGTGGGCATTATTTTCATTTTATTATTAAATTAAGTATGCAAATCATATCGACCAAAACGAGATTCGTAATATAGTTTTATAATTTATGTGGTAGAGAAGCAAGTACATCTGCATAAATTTTGTAGCCGGCGTTTTTACGCTGAATCGACATCTTCATTTATCGGTACGCAGCTTTAAAATGCCGATTTATGGTAAGTATCTCGGCAAAAGCAAACATACTACATACCTATAAAAAAGAGGTGAACGTCAAAATTAATTTTTATATCACGAGAATTGTTTTTTAATAACTATTAAAAAATTGAATTTGACAGTTTACAACATATATTTTTAAATTTACGATTATTGTATAGTTACAATTTTTTTAATAAAAAATTAAAATCGAAATATGCTGAAGAATATAATTATTTAAAACCATACTTTTTTTACATTAAAAATTCATATTTTAAAAATTAATGTTTTTTTTTTAAATTAGTATTTTTTGTTTCTAAAAAAAATATTATTTCAGTTATTAATTTTAATATCAAAAATTTTACTATAAATTTGGTACAAAATTTATGGCACCTTTATCATGCTGTCTCTTTTTGATTTACAATTTTTTTTCTATTGGTATCTCGTTTTAGTTCTTTAGCAAAAGATTTCACTTCATCATAATGAAAATGGCATTTATTAAATAAATTTGAGAGGAAAAATCCCTTTTTTTTCGTTTCATTCAATTTTTTAATAATTTTTTTTTATATATGGTTTCTTTTTTTTACATAAATATTTAAAAAAAAAGACTTAAAGCTAAAAGAACAATGAACAAAATAAGCTTAAATATGATATTACGATACCGACACCGCAGGGCGTTAAAAATTAATGATATCAAAAACAAACTTCCTTTTAAGTTATCAGCAACAAATTTTTCTATTATTTTTGGTTTCATTTTTTGCATAAAAGAAAATTTTTGGTATGAGAAAAATCGGAAAGTTTGTATTAAGAAAAATGTTATTCGAAATTATTATTAATATTTATCTATAATCTCTAATACAATAAAAAAAAAAAAAAATTTGACAGTTGATTGTATCGAAAAGTTAATAAATTATTAATTTTCTTTTATGGATAAATTTTGGCCAGAGTCCAATTTAAAGATTGTAAAAAAGAAATTACCAAGTAACAATAAGATTAAAATCTTAATGAATATGGGCTTTTCATTAATGAAGTGGATAAAGAAACGAATATAATTTATAGTAATATTTCCAAAAATTTATTAAATTCTTCTCTATAATTTAATATAAATTATGTAAAGAATTTCAAAACAACAGCTTAATCTGCGTAATTGCATCTGGTACTTTTATTTTATATGTTTGGGAGCAGTGATAGTTAAAAAGATAGCAAAAATATGTAGCTGCCAAGCCTAGGAAAGTCTACTAAATACATACATATATAGCATTTATGCTTTGTTGATAATTTTCTAAATTTCTACTTTGAAAAGAAAAACAATCATTGAAAAATAATTGCTGATCATTGAAAAATAATTGAAAACGAATTAAAAAATTAATACTAAATTAATAATGTAGAAAATCTAAGGATTTTTGTTAGAATTGAGAATTAGTACATTAATAATAAAGATTTGTTATTATCATGACTTTGCAAGTAGGGATTGCAAATTTACCGGATTTTGTAATTACCGGTAACTCGGTAAAAAAATAGCATTACTTACCGGTAGAAACCGGTAATGTTGCACATTTTCTAAAACTATTCTGATATGCACAACATTATATGAGAAATAGGTAAAAAAATCTGACTCAACACTCGTTGAGCGAAAAAAAGAATACTACTCGAAATCTTAAACTTTAACAGTCGAGATGTTTGTATGCAATCTATAAATATTTCTTGCGAATATTTTCATCTTGAAAATACGATATTTTCTTTCCTCACAATAATTCCCATATTTTTACTATTTTCCTTATTTTTCTTTTTCTAAATTTTTAAAAAATTTATTTATACACACAGAAAAAATTTATTTGTACACACAGTTTTTTTAAAAATTTATTTGTACACACAGAATATCACAGTCACCTCACTGTTTGAGTGAATGAATGTTTAAAAGGCTATAAACATGGAATTTAAAAAAAAATCGATTTACAAAAAAAAAAATAAAACTCTAAGGCAGTATTGTCAGCTTTAAATAATAAAATTTGACACCTATAAATTGTCAAATTAAATAATTATCAAATAATTATAAATAATTGTCAAATAAAAAAAAAATAAAAATATTTGTCTAAATTAAATTTTTAAAAAAATATATTTTTTATCTGAAATAATTTAATCACTTCTGCTGTCAATTTGTTTCGGTTATGACGGATTATTTTTTAGATTAGTGTTATCAACATAAATAGAAAAATCATATTACCAACATTTCAATTTAAAATTATGTCAATACTACCAACAAAACTGAACAAAAATTCTACAATATAAGTGTGCTTTATTAATACGAAAAATAATCGCAAACTTATTCAAGTATTTACTTAAGTATTCACTTAAGTGTGATTTATTAATTCGGGCCTAAGGGCCGAATTAATAAATCACACTTGAATTTAGTTGGACTTAAGTGTATGATTTCGTATTTATAAACAATACTTAAGAGCCACTTAAGTAATGATCATAGCACACTTAAGAGCCTCTTAAATTTCATTGGCAGTATTGTCAGCTTTAAATAATAAAATTTGACACCTGTAAATTGTCAAATTAAATAATTATCAAATAATTATAAATAATTGTCAAATAAAAAAAAAATAAAAATATTTGTCTAAATTAAATTTTTTAAAAAATATGTTTTTTATCTGAAATAATTTAATCACTTCTGCTGTCAATTTGTTTCGGTTATGACGGATTATTTTTTAGATTAGTGTTGTCAACATAAATAGAAAAATCATATTACCAACATTTCAATTTAAAATTATGTCAATACTACCAACAAAACTGAACAAAAATTCTACACTATAAGTGTGCTTTATTAATACGAAAAATAATCGCAAACTTATTCAAGTATTTACTTAAGTATTCACTTAAGTGTGATTTATTAATTCGGGCCTTATATTGTAGAATTTAAGCACACTTATATTGTAGAATTTTTGTTCAGTTTTGTTGGTAGTATTGAAATAATTTTAAATTGAAATGTTGGTAATATGATTTTTCTATTTATGTTGATAACACTAATCTAAAAAATAATCCGTCATAACCGAAACAAATTGACAGCAGAAGTGATTAAATTATTTCAGATAAAAAATATATTTTTTTTTAAATTTAATTTAGACAAATATTTTTATTTTTTTTTTATTTGACAATTATTTATAATTATTTGATAATTATTTAATTTGACAATTTACAGGTGTCAAATTTTATTATTTAAAGCTGACAATACTGCCAATGAAATTTAAGAGGCTCTTAAGTGTGCTATGATCATTACTTAAGTGGCTCTTAAGTATTGTTTATAAATACGAAATCATACACTTAAGTCCAACTAAATTCAAGTGTGATTTATTAATTCGGCCCATAGACCACAACTCATAGAAAAAAAATTCTAGGAATTATAGGATTTTTTATTTATTTTAGGCTTATAGTTTTGTTATATACGACGCATTATCTAATTGTTTGGTCATTTCGTATAATGAAGTTACCAAATTTTTAAACGAATGAGCATAGTTATATATTTTACTAGGAATTTTTTTTAACGGTAATGAGCGGTAAATTTACCGGTAAATAATTATGGATTTTTATTCGATTTACCGGTAAACCGGTATTGGAATTCCTATTTTCAAGTAAGAAGAATTCAATTTAGTTAGAGAGAACGACCCGTTCACATTTTTTAGTAAAAATTATTCACTCTCTATTCCAAATTTCGCCGAGAACTTTAATCCATATATTTTTAAATATATTTTATCTTATTCACACAAATAAAAATTTCTTATTATGACAAATAAAAGCTTACCTTAAATACTTCCCATGTTGCAGAAAATGGAAGAACAGCTAAGCCGACTAATAAATCGGCAACAGCTAAATTGACAATAAAAAAATTTGTAACACTACGTAACTTTGTTGAACAGAAAACGGCTGCAATAACTAAACAATTGCCAACAATAACTAAAACATTTATAAATTCGAGAATAGCTAATGAGATCAGACTCCCAGGTTCTGTCCATTTTACAGATTCTATTAAATCAGCGCACTCCGTTTCATTCATGGCGATATTTTAACGAAGGATGAATATATGTGTTTACCACCTGAAATATAACAGAAAATAGATTTTTTTTATTATTATTATTAAATTGAATCTAATTCATGCTATAGTTATAGTACATAATAAAAATATGGAAAAATATTTTTTTTAGAAAATGATGTTGTCCATTTTGCATAAATAAAAATATATAATATTTCAATTTATCTGGAAGGTCTAATTTCTAATATGTTGATTGCTGGCTTAACTGAAGTGAAATTGCCTATTATTTATTATAAAATAAAATATTTTCTCTCTTTTTGTTGGGTATATATAATAAAGATTAATGCTTTTGGGCTAAAAGTCATCTATTGAACCTAGAAAATTAAATTTAAAATAGGAACTTTTCAACTATGTCATGTTAACAGTGATGTTTAAAAAAATATACTTTAATTTAAAGATATTTTTGATCATCTTCATCTACATTATTTATAATATATGTATATAGTTCAAGGATTGCCTTGTGGCAAATGGTGAATGATTTTCTCATAAAGACTTTTTTATAAATATAATTTTTACTATTACATATATATACGTATATACATATCTAAATATTTTCATTAATTTAAATTATATCATGCAGCCTAATACAAAATGCCTTTTCAGCTATATATACTATCTCTAAAATACAAATAGTATTTAATTAACTAAATTACAGTTTCATTTAATAAGAAAGTAAATTAACTATTAATTGACTTACATAAACGATAAAATTAACTTGAATTATTTATCTTAATTTACGATATGAAAATAATTTCAATATGAAGAGCGCACATAATTATAATGTAATTTTATAGTATCCTATATAGTACTTTAGCAAAATATACAAGCAAATTGGAGACAAATTAAATTGAGTATTATAAATTGTGTATAGTATGTACATCCTTTTGATATTTTGGTAATTTGGAATGACTGAATCAAACGAGTAATATTTTGTTCAAAAATTAATGTTTACTGTGAAGTAGTCGAAATAATTACCTTATATAGTAATATTTTTTATACTATTAAACATTGATTGCTTCTCGCAAATATCTACGCGTATTAAGCGACATTTTACAACAAATGGAAAAGTTTCCTATTCAGTTTTTTATCTTTACTATGTTTAGTAATAAATTGATTATTTTTTTTCATTTTGGCTCCAAAATACATTTGGTGTTTAATTCATAAATTAAATTTCTAATATGTTGATTCTAAATATTCTTCGTTTCTGACAAACTCACTAGGAATAGATAACTGATCACATATCTTCTATCTTTTTATGTAGTCGAACCAATTCATCCAAACTATTAGTTTATTATAAAAAATGGTATTTAAATTTTGTGGCTTAAACTACATTTTAGATCGGTATATTGGTAAAATTATGCCAATATACAAATGTAAAAATGGATTTTAAGTGATAAAATTTGAATTAGTAAATTAGATAGATATTCACTTAGATATAGGAAAATTGAATTGTTAAAATTTTAATATTATATAAATAATATTACTTAGTTACAATTTTTCAACAAATACAAAAAATAAATAATTAAGCAAATTAATCAATACTAATGGCAGGAAATAAGCTGAATTTAAAATTTAAGTATGAATAGCTGTACTTGAAAATAAAAAAAAATCATGATTTCAAATTATCACAAGTTTATATGTAACATTTCAAAATAAAAAATTTTTAATTAAGTTTTAACATGATAATTGAGTGTTTTTTTTTTATTGTAAATTATGTATTGTATAAAAGGTAAATGGATACATTTATTAAAACTATTCATGTGTAACATATATTTCTTTTAAAGTTTAAAAATAGGTTTTTTTTAAAAAAAATAATATGGAAATGAATTTTTAAATGTATATATGATATATATCTTTTATCAATAATATTTATCTTCAAAATAAAATTTAATTAATCCTGACAATAATTATTTAAAAACCTGATAAAATAAATGGAAATAGGCTAATTGAAATATTATAAAATTCACTGATACTGACTTCCGTAAAAAAAACCTGCTAGTTTATTTAATAACTAATGTTGTAAATGGTCTTATTTATGAACCAATCAATGCAAGTGTCATTTATATCTATACTTTTATTGATTTATTTGTAACTTTTAATTGCAAATGGATAATAAAAGAAAAATTTCTCCAAGAAAATAGTAATTTATAACAAATTATCCATTATATATTGGCAGAATTATATTCAAAACATTTATTATTTATTTATTCTGAAAATCTTTATTTAAGTATTCAAGAAGTCAGTAAATGATTTAAAAAAATATGCTTGATTGAAAATTAGAAAAGTGAAAAAAAAATTAATATCAAAGTGACAAATAGAGTGGGAATAATAATTGAAATGTAAATAATATCGTATATGTGCAAACCTCATGATTTTCGACAGTGTTTTGACAGTATTTGACAGTTTGACAGTATTTCTTTTAAATTTTCAAGGACAACATACTTTTTGTTTGCTTTTTATGGCTATATTTTACCCATTTATTAATTTTGTTATTTTTTTTAAATATTGAAAGGAAATCTTTTTGATTTATAATCAAATAAAAATGCTATAAATCGTTTTTAATTATTTTTTAATAAAAGCATTGATATACATATGTTGTTTAAATGGTAGTAGTATCCTAAGTGATTGAAAAACATTATTGCAAACATAATTTGAAAAACTTACAAAGTACGTAACTTTAAAGAAATAAAAATTTAAAATGTTTTGCCATTGTAAGGAAGTGAAAATTGAATCCTTTCTTTATTTTTTAAATTTTAAAAATATATTTTCTAACAATTTATATATATGTATATATACATATATATATATAATTTTAAATTAATCGCGTTTGTACATCTATAATGGAAAAGTAACGATTCTCCTTTGGATATTTCTATTAGCTAAGTTGATTATTGATTGCGTTAAGTAAAGCAATTTCACTCAATTTATTTACTCTTCTAAAAATAGTAAATATAATCAATCACTTTTTTTTTTTTCATTTTTTAACAACTATATTCATGAAAAATATCAACTGATTCAGTTATTCGATGACAGGATATAAAATTGATTATAAACTCAATCTTTGGTGTATGTACATATATATATAATCAATTTATAAAATAATCTTAAAATATTATAAAATTTCCATTCAAAAATTATTTTTCAAAATTTAGTGGAATTACTTAAAATATAAAGTAGAAGAATTCTTGAAAAAACATTTTTCATACCTGTTATTCTTCTTAGGAATTATCAAGAAACACTAAGTAAAAACATAAACATTTTCTGAATTCGTTATTAACTGGTTATGGAGTAAGTTTTATAATGATTGAATTTGAAGTACAACAGTCAACTTGAAATTAATTAATAAATTTGCCTTTCAAAATTTTTATCATAAATGTGCTTAAATAAAATGAATTTTTTACTAAAAGTTTTATAGAAAGGGAAATACGTTCTCTATTAATAATATACACTGGGTAATTTTAAATGGATTGGTAAGTTTTGATTGATTAACTTGAAATAAAAGACAACAAACTTTTGTAACAAACTTTTTTTTTTATTTATTTTTGCACCTCTCAAATAAAATATTTTTGTTTTAGCAGATATTCATTAATTATAAAAGTTTTCGGTTTGCCAATCTTTCCAACACGAAAAATTAATCATTGATTTGGAAAATATGAATTGACATTATTTCTTTTTAGATAATTTACATTACCTAAATTCTAATTAGCTAAAATGTAAATCAAATATTATTATGTTTGGAGAAAATATTTTTATTAATAAGAACATAATTAATTAATTGTTTGTGTGAAATAAAATTAAATATTATTCAGAAAATGTTTTAGTATATTAATATTTTTGTTTTTCTATTAATTTTGCAGCCCTTTTAATTATAAAACAGTTGCTGTAGTATACATACAAAAAAAAATGGAGTATCCAAAAAATATAAAAACGCGAAATTTTGGTATAATGTAATTATATTCGGGATATATGTATATATATGTTCTATGGCTGTCATGTGTTAAACCGAAACTAATTTTATTTTTTCACAATTGTGATGGAAATAGAAAATATTTTTAATTTTTTATACATATATGTAAGACAAAAAAAAATTTCAATTAAAAAGAAAATAGTGTTTCGAATGTTTAGATAACAGAATATTAAATGCATTTTTTATTACATTTATTGTAATATAACTGTAAGTCCACATGTTTCAAATACAGTACAAGTGCGATAAGCCGAACGAATTTTTTTAATTTGGTGTTCGGATTATCGAAAATTCGGATTATCGCACAGCAAACGAAAAAATTTGAAGCGCGCCCTTGTAGTCAGTTCTAGTTCTTCAACTATTGCTTTAAATTTAGTTTTAAAAGGTTCGATATATTCTGTACAATTTGATAACATCTTTCAACTTATTTTTAATTTTCTTATACTAAACCTTTTTATAAAGCTAGGATTTAAAATATTTTCAGAATGTATCTGTGTTTGAAAACGCATGTCCGGATAAGGGCGCTTCGGATCATTGTATGTTCGGATTATAAAGCATTAACATTAATGCACCAGAAATATATTTCTTCTTATAGTAACAGTAGGTAGTCTGTCTACATATGTATATTAACCGAAAGTGGTCTTCTTCTATCTATATTATATTATTAAGTGAAATAAATATACAAACATAAATTATCCTTTTCTCGCCAAGCCTTTTCTGGCCAAATTTTTGGGTCGACCCAAATTATAAAATAGGAACTACACTATTACAAAATTTTATAACACTTCCCTACTTATTAGATTTGAAAATTTTTTTATCATCATATAAAAATTATTTCTATTCATTTTCCAAATTTATATTTTGTCCTTAGCAATCAGCCATAACAAAATTATATGCTGTAAATTAAGGGTTCTATTCAATTTTTAAATAAATATAGTAATGAATAGTATCTGTATATTTATATTAAATTAACAGAACGAATAGAAATTAAATCCATTAAAAGTTTTTCATATATTTTTATAGAAAATTCAATAAATAAACTAATAATACAGAAAATTGATTACAACTTTTACTTTTTAATTCAATTTTATGTAAAATATTATACAGCATGAAAAATTTATTAAAATGAAATTGAATAAATGTATTATAAAAATATATTTAAATAATCATTTTATTTTTGTGTACATATATACATATTTATTATATACTTATTTATTTCAAAATAAATGTGTTTTTTTCTAGTAAATTAAATTGTTGGCTACAAAAGTTCTTCGAAATTCGTAAAAATATTATTTATTTGCTTAGAAAGTTTATAAGTACAAATAACTAAGCATTTTTCAAATTCTCAAATTTAATTACCATTGTTTAAAACGTGATATCTAAATAAATGTTATTTGCCAACGAGCAAATACAAATATATATTCGCAAAATTGAAATAATGTTTTTAAAATTTTTGAAATTTTTTTTTCTTGGCGAGAAAATATTTATATAACATATGTATTTAAAATTATAATAACAAAATTATTTTAAAAATATTATAATTTTAAATACATATGTTATATAAATATATACTAATTTAAATTTTACTAAATTAACTATCAAAAGTTTTATAAAGCATATTAAAATTAAAAATAATTTTGAAAATCCTATATTTATGTATACAAGTATACACAAAAAAAATATGTATATATACACTCGTATTTTTCTTCGAAAATTTCGATTATTTGTTAGCAATAATGTACTTTAATTTCAAATAATTACATTAAAAGGCAGCATTTCAATAATATTAAATTTTAAGAGGTTTCAAAGAAAACTTCTGCACAGGGTGTCTCTTTATACATACATTTTTTGTTGTATAAAATATTTTTCTAAGAATATAAATATAAAAACTCGTAATAATATAAATTAATTAAAAGGAAATACTTCAGGCAATTTCCTTAATGTTCAAAAAAAAAAAGACAAGCTTTATGCACTCATAAAATATAAATATATTTTCTGAGATATTCAGTAATTTTCTTGATTCTTTACACAATAAGTAATCATTGCTTCTTTTGTACATATCTGTCAGTCAGTTTGGATTATCTTTAATATTCTACAATCAAAAATACAATGTTACCAAGTTCTTATTATATAGCAAAAAGAAACCACAATGAATATACCAAAAAAACCTATTCTAGGTACAATTTCTGAATATAAGAGAGCTAATTATATTAATTAATATTAAATAACTCCTTAATAATTTTACTTTACTGTACATTTTAACTACTAAGTAATAGCTTATAATTTACAAGGCAATATACAAATATATTAAGTACATACTTATAATGTTCTATAGAAATTAATGGAAATATTTAATATAATATTCTTACCAATGGCAATATGCAAGGCAATATTAATGAATTTTTATCCATGATGATCTTCGTTTTGAACCTGGTTATAAGCCATTCAACCCGACTTTTAAAAAAAAATTTTTTTAAAATGTGTATTTTTGTTTTTATATTATTATTTTATTTATCTTTTATGTAGAATTTAATTTTTAGTTTTTGTTATAATTTCTGCAAACATCATCACTATACATTGACAATATTTCATATAGATACGTCTTTTTGTAATGCTATTTGAATGAATTCTGAAAAATAAAATTGAAATAAAATTAAATTTTTAAAAAATTATATAAAATTCAATGTTTTTTGATAAGTTTTGCCAAAAATGTTCAATTTTTTTTCAAAGATATATAATAAAACAACATTTTTGGTAACTAAATTATTCTAAATTCGTATTTTATTATATAATTTTCTGTTGTTGAAGAATTTTTTATTTAATGTATCTTATATCCAATAAAATTTAAATATTTCTTTGATAACAACAAACTGTGTTTTTTTATAATATGAAATGTGTAAATAAAAATATTTCGAATCTTATTCGAAATACAGTGTATACACTGTACACTTTCGAAAATAAAAAATATTAAATTAAATTTGATTTTTCTTCTTTCCTGCTGTACATTTATGATTACATATTTTGTGTAATATAATTTTACATACTTATGTAAAATTTCATGATAAAAAACCAATAAAGGCGCGTGTTTTTCAAGTTAAGGTGCGAATTTTATTATATATGAAACAATGTCACGATATATAAACGATATATATTCCAGGATATTAGCTTAACTTATTCATTAAACATTTTCGAAGAAAAAGTTTTTGCTTAATGTCTTTTTTTAATGTACGTTTGTAATCAGGAAATCATTTTAAGTTGCTTATTTTTACCGCCTATTTAGTATATTATGGGAATTAAGTGTTGTAGTAACTGTGATGAGAACTTTAATACATTTAAAGAATAATACATTTTGATATCAATATTAATACATATTGATATAATACTTTAATTTATAAAATAATTTAAAACATTGTTAGATAAATTGAAAAGAAATCAAATCCATTCGAACAGGCCCTAATTAAGATTTATTAATTCTTTGAACTGTTGAATTTATGGCGATGAAGATTATACCAATGAGCATATTCTATGCAAAAATCGCTATCTAGGACCAATGTTAACTAACTCTGAGGATATCATTCGTGATACCGAAAAGAATTAAGGGCATTGTGGCCGCAGTGGCATTTTATCCTCTATCTCAGTGTTTCCCTAGTAAAGTTTTATATATGCAAATATAACTAAAACTTTTATATATGCAAATATAACAATAATTTATATATGCAAATATAACCATAACTTTTTATTAGTTTTTTTTATATACATATATTATAAAAAATAAAAAAAATTAGTGACTACAATGAGCCTGTTTGACTGCAACTAGAAGCTCAAACCCCAAAAGCTTAATGGTGCTGCAAGCTAAAATTAAATCATTTTCAGGGCACCACCTATTTCGTATTTAATTTTTAATTCTGTTAAAACGGAAAAACTAGCCTCACACACAACTTCTTCCATTTTCATTGTTGAATCCACAGAAAGCTCTATTAGTTTTAACGTAATATTTATGCTAACAAAATAAAAGGTCTGTAATAACTACTCGCAGTGATCAATTGTTTACAAATAGTAAAGGCTTGCAGCGCAAATTAAAAACATTTTCTATGCTAAATTTCAAGTTTTGTAGATTAGCAGTAGAATCTCTAAACCGGTATAGGTCGGATTTCGACTTATGCAATAATTTACAATTTGTCATAAAGACCAAGTAATTCTATTCTCTGAAAGACCAGTAATTCATCTAAAAAGTGATCTCGAATGAAAAGTTTATTTCAATTATGTCAACTAAACAAGAATTCCCTCTTAATGAAGATAGAGTTGCCAGAAATTTAATGTAAATTTTAAGGCACATTATTCAATTGGCGGCTGGGTTTTACATGTGTTTGACACAATCTCCTTCCATCCACAAAACTTTTACACCAATTTTTTTGAAGAAGCCTGAAACGATGCTAAAGTTAATAAAAGTTTTATTTATTTATATGTATTTGTATCTTTTGCTGTAGCTTTGTGTTTAGCATGACACTTGAATTGATAAACAATAAACTTTCGATTTTCCTTTTTATTATTTATTATTGTCATCACCAGCAATAAATAATATTTGTTTATTCGTAGAGCTGGAAAAATCCAAAAAAAAACTCCAAGAAATGATATATTTTTTTAATTCACTGCACAATTCAATACGAATGAAACTAATGCTATATCTCAAACAATATTTATTAACAGTTACAATTTTTGTGATTTCCCCAAAATTATAATTAAGTTCGCAAATATTCACACCATATGTAATATTTTCTGCAAAAAACTTTTGAAAGATTGATATTATATCGCAGCAAAGAAGTTGTTAACACAAACTCAACGTTCAATGAAAACGTATCAGTACAAAATATTTGATATATTTAAAAAAATATCTATATTCTTAATCTACCCGTTACATATTAAATCATATTCTTCGTAATTTCATTTAATTTTTCTATTTTTGCATGAATTTACAATTTTCTTTGAAAAATATTTTTATAAGTTCGTTCAGCTCTATCTGAACCATCTTATATTAGATTAACATTTACTAAGAAAAAAATAAATAAAAATTACAATTTTTTTTTTAAGAATTTATATATGGAGTTCAATTTTACTAAATTATTGTTACAAAATTAATTGTTAATTTCCATATTTACACCCTATTTTTATATGTATAATATATTGAAAATAAATCTAATAATATGATTTATATGAAAATATAATCTAGAGCCCAGAAATGATTATTACATTTTTTTCTTATAATACCTGCCATAAACATTTTTATTGATTTTAAAACTTTCTTTTCAAATAAAATTATCGAAACAAACTTAAAGAAATATACCAAATACATAAAATTTTGTATTATAGATTCGAATTTAATAATAAGAAAACAATATTTTCGTATATCATCAAAAGCTTATTTTATATAAAACTATAAGGAATTCTTTTATCAAATACGTATTTCAAATCTTTTTTTTTTTGTTGATGATAAAAGAGGAATTTACCATTATTCAATTTATTTTATATTTTGTACTAATATGTTTTGATTTTGATGAAGTTAAGACCAAACAAAAAATAAGTAACAACATGAAAAAGTTTATTGTTTAATCAAGAGTATATTTGGTCTAATTCAAAAAGTAAAATTGATTTCAAAAAAATTTGTTTTTAATTGTTAGTTTTACGACCTTTGTCTCAGTAAACTTATATTTCGATAAAACTCTTACATAATATATATTTTTTAACCATATAATTGTGTGATGAAATCTGTACAATTGGATACCTGTTCAAAATATGTCAGTATAAATGAATTTAGAAAAGAAGAAAATAAAAAGTTTTTATTTGATCATGTCACTCAGCAAGTAAAATAAAACTTTTCTTAATATTTATATGTAGAAAATATTTGAGAATTCCAAGAATGCCTATTAAAGATAAAAAAAAAATTATATTTTGAAAAGTTCAAACCAATTATGTGGCCGCAAAATAACAAAAAGACTTCTATATTTAATTTTTATACAGAGTGTTTCACTTGTAAAATTCGATTTTTGATTTAAAAATCTTAACAATTTGTACACTTTTTGGGTTCTGATATATTTGTAATGAAAGCCATTTTGACACATGGGTTTAATGGAATGTGAAATAAAGCCAAATCGTTATACAAATATTTTGAGAAATAAAGTCATATCGTTATTGTTTTTATTATTAACGAGATTGGGAGAATGCGAAGAAATTTTGCATATATATAAGTAAAAGCAAAGTTGCCATCTACTTTTTTAAAAGAAATTGCCATCTACTTTTGAAGATATCATGGAAATTTTCAAAAAAAAAAAAAGAAATACTAAATGAATTTGGCGGCATGGCCAGATATGAGAAAAAAGAAAAATTTTACTTCAATAATACAATTACTATTGAAGATAAACTCTCTCATATTCCAGTATTTATGTCGCCAACTTGCTCCATCATCATAGATAAGTACATTTTCTGTTAACACCTTTTGGCAATATGTTTCAACAATTGCTTATAGTACTCGCGCCAGCCGCATACCACAGCTTCGAATTTATTTGATTTGAAACCCACGTGTCAGTCCAGATACTGATTTTGAAACTGCTCTTTAAGAAATGGAAAAAAATGGTTATCCGCTGGGGTAATAATATTGGTTTCGAAAAACTGTGATTGTTATGTAAATATTACAATAATAAATTAATAAGTACAAATATAAATTAAATTATACTAATATTGACGTAATTCTTTACTTTTATCATCAAAAATTAAAAGAAGAACATTATGTTTATAAAATATATATAGTATAATTAAATAAAGGGTGTTTTTTAGAGGCTCACAACTTTGAGTTGGCAACACTGCTTATTTGACAAGCGATTTAACAGCTGATAGTTGCTTCTTGTTTAGTTTGGTTTGGCATTTCATTATGGATAGACCAGAGAAACACCAGAGCTTGCAAATTGTTGAAATTTTTTATCAAAATGATGGTTCTGTTCGTCAAACTTATCGTGCACTTCGTTCATTTTATGGTATACTCATAATTGTCCATCAGCGCGGCTAATTCGAATAACTATGGCTTGTTTTCGCACCAAGTTTACTCTTAATCATAATGTGCATCCCGTAAGACGCCGAACATTGCGCACAGAACAAGCTGTAGCTGCATTACAGCAAAGCATTGAAGAATAGCCAAAACAATTCGTCGCCGTTCTCAGCAAATGGGGTGGTGTCCATCAACTTTATGGAAGATTTTACGAAAGGCTTTAAAGCTTTTAAGATTCAACTTGTGGAAGAATTAAAGCCAAACGACTATCATATGCGCCGCCAATTCGGAGAATAGGCTGAAGCACAAATTGATATTGATCTTGATTTTTCATACAAAATTTTCTTCAGCGATGAAGCTCATTTTTGGTTGAATGGGTACGTAAATAAGCAAAATTGTCGCATTTGGAGTGAAGATAATCCACAATCTTTTGTCGAAACATCATTACATCCACAGAAAATTATATATCTTCAAAAACGAGAATGGGCAGAATGTTACTGTCAACGGTGAACGTTATAGAGACATGATTAGAAGTTTTTTCGTACCTCAATTAGCTGGCATTAATCTTGCTGACATGTAGTTCCAACAGGACGGAGCCATATGCCACACAGCACGCGCTACAATAGATGTGCGCACAGAAACTTTTGATGGACGAATAATTTCACGTAATGGTCCTAATAATTGGCCACCAAGATCTAGATCGTATGATTTAACCCCATTGTATTATTTTCTTTGGGGTTATGTAAAGTCACTTGTCTACGCCGATAAACCAGAGACAATTGAACACCTGGAAATCAACATTCGAAGAGTTATTGGCGAAATACGGCCGCAAATGCTGCGAAAAGTGTGGGAAAATTGGAGTACTAGATTGCGCGAAATTAGGAAAACTTTGAAGGCGTTCTATCAAATTATTTTGTTGTTTTCCCAAATAATTTTTTTTTTAAATAGATTAGTGCCATTTGAGAAATAAAGCCATATGGTTTTATTTCTCCATGAAATGTGAAATAAAGGCATCTGTGAAAATATAGATTAAAGCCATTATGGCTTTATTTCGTATGGCTTTATTGCCTGGCATCTTTTATACTTGTATTCCTTTAAAATGCCAATATTTATTGCAGTAAATTTTAACTTGAGTCTACTTATAAATATTTCGGAAACCGGTTTCATAAATTATCTTTTAGAATTCGGAAACAATCCCTAGATCAATAAACCAATATGCCAAAATTTCAAGATTATGAAACAAAATAGTTTTATAAAAATTTATTTATTGAATATTATATGAATAAAAAACGTGGAATTTTATCAATAAAACTTTAATTAAGTGTAAAAAATTTATGCAATACGCTTCAATTAGTTCAATCTGGAAATAGTGGTCGCCTACTACATAAATTAGAGAATGCAAAATTTACCAAAAATTTGTTAGCGGTAATTCGGTAATTTAAAATTTCATTATCGGGTTTACCAGTAATTTGAATATAATATAAAAACTAATTCAAATTACAATATTAATTAATTTAATATAAAAAAGAACAAAAACAAAAACTAAATATTCATCATTAGGGCAAACAAAATTTTTTACGGTCAAACAGCATCTGGTAAGTGCAAAACACCTTGAGCTTAAAAATAGAATTGAAGCTAAAAAAAGAACGCAACAGTTCTTTGGAGAATCTTCTAATAGTACTTCAAAAGATGCTGAATTTGCTGAAGATGTATGTAGTGCGTTTATTGCCGCAGATGTACCTCTGTATAAAATACGGAATAAGGAAATTAAATCATTTCTTGAGAAGTACACTGAGCACAAAGTTCCATCTGAAATAACACTACGTACAAATCATGTGCAATCGTTATACAAAGTCACAATCGATAATATAAAAAGTTTCGTTAAAAATCGATTTTTGTGGTTGTCAATTGACGAGACTACTGATTCAGCTGGAAGATATGTGGCGAATGTTATTGTTGGCATTTTAGATGCTGATGAGCACATTGCTCAGAAGAAACTTTTATTAAATACCGCACAACTTGAAAACGCAAACCATACGACCATTGCCCGGCTATTTGATGAATCAATTCAAATGTTAGGTAATGAATTCAATAAAGATTCGCTTCTACTCTTTATTTCTGATGCCGCACCATATATGGTGAAAGCAGCCCGAGCAATACAAACATTTTATCCGAAAATAACGCACAGATATAAAAGAAAATGAATATTCATACATATTGAACAGCGTGCGATTTTCATAATAAGATTTATTACGAAATTTAAACATTTTTTTTTTTTTTGATTAACCGGTAAAAAGAGAAAATTACCGGTAATACAGAGATTGGTTTTCAGAGCAATTTACCGGTTACCGATAAAATCGATAACCGGTATTGCATTCTCTAACATAAATGTTCCCAATATACTTTATATAAAAAGATTAAATTATAGTACAGGTGCGTTAATCCGAACGCAAATTTTGAATTTCAGTGTTCGGATATTCGAAAGTTCGGATTATCGCACAGAATTTTTTTTATTAAGAATATAGGTATTATTGTTAATAGAGAAAAAAGCCTACCTAATGTTTTAATAAATTAATTTTTATTTATGTCGTTTAATATATTATTTCTTACATTTCTTAGGAGCAAAATGTTATCTATTTTATAATTTTGCTGTTCTGCATAACAAATTAAATTATCTATATTATTCAGAGCTGCTCGTGGCGTTATATCAATACCTGTTTCTATAGAGGGATCAGAACTTTCAATGAAACTATTTGGCGATGGTTCAGCTATATTAAAATTATTTACAGAATCATTTTCGTTAGCTAAGTGTTCTGTTTCATTTTCATTAGATATTACATGTCCTTGAGCTATAGCGACTATTTCCATATCCGAATAAATATCATACTGCACATCCTCATTTTGATTATTTAAAGTTTGAATAATATCATCTGTACTTATTATTGTCGCATTATTTTGTACCCTATTTAGCTGGTTCATCATCTCTGTTAGCGGTATTAAGTCTTCATCCTCCCAGATTTCAACATCATCATTGAATTTGTACAAATTTTTCCAAGAATTTTTAATTATAGTTGTACTAGTATCGGTCCATGAATTATGTAGCATGAAAACAGCGTCTTTTATATTAATTTTTTTAATTCTTTCATCTACATTTTCTGTTGCCAAATTGAATGCGGTACTTCATTTTGATGGCCTGTATAACATTCTGATCCATAGGTTGGATTAGAGCAGTGATGTTTGGTGGTAAATATAGAACCTTTATTAAACCATCGTCGCTCAGACTAATTGAATGCGGTACTTCATTTTGATGGCCTGTATAACATTCTGATCCATAGGTTGGATTAGAGCAGTGATGTTTGGTGGTAAATATAGAACCTTTATTAAACCATCGTCGCTCAGTTCCTTCATAATGCGATGGTGCATTGTCGAGAACTAGAAGAGCCGTTGCTGGAAGATTATTTTTTTCAGAAAAGGTTCTAACACTGGGAACAAATTCATTTTTAAACCATTCCATAAATAGATGCTTATTCATCCAACCTTTTTTAGATGATCTGTAATAAATTGGAAGTGATATATTTTTAAATGGTCTGGGATTTTTTGATCTGCATTAGAGCAAGGCATCAATGTTAGTCGTTCTTTAATTTTTTTTCCTTCCCGGTGCTGACCTTTCCTCTTGACTTACCAGCGTGCATAGTTCGAAAGATTTCCAAAATAAAGCTGACTCATCTGCATTGTAAATCTGTGCTGCGGTAAGTCCTAGTTGTTGAATAATTAAAGCAAGTTTTACTTTAAAAGGTTCGACAGATTCCGTACAGTTAGATAAGCGCTCTCCACATATTTTTAATTTTTGTATACCAAAACGCTCTTTGAACCGTCTTAGCCATCCTTCACCTGCTTTTAAAATATTCCCAGAATTCATCTGAATTTGAAAACCATTCCGCTTTTTGCAACAAAATTTGATTTGTTATTGGAAAATTTAATGTTCGTTTTTGGAGAAACCATAAAAATACAGCATCTTCCAATTGAGGATTTTGTGCCGGTTTAATAGTTTTTCGTATTTTTAAAATTGATATTTTGTCTTCTGTAAAATCGCGTATTTTTTTTTCGTTTCGTTTGATATCACAGACCGTTGTTTTACCAATATTATATTTATTTCCAATTGTTGAATATGTAATTTTATTTTCTATTTCGGTTAAAATCTTTAGCTTCATATCTAAAGACAAGGTTACGTGTTTTCTTTTCATGGCCATATATTTTTTAAGAACGAAATGTATTAATAAACTAAATTTTCAATTTTAATAATAAACGGTTTTATAATTTTTGACAATATAATTATAACTAAATTTTCAATTTTAATAATAAACGGTTTTATATTTTTGACAATATAATTGGATTACTTTTTTTAAAAAATTTAGATGATAAACTTAGCGTTTAGTTATTAGTTTTTACAACTGATTAAGCATAGTGCTGGAAAGTGTTTAAAAAATTCCGCTTTTTAATCCGAACGTTCGGATAAACACCCGTTCGGATTAATGTACGTTCGGATTATAAAGCGGTCGGATTAACGCAGTACTGTACTTGCATACAGAATCAATACCCACTTTGAGGCTTCTGTACGTCAAAGTTTTTCTATAAATTCTATTGCAATTTGGATATACTCATATCGATTGCACAACATCACATTTTTTATATTGAGGAAAATTTTAATTGCAAGAAGCTAAGATTTTCTTAGTGGGATATGTTTTGGTGGAAAATTGGAATAATTAACATAATACCCAATCTCAATATTTACTGTAATGTCTAATACTTAAAAAAAAAGTACAGTTAGACGCACATCAATATCACGGAGTTTTGTCTAATTCAGGACTACTTCAGTACTAGATATTTTTATCGGTTTTTTTTTCTACGCATGAATTTAAATTTAAAGTACAAGCAAACACTTTCTGTTATTCATAGACAAAATAGAAATCCATAATTTATATTAAAACTGGAAGCATATTACAGCTCGAAGGATGTTATAATAAGCAAGTGTATATAAATAAAAACAAACATATGAATTAAAAAGAAATCCTTTTTCTATGCAAACTTATTTTTATATGCATATATTCAAAAATTAGTTGAATGAATAATATTCTTAAAAATCCTTGACCTTTTTTTTTGCTGTTGTTGATGTACGTACAACCTAGCAAAATATACTTTAGCGATGATGAAAATATGATGAACTATATAACAAAATATTAAGAATCATAATATCTCTGTTATGTGTGGATACTCGATAAAATAAAAAAATAATAATAATTACAAAACTATGAACAAGTATATATTCATAATATATAAGGGCCGAAGGAAGTTCCAAATTTAAATTGTATTTTAAAACTTAATATAAAAAATTATAATATGAAAGAAATTTTTATGTAATCTTAAAGTTTTTTTTATAAAATAAAAACTTAAAGTAATAAGTTTTTTTAGATTATAAAATTTAAATTTTATTTTCAGTTTGTAAAGTTGCATATTTAGATATAACTGAATTGAAAATATCTTGATTTAATGATAATGAAAAGTATATAAATATCAAATTATTTAAAACTAAAAGTTATCTCAAAATTATATATATTTTTTAATCAAGTTTTGGTTTTAGAATATTTCAGGATATTATTAAAATAAAGATTAGTAAATTTTTTTAATCCTTGTACTCTCATTTCAGTAAATCCTATATAAATCTCCAAAGATAATAAAACCAATTATTTCCTCTTGTTTTTCATTTTCGATTTTTTAAATTATGCTAATTAATAATATTCAGATATAGATAAAGTAATTAATGAATGCCTGGAGAATTTTCGCAATAGGAATAATACAAATTTATGCGTAATAAAAAGGACTCGTGTATAGTATATTTTTCATACAGAGTAATTGAGATTATATCGACCCTATAGACAAGGCCGGCTTTAGCTGGAAGCGTGGATGCAAAGCATCAGGGCGCCTCTCGTAAAGGGCGCTTAAAAAATAGAATTTTACTATTAATATGTCAAAAAAACCATTTTTTTAAAATAAAATTAGTTTAAATAAAGTTTCCTTGAAAAACTATGCGCCTACTATTTTCAAACTGTTTAAGAATTGTTTAGTTATTTCGCAAAAAAAAAAAAAAAATTTTACAGGAATTTTTTTAAAACAAATTTATTTTAAAAAAAAGTTTCCTTGAAAAACTACGCGCCTACTATTTTCATACTGTTTAAGAATTGTTTAGTTATTACGCAAAAAAAAAAAAAAAAAATTTTACAGGAATTTTTTTAAAACAAATTTATTTAAAAAAAAAAGTTTCCTTGAAAAACTACGCGCCTACTATTTTCATACTGTTTAAGAATTGTTTAGTATTTAGTTATTTCGCAAAAAAAAAAAAAAAATTTTACAGGAATTTTTTTAAAACAAATTTATTTTAAAAAAAAGTTTCCTTGAAAAACTACGCGCCTACTATTTTTATACTGTTTAAGAATTGTTTAGTTATTTCACAAAAAAAAAATATTTTAAACGTCTACCAGTTGTATTCAGTTTTCAATCTGTTCAACAAGTGCAAGTATATTTCGCTAATAGAAAAAAAAACAAATTAATATTAAAATTCATAGTAAAAAAGTGTTCAGTACATGTTTAGTTATTTAGCGGAATTTAATCAATTTTACGGTAGGTATTATTTAATTATTTCTATTTTTACTTCTAAAATTTAGATTTTTTAAATTAAAAAAATTTATATATTAGCTTACATTATGTATTTCTGACTTTTATTCATTGTATATTGTTACTGAATAATATTGTTTCAATAAAATAAAAAATATATAAACAAAATAAAACATGTATTTCAGTTGAAAAAGTATAGAAATCACCTGAAATATGTCATTTTAATTATAACGAAAGTTCCAAGCAATATTAATTTTATAACTTCCACATAAAATCGTCGGAAGATTAATTTGAAAATGGAAATTAAGCTTTAAAGAATACAAAGCGTTTTAAACAAAGTATTTTCTTTTAAAAAAAATAATTAGAAGATTTACTTTCAATTTTACTGGTTAAATATCTTCAAATTCTTCAAAATTTGAAAGCTAACCGTAACAATACATCAATATAAATAAATTATTCATTATTATTTGATTTCCCTATACAGGGCTAGGACCTGCTTCTTTGGTAAGCACAGCCTCAACAACTTCAAGGATGCAACAAGTAGGTACCAACCAAACCTAAATGCCATGAGACGCAACAATTTGAAGGTAAAATAAAATAATTTTATGAAGCTATTTAAATATACATATTACAATACAATATTGATAAGTTAATATTTTTACAAGGATATGGTAATTTTATCCTTTTATAAAATACACAAACAAGTAATAAAGGGTTAATTTAGCAAAAAAAAATTACTTTTTTTAATTAATTCAGCTTGATACAAATACAAAAGTGTTTTTTTTGCTGAATCATTGTGACAGGTTTATAAATTTACCAAAATTTCTAAATAACCCAATATCTTTATATACAACGTTAGCAACAAAAATAAACACATAAGTAAATTTTCTTTGTTTTATGTTTTAAATTTTTGTATTTTGTTCAACATAAATTAAATATTCCCATTCTAATTTAATGTTCTGAAAAGTCATCCACCGCATAAAAAATTAATTGAAAAAAATTATACAAAAATTGATGTCTACCATATTTACAAAAATAAACTTCTTTAAGGACCAGTAACTTACAGCAACCTACTAAACTTCTTAATAATTCTTTTTAATTGAATAAATAATTTTAATAACACTTAAGAAGATTTTGTGAAGAACCGAGAAATTTAAGAATTTTTTGAGACTATATTTAATAAGTTCATTTAAATTTTATGATTCCAAGGAAAAAAAAACAAAATTGACACTTTTATATGCTTATGCATCGAGCATTTTGAAAATATATAAAGTTAAAAATATATAAAGTAAAAGATAAAACCATTAAAATAAATTGCAGACAAATAAATTGCAAACCAAATTTACAATAAATCAAAAATTCAAATACGTGATCGTGATTCGTGTAGAAATTTACTAAAATATTTTTCTGTGGACAAAACACAGTGTGCCTCGTAAAAACGATAAAATATTAAACAATACAATATATTAATAACTTTAAATATTTCTTCAGTAATCCTGTCACATATCCTTTAATTGAACTGTCACTCAGGTAAGTAACAAGAACACATAGTAACCGTCACAAAATTTAAATATCTACGTGCCTTGTTTACTATCATTTTCTCCTTCTTCCTATAAAATATGAGTTGTAATAAAAATTTTGTGCAGTGTTTTTCACAAAAATCAAAGTCACGAAATCAAACATTTAACCAACAAACAAGGGCGTTAAAATCAAAATATATAGTAGAGAAAAAAGTAAAGACAATATCTTTCCATATTATTTCTATTACAAGGAAAATATTTAACTTGATTTTTATATTTATTTTAGTTATATTCTAGTTTTATAACATATCTTTAATGTTTTCTTAGTTAACGTGATCAAAATCGATAGAATTTTTGTAAGATAAAAGAAATCCTTAAAAAAATTAAAAGCGATTTATGGATATTACTTCATTAATTTAAAGCGTAGTTGACTATATTATATCCGGAAAGTTAGAAAGTTTGTATTCTTAGATTACGTTTAATTTTGATTTTATCAATAATGATTCAGCAACTTCGACAATTTATAGCAACAACAAAAATATGCGTTTTCATTGTTTACCCATAAATACAATCACTAATACATTATTAAATAAGTTGTTACGAAAAACATTATCGGCGAGTTATCAAAATATCTAACTCATTATATTTTATATTATTCAGTACCATTTTGAAATAAAAGTCGTCAAGAAATTACAATAGCTTATGTTTCTATAAAAATAGAAAACTCATTATACAATACTTTCCATAAAAAATATAATATTATATAGTAATATAAAAATCAAATTCAATTATTTTTTAAACACAAGAACAACATTATTAGTCTTGTTGGTATCAAAATATCTTAACAATTTAGGTTTTTTCCATTAAATTCTCATTTATTTAAAATTATAGAAAAAAAAAATTCTATATAATCTACAAAATTATCTTTAACATTGATTATTATCCAAAAATAAGATTCTTAAAAGGTATAAACTTTTTTCTATTTAGCTAAAGAGAAAACATTTGTAGCATATTTCAGTATTCTTTAATCATTTACCAATTAACTCTCTAACAAATATTTAAAGAATATTCCTTTTATAAATGAGAATATTTTCTAAACAAACGTTAATAGAAAGGTAAATTTTGTGGTTAAGTAAAATTGAATTATATACTTTAAAATAAATTAAGTTTTTTTTTCACATTTTATTAAATTTTATTTATTTATTTGTTATTTTTCTTTTCACGAAAAAAAAAACTAATTTTCGTTATATATTTTTATAATCAAATAAATGATAATTTAAATTTACTGTTATACGTTTACTCTGAAAGATAAATAATTTTTGATTGATTTTGCTAAAAATTTTTCAAAGTAAACGTTCTTCAAATAAAGACATTTAGGTATATTTCAATTAACAGGTGCGCCATAAAGTAAATAATCGAAATTGATTTTTGTTTGCAGATAATTTGATTTCGGTGTTTTCAATAAAAAAAAATGATTGAAGTAGTACCTGTTTTGTATTGTTGTGACGGTTTGGTTACTATGCCTTTTTAGCAGAAGCTAAAAAGCAGTTTATTTAAAAATTATTGACAGTTTCCCGCTGAAATGTATTACATACCAAAGGTGTCAATTAATTACTTTTTGTAATAATATAAAAATTTTAGTTCAGTTTTCATCATTCTATCACAATTACAAAAATAAGTTAGAGGACATGTTCACCTATTTATGTTCCAAGACATTATTGCTTTTAATAACTAATAAGAATATTAGCAAAAGATTATTTAAAAAAAGAAATAATAAATAAATTTAAATACCATTTTATTTGTCAGGCTTGTCCAAGGGACGATATTTAAAGGAACGATATTCTTTATAAGAAATATATGCTTGAAATAACGATGTGAAAATAAGAAGATTATTAGAATTAAATTAAATTTTATACAATTGGTATTAAAACAATCTCAAATTATATAATTTAATTACATTGACTTGATTTTAATTTACTTGATAAATTATAAAATTCTATAATCTTATTTAAAGTTCTAATTAAATTAATTACAAAAATATATATATTCTTTAATTCAGACATAAATTTTGTTATTAGGCAACAGAAGAACAAAGTTAAGTATAAATTATATATTTATTATAAAGAATGAATAAATTCATACTTTTCATCAATCTGTAATCAAAAACCTTCAAAGAGATTACAAAAACCCATTAAGTTTCTACAGTCCGGATTAGCCAGGTTACCTATAAAAAATATATAACTTTTTTTGTTTCGCTAACTAAAAAAAAAGGAAATAATTATAAAATAATATTAACTTTTATGATGGTTTTATGAAAAAGCAAAAAAATATAGTTATATATTAGTTATTGCAGAATATTTTGATATCTCTTTTAAATTTTTATTTAAAATGTGTTTGGTTGTGTAGCGGAAATGAAAAAATTAAGGTAAAAGAGTTTTAGATTTTAAAATTATAAACACATATTATGGAAAATTCTTTTAATACATTTTATCTAATTTCCACATATATGATATTTCGGTTTTTCAAAAATATCCTTTCTTTGTAAGATTTATCAATTTTTATGATATATTATAAATGATTGGAAATGATTGAAAAATTGACTATAATGTCTAGACTTATTGTCATTTAACTAAATTTACGATCAATTTATGGTGAATCTCACTGTACTGACAAATTATTTGAAGACTTAGAAGAATACATAAAACTGAATATATATATAAATATATTTAATTTATCATTTGGTAACCTAAATTAAGTGATTATATAATAAATTAAATGTCGACATTTCAAATTTCTTATTCAGTCAAGCAATTTTCATAAAACTTACGAAGATAAATATAGTATATATTTTTTTCTAAACAACTGAACAACTATAAAGGTTTAAAATGTAAGATAAAGGTTAAAAAGTTGCTGATAAACGACTTATTTTGATTTACAAATTATTTAAAAGAATCATTTTTATAGTTTATATAGAATATATGTATTTCTATACTTAACACTTGACGAATTGAAAGCTAATTTTCAAAGACAGATAAAATATGTAATAATAAAATGGTTTCGTTGGACAATCACAATTCAAATTAGTCAAATACAAATTCAATAATTTTGATCAAAGCAAAGCTTAAGCTTTAAATTTACTAACGAAAACTTTATATTTATGTATATAAAATTTGAATTTTATTTGAGTAATCATTATTAAAATAAATATTTTTAGTTTATGTTTTATTTTACAATAAAACATAATTTTTCTTCTTCATAAATTTATTATTAGTTTAAATGACTTTAGAACTAAAAATGTATTATAAGTTATCCCTTACATTAAAGCAACTCTGGCTTAAGTGGTAGTGTACTAAGCTGTAGTGCAGTACTGGTACTGGGATCAACTCCCGCCCGAGACTTTGATGTTGATCTAAGTTTCTTCAGCTTTAAATAAGTACCAATAATAAAATTACAATAAAATGTAACTTAAGAAGCAACAATACTAACGGTCCAGACCATTTGTATCAACAAATGTATTACTAATTAAGCCATTAGCTTGTTGCAATTAAAGTTTCTTCACTATAAAGAAATGCATGGTTCGCAGTCCATATAAAATTATTAGGCCAAATTGCAATCGAATGTTATGAAACCCTTTAATGGAAGGCCAAGATTCACCTTGTATAGCTGACCCAGCTATGATGATGATCCATTACATTATAGAACCACATAATATGAAAAATTGTGGTAATGTTAACCGTAATAAAACTTTATTTTTAAAGATTCCAAGTCCATTATTTTCTTCACATATCTCAGGAAATAGTAAATTTTTTATGCTACAACAATTCAGGAAATAGTAAATTTTTTATGCTCAATTTATTTAAATAGTTCAATTATAAAAACGTAGCCTTTTTACTATTTTACCTTATTTTATATTTACAATATTTTTCTTGGCCGTAATTTGTTTCGGAAATTGTAAATATACAAGATATACATAAAATTAAAGTTATTGCATTAAAGCAAATGGATACGTTCTATTTTTAGTATATATCTTTTAATTTAATTTTACACTAAATATAACTTACACATTTTCATATTCAATAATAACCGAATTATAGATTATTTAATTTTTTTGTTAGGAAAAGCTATCTGAAACTAGATCTTAAGCTAACTCTGAGAGAATATCAAGAAACTGGTGAATTATAAAGACGCATATACGTAGAGCTCAGTTTAAAAACTAAGAATTAATAAATTAGATTTTCTTGCGAAAATTATTAATTAATAGTAAAAACTCAATTGAAAAAAGGATATTCATGTGAATAGATCAGAAACTTGTTGCAATTTCATTTTATTAAAGAAATCAATAAAAAATATTCTTATAATTCTTCAAGACCTTGACCTCAACTACGTATTAAATTTAAAAGTATTACAGTTAAATAAATTATGAAAAAACCAATAACTTACCATAAATATTTTAAATCAAGTTTCTAATTATAAAAATAAAACACTAATTAAATAACAAATATTCCTTTAATATTAACCATAAAAAGTTTTTTGGTTTTTTTTATTAATACTAAATATTTTTTGATTTTAAATCAAAACCTTTTTTTGAAAAATACTTTTTAAAAATTTTTCTTTACATTTTTTCATATTATTTTTTAAATTTTACTACACACTATTTAAAAATTTTGTTAATATACTTAAAATTTAATAAAACGTATCAAATGTGTATTATTTAATATAAAAAACACAATTAAATCGTTAAATTAATTGCTTTGTTTTCAAAATACATACTTGTAACCGATAATTTATTAAATTAAATTAAATTAAAACATTAAAACTGAATTTTCTCAAAAAAAAAAAAAAAAAACTTAACATCAAAAATGCTATAATTAAGAACAAAAATTTCACTTTTATTTAACTCAAAATTAGAAATAAATATAAAAAAAAAAATATATAATCACATAAAAAATTTACACTTTGAAAAATAGCTAAAAGAGATTCGCACACACAAACACACACATAAAATATTTCCAAACTTTATTACTTATTAAGTTGATATAATTTTAATCCAATTTTTTTTAGTAATATTTTAATTTTATTCCATTAGGCATCCTTTGAGGACGAGAATCATTAGTCGACTAACTTAAATCTAGAATTTCTTTTAGTGTGTTTTTTTTGTTTTATTTTGAATTCAAACAGAAGAGTTTTCTTCAATGAAAATGTGTTATTGTAGTATTAGTTAAAAGTTTCTTATATTATTTGTTGGATCAACTTGTTTTCATATTATTGGATATAAAGAGGCGCCTACTTTCCCTGAATGGGAAATGAGAAAAATTTATAAAGAGATAAAATTGAGCTTTTTCATAATCATGAGAGCAATGCAGGGTTGGGTATATATTGAAATTTCGATATTTATAGAAATTTTAAAATTAATTTACTAATTTTAAGAAATATTCAACGATTTCCAATAGAAAAGCCTACTGGTAAAATGTAGAAAATTAATAAACACAATCTTTATAAAACAATATTATTTAATATATTTATTAAATTTTTAACAAAATGTTTTTTTTTAAAATAAAAAAATTATATATCTATATATTTAATATTTTAAAGTTCATATTTTTAACAAGCTTTTACCATGCACTCTGACATTTATGTAGAAGTTTAAAGGTGAACAAAATTGTGTAAACTTTAAGTTTGTTGAAGAAATTGTTAAAGTTTTTCGGTATTTAAAATATCTGAATTTATAATAAGAAATATTTTTTTTATATAAATATTTTGTATGATTTCAAAAAATCTGTTAAGAAATTAGCGTAATTTTAAATTTATCAGATGTTTTTATATATCTTAAATAAAATAGTTTTCTTGTCGTCTTTCCATTCAAAATCTTCACAAAAATAAATTTTACCATAAATTTGTAATAAATAATACTGTAGAATGAAAATATATATTTTCTTAAATTATGTATATTCCTAATGCAATAAAGCGAAATTTTCAATTAATTGTGTTATTTAGAGCTAAAACTGAAATAGTGAATAAGATGCAGATCTGATAAAGCGTTTTAATGTTTTAAATAAAACTAAAATTTTCTAATTTCAAAAAAAAAATTTTAATTTCTGATATTTTTAGATATTCTTTTATTGTTATACATACAATTATAAAATCTGATGATTTTACAAATTAATAAAATGTTTTATTAAAATTTATTTATTTAAATATTTTACAACCTTCGTTTATTTTCTCATTTTTTGCTTACGTATACTATTATCTGTTTTTTTTTTCTTTTTTTGTAAAGATAAAAAATGTCAAAAACAGGGAGGCATGATATCTCAATATTTCAATTTATGTTAATCGTCGATTATTAAATAGATATTAGATCTGTTTTATATAGAATTTGAATTAAATGATTTTAAAAAAGATTATTTTGCTAATCTGTAATGTTGAATTTTTTAGAATTTAATTGTTTATTAATATGTACTATTGAAAAATATATTAAAAATATGTTGTGGTCGCTTATATGAACATAATAACAATGTACATTAACATTTATGTTAGCTGAAAATTTTAAATAATCTAATATATTTCAATAATCGATGTATACCACCACAGTTTTTTTCCACTTAACACTTTTGTTTTTCGGGATTCAATACATATGGTTTTTTTTAAATTAAAATATCATGAAAGATAAAATTCATAAATATTATAGTTTTTTTTACCAGATATTTTAGTTAATTTGAATAGTATAACTTTTTAGTTAACCTTGATAAATTTCAATTGTTTGAACAAGTTTTTATTTCAATTAGCTTATCTACTTTGCTTATTTTTTATTTGATTAAATAAATTATCAAAAATTGAATCGAATTCCAATGATTAGAAGTAAAATTTTTACCAACATTGTTTAATTAATTATTTATTTACTTTTATTATGTTATAGTTAAATAACTCTACAAGTATTGAAATTTCAATTGTTGATCACACAGAAATATATTACAATTCATAAAATATATAATTTGCTTTTATGGTTCTTTGGATACCTAGAATTTAACAAAAAAGATAAAAGCGTATCAAATATCTGACTCATTTTGCCAAAAGTGACATAAATAACGGAATTACGTATACATGAAACGAAAGTCTAAATTTGATAAAATATATTTAAAACCTTTAAATTTTTGGCGAAATAAATTGGCATTGTGGGCCTAGCAAATAAAAAAAGTCAATTTGAAGTAAAATTCAGATTTATGTAAATAAAGTAATAAGTACATACTACATATTTACTTTGTTTTAAATTATAATTGTGGAATTTACTATAGAAAATACTTGAACTAAAGTAAATTAAATCTTGCAATTTATTAAATCTTGGAGTAAAAAATTAAAGTTTTTGAAGCTTGTGAAGAACAGACTAAAATTTTAATAATAATAAAAATGGCTTTATTTTTACCGATTTGGAATTAGAAAGCATACTTTCATTGTAAGATAACTTTAATTGTAAGATACCATAAAAATATATATCGACTAACAGGTAGCATTGTCATCCAAGCAGATAATGGTAGTCTCTTTCTAAGATACATGGCTTTATAGTGTTTCCAAGATATAGACGTAGTGGAAAAACCAACTAATAAATGGATCAATTTCCTCAAAGTCTACAAGAAATTATATCTGCGAAATTACATACATTGTAATAGTAAATTTAAATTGGATCCTACAACTGAAAAAATAGATTACACGCATATATTTACTCCTAAGCCAATATAAACAATAGAATAAACCGATATATTATATATAATTAATATAGATAATCTAATTTATTATATATTATATATATGATATATAGTAATAGTTATATTTTCTATAATAGCCATTGTTTTAGGTTTATAACATATATGCATTGTTATGAATACATTAAAAACTTCAACCAGAATTCGACTTTTATCGAGTAAAATACTCGATAAAAGTCGAACTTTGTGTAGCTTTAATAATAACACAAACATATTCTGGTTACCGACTAATACATACTACTTTGATTCATTCCTGTTATTAATTTTGTTTTTGATAAAAATACTGCGCTTAATTTTTTTATTTATATAAAGTTAATATAAATGATGTTGCACTACTATTAGCTTGTGCTTAAATAAAAAGTTTTTACTTACATGAAATTCTTATTACTTTTCCTAAATTATAATATGCTTATATAGAAAAATTTTGTTATCGTTGAAACATATTTTTTCTAAATATTATGTCACTAAAACATATGGCCACACATGTAATTTCAAATTTATTTCAAACAGATTTTAAATTTTTTAAATTTGTGGAAATTTATTTGTTAAACTATTTAATTTTTCAAATTTCTAATTTCTCAAAACACATCTAAAATATTTTTATAGCCGATGAAGTATCATGTATAATTTAGTAATATTTTTAACAGAATTACGCTTAAATTTGAACAAATTTTTAGCTATTTTTTTTTATATTAAATACAGTATTGTTTCATTGCAAATGAATAAATATACATAGTATAAAATAAGAACACCTTGACATTTATGAATGTTCGGTTGAACTATTTAATATTAAAATTATTATCCGTGTAGTTGACTTAAAACACAGATATTAGAAAATGTATCATTTTACAAACTTTACAACTTGGCATTTCAGGTCTAACATATATTATTATATTCTCGAAAAATAATCTTTTTTTAACAAAATATTCTTTTCTTTATGATAAATTTATGATTTATTAATTTATTAATAAACTAAATAGTTTTTTAACAAATCATAAGGCTTAAATATTCGTACTTTAAAATGTATTTCTTTATCACTGTTCATTTAATTTCTGTAAGTTTTGATCATCACTTAATTTAGAAAATTTTCATAAGTAAAAGTAGTTTTTTTTTCAAAATATTAAATTTTCTTTACATTGCAATGATTACACAAACAAGTAATCTATCCGCATATGAATGTAATGTCAAAATGTCAAAAATTTGAATTTTTAAGATAAAATTACAGATTTTGATACCACGTTTTAAATTGCACTAAATTTTCGATAAATTAATTCACCTAAAAAAATATATATATTAAAATAACACGTCCGAACATAAAAACTATACTTGAGATATTGAAAATAACTTTTAAAATATAGTAAAAATAAAATAAATTGTTTTAAAAGAACATAAAAAAAGTTAACTCATCTAGAAAGAAAAGATTTAGTATACATAATTTATCTCTTGACAATAATAAAAACTATTTAAAAATATATATTTTTAATTAGTTTTAGTTTGGTTCAAAAACTGATAAATAAATAATTTTGTGCAGGGTATCTTGTCTTATAGATATAATTTAACCCACTAAACACGCAAGTTTGAAGTAAATTAAAAAAACATCATATATATATACATATGATATAATTTATATTTTGCTGATTATTGCTAAAATATATCTATGTCAAATTCTGGGTAGAATATTTATTATGATAGTGTACATATTTGATATTCAAAGCGGCAATGAATCGCCTACGCAATTTAAATAGATTTTATACTATAATAAACGCTGGGTTATTAATTAATATCCAAAACTTGTAATACGTTTGATTATTGCTATAATTGGTCGAAACAACTATTTTCTTTTGACAGTCTATTTTATTGATTTAGCCGTTATTGATTTTTTATAGCTTTTTTTTAAAAATCTAATAAAATAATATAAATGTCTGGTAATTAATAATTTATTGCTATACAAAATTTAGATTGTTATATAAATATATTTTTGAGTTTTCGTGGTACGATTAATAACAATTTCTCAAAAAAATGTATTGACAAAGTTTTATTTGTATCCGTGATAGCAGAAATGGATAAATCTCGAACTGACTGCCTAGAGGACAAGTAATAATAATGTCTAATAAATCAGTACAAATATTAAGTAATTGTTATAGCTATTTCAACTGTACAAATACGAAAAAACTTTTAAATAACAGTAGCTTTATGAGAAATACAACAAGTTTTTTAAAGATAAAATAGTATTTTTAGGCAGTATAAGATAAGAATATATTAAAACTACTTCTTTAAAATGTGTATATTAAACTACAAAACAAATGTCTGAATAAATAATTAATTTTATGTAATAATTTACATAACAATGTTTGTTTTAAATTGAGCAATAAAATTTTTTGTAATAAAATATTAACTAATTTTCTCTTAAAGTGTTTTAAGTGTCTATAATATAATTAATTATTGCACATAATATCTAATTGTATATAATATCTAAATTTAATAACTTTAAAAGATCTTATTAAATTTTATTTATATAGTAATTTACATATTATTTATATAATATATTTTTGCATTTTCACTATTTAAAAATCTAATTATTACTATACAATTCATTTATCACCTTTGTTTATTAATATAATTTTTTTTCTCATTTTAAATTTCAAAATAAATATATCAATTTAATAACTTTTTTAGAAATTAATATTTACATAAAATTTAAAAATAAATAATAATAAAAAAATAAACTTTATTATGTAGTCAAAATTTAGTAAATAAGCAATACAAATTCAAAGAAACAATAGTGAAAATTATAGTTAATTTTAAAATATCTAAATTTCTAATCAAATTAAAAACAAAATATTGTTATTTTATTATTTAAAAAATTAAGTGTTCTGTTTGAAGTTACTAATGAATTATTGTAACTATAGAGTCTTACTTCAACTTTTCAGCTTTAAATGAATTTTTGTATCTCATTAATGCAAAAATTTAATGCAGACTTTATCAGAGCTCCAATAATTCTGATTTCATAGTAAAATGTCATTTATTAACATATTATAACAGTTCAAAAAAGATATTAAATTGAAACTTGATAACAAAAAACATTGCTATTTTGTTATTAAAATCTATTGAACAAATTTTTAATTTTACGCTAACGATTTCATTTTGTGGTACGCTGTTCCATCGTGAAATAATTTACTTTGCAAAGATAAAAATTACCAAAAATGTTCAGTGTAAACATTTTTCGCTAGTGAAATAATGTTCAAAACATTATTTTCACAACTTTCTCATGATAATTTTCACGAGCGTGGAAAATTTAATTCCAAGGCGGTATGATACTAAGCTTTATCATTTATTTTTACTATTTTTTTTTTAAATTCAAAAAATGAAAAAATGTGTAAACATTTGTTACACTAAACGAAAAATTAGTTTTATTAGACAACCATATCTAACCGAATATTTGACCAAAATCAAAAAAATATAACGTTTATATTAAAATTTTAATCATCACGCATCACGCAATCAATTTAATTGTAAGGCAAAGTTCAAGGTAATATGAATAGGAAGCTCTTACCAAGGAAATACTTACACGCAATACCTACATACATGTATATAGCTATGATCAAAAAAATCAATTTAATGTTATCGTACAACTAACTGATTTCATTTTCATGAGAAATAGTATCATATGGGTTTCAATATAAAAAATCTATAAAAATTTGTATACAACATGCAAAAAAATATGTTGAATTAATTTAAACATTTTATGTTATTCTTAATGATAAAGAAAAATAAAAAAAATTTTCGTGTACATATACACATTTATATTCGAATATAAAAATTAATATTCTCTGTGGAAGAAATTTAACTAATTATAATAATTCAAAAAAGTGAATAATATTAAATTTCAGCAATTTTAAAATAAAGAGTTGAAAAAGTTCCAATATGTACTATAGTTTTCAATTTCATTTTCTTATAAAGATAGGCACAATAGTTTTGTATGGTTTTATCAGATTATTGGAGTATAATTAAGGCAAATTCTCAAAACATTACGATTCTGGTTGGTACGATTTAGTAAAGCAGTCCTCTAAATTGAACCATTTCGAATTTTTTTTTAATTCGGATTTTACGGAATACCTCAATTAATTTCAAAATGCAAACCTTTTATGTTTTAGGTAATTCTTTCCTATTACGTACATTTCATCCCTAATTTTATTTCTCATCATTAAATTTATTGTATAGTAACGTAGTATAGTAATCTGCTAAAATAAACTAGACAATGTTATTAACAAACGCTTTTAATGCCATTATGTATTTTTAATTAAATTAAGGATATTATTTTCAAAATTGGTATAAAAATATATAAAATGTTCTACTTACAATAAATTGTATATTGTAAGCAAAAATAAATGTTTAGTAATTATAAATTTAAAATTAATTTATTTTTCTGTATTTTTATTGGAAATATTATCAAATATATAATCAAACTACAAATCCATCAAACTCCAATTTGTCAAAAATAGTTCGCGTGACATAATATATATTCTTATTATACATATGTCATGAAATAAAAGTTACCATAATAATTTTACATCTTTATATTGATATATATTTTTTCGTACCCTTTAAAAATATAAAATATCGAACTTACTAAAGTTTTGGTTATATAAAATTTTTTCGTTGTTTTACCCCCATAAAAGTTTGGTTGTTTAAAATTTACATTAAAAAAATATCAGGAAAAAAGGTAACGAATCAAATTTTTCAAAAGAATATTTCAATAAAAAAAAGAAACAGTAGAATCGACCCTTTTTAGCCTAAAACTTTATAAAAAAAAACTATGTCTTTTATTTCTCATTTGAATTTATGTAAAAAAAAAAAAAACATAGACATAAATAAATACCGTATATATAAATATAGGACCAAAAAGTTTTTAATTCCATAAAAATTTATTTAAAGTTTGAAACAATTTTCGAATAAATAATTTGCAAAAATACACACTATTTAAATTTATTATTTAATTGTTTTTTTTTTATAACAACAAACTAGGAAAACCTTTAGAGAAGCATACTTCAAAACAATGCTTTTTTAACTGTGAATGCAAGATAAAAATTATTGGTACAGGTAGTCCCCGGCTTACGACCGCTCGACTTACGACTAATTTTATTCATACAAAATGCTAAAAGAAAATATTTAAAAAATATATATATATATATATATATATATACACAATACACTATGTACTATATTGAATTTTATTTAAATAAGAAAAAGGATTTATTATAAGAATTTTTATCACAGAAAATTTTTCTTTTCCACGGAAAAATTACACGGTTGCTAAGGAAAAATAACAGAATAAAAGTTAAAAAAATATGAATCATGTAGAGTTAGTATATATGATATATGTAATTTTTTTTCTTGTTGTTATCATATATGACACTCGACTTACGACTTAATCGACTTACGTTCGATGTCCAGGAACCTATCTCGGTCGTAAGTCGAGGAATACCTGTATTTCCTTATTTCGTTAAACATGTCTAGAAATCAGGACAATATACGTGTTATGAAATATAACAGATCGAAAAAATGGTTATGCAGGCAATGCTTCGATTGATAAATAGCAGACATTTTAAAAATTGATTATTTGTCTCTTCTTATTCTCTAGAAAACAAATGAAATATTAAAAATGTTGGATAGCCATTGCGGAAAACATAGATCTACTAAATTTAAGTACATATATACTTTCAAAGTTTAATTTTCAAAGTATGTATATAGAAAATGAAAAACAAAACACAAAATTTTATAAATTTTTGCACCTCAGACTCTTTAAATTTAATTTAACTACCGAAGGCTAAAATATTGATTTTATAGTAAATATACATAGGGCAAAACTTCTGTAAATGATAAATATTATTATACATATTAATTTTAAATATAAATAATTTAATTTATTAATAATCTTGTTTAATTGAAGACCTGTTAAACATAATTTTCATTATCAATATGAAAATTGGATTACTTGTTATGTAATAAGTATAATTTTTAAAAAATAGAATATACTTTGACAATCTGGACTAATTTTAATATTTATTATATTAATTGTATATGTATGCTTGTTCTTAAATTGAACTTAGATAAGATTATCTTAAGCACATTGCAGTATAGGTTATTTGAAATTCTAAAAAATTTTAATTATGTATTAATAAAAAAAGTGTCGAAATAATTATTTTAAAGTTTTCCTCGCGATTAATTAATTTTAAATAAATATTTTATAGCAAATAACTTAATTTAGAAAAAATATGAAATTTGTTTCCGAATTCAAAAAAAAACTTAGATGAAGTCGGTGATTAAACTAAAGACAAGAGGCATTTATGATGTCGAGCATTAGTCTTTCATATTAATATATTCTGTAATGTAGGCATATAAAAAAATAGAATTCTACATTTGAAATATTAACTACATAATTGGAAACAAATAAAGTATAAAAATGTTATTTATTTTTAATTTTACGTTATAATCATACCTTTATTTTTTATTAACTATTCTAGTCGATAGAATTTCAAAATATATATTTGTTTAGAAATAAAAAATTATGTGAAGAAATCATGTGAAGACCAACGATGGCTTAAGTGGTAGTGTACTAAGCTGTAGTACATTAGGTACTGGGTTCAACTCCCACCCAAAACAGCGAGGTTGGTCTAAGTTTACTCAGCTTTAAATGAGTACCAGTAATAAAATTATAATAAAATGTAATTGAAAACTGGGAAAAAAGATACCGGTCGAGATCATTTGCTAACCAAATGTCTCACTTATAAAACCATTAGCTTGCTGCAATTAAAAGTTTCTTCAAAGAAATTCATGATTCGGAATCCATATAAAATTAGTAGGTCCAAATTGCAATATAATGTTAGCTAGCAGACCCTTTAAGGCAGGCCCAGGCTCATTACGAACTGTAGCGCCAAAGAGAAGAAGAAGAAATCTTTCATAATTTAATTTATAACCACAATATTACATGATAGGCAATTTCAAATTCTTTTTATACATTTTATTTATGTATTTTTCTTTTTTGTGCAAAACAAGAACAAAATTTTCAAAATAAAACTTTTTAAATTTCAAACAAAAATTGTTATCTAAAAAGCAGTGAATTATAACAAAAATATAAAAAACTAAACCTTTGTACAATTTCATTCATTCAACTGGAATAAAAAGTTTTTGAGTTTATCTATATTTACGAAAAACAAAAAAATGAACTTTCAAAAACACAATATTTTCTAACTACTTGAGGTCATCTTCTAATGTTCAAAACGCTCAGATTTTTTTTTTCTTCTAGATATAATTATATATTTAGATAAACATATAAATTGGATATCTTTAATTGCTTTAAATGTTTATGTAATAAAAGATATTTATATTTATTGTTCAACACCACAGATACTGTAATTTTCTGTATCTTTTGAATAATATATATTAAAAGATATAAATTATTTTATCAGTAGTACTGTGTTATTATTTTATCAGTAGTACTGTGTTAATTACCATATTTTTGAACTGATATTTGAAGAGAAAACTAAAAATATTAAAATTTTAAAAGTACATATATAAGATAAATATTTCTTAAAGATTATAATTATTTAATGGCTAGTTAAAATATTTGTTACACTAGTCACTAGTGAATTGCATCATAGTTAAATATGGAAATTTGAATTTTTCTTACAAAATATGAATTAAAAATATAATTCAATTAGGTTAGAAAGATAAAAATTTGTCCGCAATTCTATTACAATTTTTACACATTTTAACAAACTCATAGTTTCTATAGAGTTGTCATAAAATTTCCAACTTTCTAATTTAAGTTTTATCTTTCAACAATGCAAAAAGTTTTCAAGACAGTTTAACTTAATTGTCCATTTTTTATAAAACGTTTATTATTAAAGCTTGAGAAATCAGAATAATATCTTAAGGGACAGAATAGTATAGAGAATAGTATTTTAGATTAGTGATTTTTGTTTTAAATTATGCGGAAATTTCTATTAACAATTCTAGGTAGTAATATTTCCACCCCTTTGCAAATACTTATAACAATTTTTTTTAAAATTTAGATGTAGCGTAACCTAATATAGTTTGTAGTATTTTTTGTATATATGTAAAATATTATTTGTTTATATTATATTTTACAAAGTTTACATCATTTTCTGTTTATTACTTTGCTAGGACACTGATGTCTATAAAACAGATTAATAATAATTTTAAAAATACAAATACAAATCATTTGAAAAAATACTTTTGAAACGTTTTTTTTTTTAAATCTAATTTCAAAATGAAAACTGTATACATTATTTACCAGCCATATATGAGTTATTAAAATATTTTGTATTTGTAATTAACATTATAAATTTCTATAATTTTTTAAGAAGCTGAAACAAGCGTTAAAAAAAACATATTTTTAAAATAAAATCAATAAATAAAAAAAATTTGTCATCCAAATTGTTCAGTTCAGTTAAATATATTTTAAAGCTTGTAACAAATATTAATCATCGATAAAATAATAAATTTTAATATTGTATATGTAATTATATACGAAGTTATGTCAAATAGAAAAATGACTACGTCAAATTAGTCGGTATATACTTTAACAAAATTTACATCCTTAAAATCGAAAAAACATAAACAATTGTATTCAATAAAAATATATAGTACATAATAATATATATTTCATATTTAAGATTTGTCAATGTTTTTAATTCCATAAAATATATATTTGACAAAAAAATATTCTATAAGACTCTTTGAAATAATAAATATAATATTTTCTATACGAAGGATATACGAAGGATATAGAAAATATTATATTTATTATTTCATGCTATGAAAATTCTATTCACAAATTTATTTATTTTTCTGTTCATCCACAAAATAAATGTTAAACTGTTTTTGAGTTTTGTTGACATCGAATACAAAAAAATACATAAATAACCAATACCAATAAGTTCAATATTTATTTTCAGTTTTTTTTTATGTTTTTAACAAAACAAAGAAGAAATATTTATCTTAACATATTTATCATATTTACTGAATTTTAAATATATTTTACCAATTCCAATTTTCTTTTAATATTGAAAAATACGAATATGAATTTTTCTCTGAATCTTTAATTTTGTCTAGATTTACTTTTGTATTTAAATTTAATGATCTAAAAATTTCGTTTAAGAGAATTAACTTTTCAAAATGGTCAAAAACAAATTTTAGTCAAAAGTAGATTAAGGTAAAAATGACACCTTAGTTGCGATATAGAAAATCATTAAACTTAGAAATAATTTTAAAGTTAAATTTAAATATTTTATTATAAAATTTAATTAAGCTTCTATATAAAATATTAGTTATATTTATATCATCAAATTATTAATTTATATTTTCAAACACAATTTTAAAAGCTAATAAAGTTTAAATTTTAAATATAAATTTCTTGGAAAGTCAAAACTTTATTTAATTTTAAATATAAATCAATAAAATTGACTATATTTATAAATAAAATAAAAGTGTTTTTATAGTTTTTTGGAATAAATTTGAACAGTTCATTCAAAAAACTTTTCATTTTATTTTTATGTAATTATTAAAAGATATTTTTATTAGCATAAAGATATATTTTATAAATTATATAAAAATAAAATGAATATTTATTTGTATTTCAAAATAATGTGTTTTGCAAAAAAATATTTAAAATTTTGAAAAATACAACATACTGGCACTATACATAATTTTTTCCGGACGCATCAATTGCCTATCCTAGTTAAAGTATAATTTTTTGTAAATTATATTTCTTTCTTATTCTATTTTCCTCCTCTAATTTTTGTGGTATTGGTAAAAGCAAGGTATATTATTTAATTTTGTAAATATTTCAAATTTTACAATAATTATATTGTATATAAATATTTTTATAACAAAGAGATAACAAATTTTGGTGATTTTGGGATTTTAAAAATATGTACATACTACCATGTATAAAATAGTAATTATATTTGCTTTTGTTAATTTGCCTGGTTATATATATATAACCAGGCAAATTAATTATATATTTGTTTGTAGCAAACTTTTGTTTTTGTTTGCATATTTTTAAGCATTTAAAATGTGTGGTTAAGCCTTCCGAGCTACATGCTAGAGGTGGGTGGCAATGGAATAGGAAGTTTGGTGTAGGAATGATATGCTAGAGGTGGGTGGCCATGGGATAGGAAGTTTGGTGTCGGAATGATAGTTGATAATAGGGGTGAATGTTGGTGATGATGGTTGATGATTACTCTGAATGTTGGTGGCGATTATGGGTGATGTTGGTGAATGGTATTTGTGGGTAGTGAGGTGGAGTGGTGAGGTTGAGTGTTGATAGAAGGCGGTGATAGTGGGTTGTGATGATAGGAACTGCTGATGGCTCGTGATGGTGGTTGATGATGGTGGGTTGTGGTTGTAGGTTGATGGTGTGTGTTGATAGTGGGTGGTGAAGGTGCTGATGATGGCGCTGAATGGGGATGGTACTAGGTGATGATGGTTGGTGGTAATGGTAAGTGGTTATTGTGACTGGTGCTGGTGGGTATTGATTGTGCTTGTTGATGGTAGGCGGTGCTTGTGGGTGGTGATGGTGGGTGGTGCTTGTAGGTGGGATTGGTGTTGCTGGGAATGGTGGTGGTAGAAATGATAGAGAGCATTCAGGTTGGGTGGTGATTGTTATAATGGATATGATAGGGGGGGGGGGGGGTGAAGCTGAGTGGTGTGGTAAGTGGTAGGTGGGTGATGATGTTGGGTAGGTGAATATAGTGTGGTTATGATGAGTACTGATGGTGGGTAGTGTTCGTGGGTACTGATGGTGGCTGGTGATGGTTGCTAGTGGGTGGTGATGGTGTCCAATGATGAATGTGAGCGGTGGTGTTTGATGTTACCGAATGTTATGTTGTTAATGGTGATAGTGGGGGTGGATATGTTGTGAATGGTGCTAGTGGTGTTTGATGATAAGAATGAATGTTGGCGGTAAATCTGAGGGTGATGGTGGATGGAGCTGCTTAGTGGATATGGTGGTCTTCTTAGTGGGTGATACTAGACTACGTTTTTGGGGGCAGATGATCGTTGGTGGTGGTGACTGATTATATTAGGTGTTAGGTGTCGGCTGATGCTGGGTGATGATACTGAGGTAGGTGATTATGGTGGTTGGTAATGGTGTGGATGTGTCTGTTGGGGTTTGGTGATGTTGGGTGGTGAGTGTTGGTGGTTATGTTGGTGAATGTGGGTGGTGGTAATGGTTTGTTATGATGTTGGGTAGTGATGGTGTGGTTGGGGTTATTGAAATTTGTCTCACGACAATCACTCACAACCTAAGATCAACGGGTACAACCTCGATAATTCGACGTTTGAACTAACTGAAAAATTTAATCGAATTAAATTTTCTACAGACTTAAAAAAAATCGAATTAAAGGGGTAAATCGAATTATCCGTGCATAGAATTATCGAGGAAATGAAATATATAATATATATGAAATATATAATATTATGTAATATCAATCAAACGTTGTTCACACGATAGAAATTAAATAATTATTGAGTAAGCCGAACAAATTTCATGAAATTAACAAATATAAAAACTAAAATACAAAAATTGTAAAAACGAGTTTTTTTACAAAAAAATTGATTTTAATTAAGCGCACTAAAATGTAAAAAATAAATTTATAAATCCTGGTTTGATATAAAATTTACAAAAAAATTACTAAATATTAATGGCAGAAAATCAAATTGGCTGAAATTTTTATAACACTCAATTACACTATAATTTTGTTTTCTATTGTTTTTTTAAGCATAAATCTGGATTAAGTATAAATCTGGAAATAATTTCCTTTAAAGAATTTCTACAATTTTGCAATGAAACTAAAACTATTTTATAGTTGAACATATGGAAAACAGTATAGCAATCTCTAAAGCTGGCGTTGACTGCAAACTCTGACTAAAAAAAAGTTGGGCAATGTTGAAAAAATAGTTTTAGTTACGAAACTGCCAATCGTAAATTTGTTTTTTTTTTTGGTTGGTATCAATAAACTAAATAAATATTTTTTTTATTAAATTGATATTATTTGTTTATTAAATGTAACAAAATGAGATACTATGATGATATATATTATTAATTATAAAGTATTAAATTTTATTTTATAGAAGAGAAAAATATCGATTTTCGTAGTAAAATGCGGCCATCATTGCCAGATGCACATGCTTATTTAGCTTCTTTTAGAGTATTGGCAATACTATTTGTGTTTTTTTAGTCTTTAGCCTACGCTAACATTGGAGAATGCGTGACTATTTTACCTGGCTTATAACTATAACTAAAAAATAGTTTTAGTAAAAAGGCTTTTATGTACTTAAAAAATTTAAACATTTTAAATAACATTTTTCTATACAATTAACTTATCCTTTAATTTACAAAAAAAAAACTTGCTGAGGTATCATTTATAGTGCAACGAAAATATAAAACATAACTTTTTTTTATTTTGTGAATTAGTGGATTTTAATTCTTTCATTAAATATATAATCCTAAATTAGTAATTTGTGAATTCTAAACGAAAATTCCCTTCTTTCATAAGTATCAATGTTCTATTCCTAAGCATGAAAGAAATCTAATGATAGATGGATTTATCCGCCTATTCATCAAGCATTTGATAATTGAATCAACTTTGACATTATTAAAGACCCCCTCGGGTCAATGAACCGCATGGTGTAGTGCGGATTCAACTGATTTACCGTTTCAGTAAGCATGCTGGGATGGTGCGAAACCCGGTGGTCCCATGACCATCCTTATTTCATATTCTATAACCCTCTCTAATGCTGTCAGTAGGAAAGAAGTTAAGCTGATAGGCCTATACGATTCAGGAGACTTTTCCCGGCTTTGGGATAGCAACTAATTTAGATTCCTGCCATAGATTCGGTATATAATCTAGGTTGAGACAACCTATATATAACCTACGAATTCTACCGATACAAGCTAAATTCGCCTCTTGAAGAAGGGCGGGATTAATTCCGTCCGTTCCCGGAGATTTAAATTCCTCTGTAATTAAAATCCCTAATCCACGTTTTGATTCGTGTCAAAACAGGAGTAACATCTTCTTCATCGAGCGGCGTCAGGCATCCTGGGAAGTTAGTCGACATTAGAATGTCTAGGCTATCTTCCATTGACTCCGTTTTCATCCTCTAATAGTTCCGGCTGCGTGTGCGTTTTAGCCACGATTTTTTTAAACCTAGCTGCTTTGCTCACACCCTCCATTTGCTCTGTGAAAATTACCCACGAATCTGTTTGATATTTCCTGCAGTTCTTTTTAAACCTTTTTAATGCATTCTAAAAGCACGTTTGAAACCTTAAAAAGGTTTCAAACGTGCTTTTAGGATTCTAAAAGCACGTTTGAAACCTTTTTAATGCAGTACGGTATTGTTCCCATAGAACTTTCGAGTTACCGTTCTTCGCTCTTTTGAAGATTGGCCTTACATTCTTCCGTTCATCAGTAACCTGCCGGTTATCCAGGGTTGCCTAGCTTTACATGCTTCTTCAGAGGACATGTGAGTTTAAAGGATTCTAAAAGCACGTTTGAAATATGCGTAGCCTCTTTTTCGATATCAGTTATGGAACCTAACCTGTAGGGGGTTTTAGCTGTTCTAATCTAAAACATAATTCTTCTGTATAAACCTGCCAGTTTGTTTTAAGTGGATTCCTAAAGTAACTGACCTGTTTTCTTGCTAGAGTCAGGGAGAAACATATCCAGAAGTAGTAGGCTCGTCTGAAACGAACCAGTTCGAATCCAGTGCATGGATATTTTTTGTCCCTATCAATTACTTGTTTACGGTTTTTGTTCTGAAAGGTGGGTTTATTACCTTTGTTAAGAACAAATAGATCAGTAGCTATTAAAAAATCCAACAGTGACTTACCACTGTTATTTACATCAGTACTACCCCATATCGTATGATGCAAGTTTGCATCACAACCGATGAGAAGTTCTTTCTTTGAATCTATGCCATAGCTTACGATATTCTGTAGACCTACCGTAGGAAGAGGGTCTGATGAACATTATGGTAGATAGCACGATACTAGAATGATGTCATACTGACACCCATTGTCCTTTTTCCCCCACATTACTGCGACATTATCTTTGTCACTAACCTGAGAAATATAAACCATATTATCACATTTTTTTGCGATTATACAAGACCTCGGCCTACCATCTCCGGTATCATAATAAACCTGGGTTTCCTTCCCATTCCAACCAAGAACTTTCCTGCCCTTAGTATATGGTTCTTGGATGATTGCCACATCAAAATTTATTTATTTACCAAACCAGGTACATAGTATTCAAAGTTAATCTAATTGTTATAAATATTATAGTGCTTATTCTAATATAGCAGTAGCTTACTCATAATTTCTAATAATATGATACAAAAATTATAGTTATTACTAACACAATTTAAAGATGTAAGAGAAACCTTACTTAAGTTATTGAATTAGTGAACACATAAAAATTTTCATTTTACATTTAAATAGAAATTATGATATTTTACTTTATACAATTAATGGTTATTACTAATAATATGAAAATATTAGGTAAGTATCGAGCGTAATCTGTTTTTGTAAGTATGTTTTGAGATAGAAGATGTGTAATGTATGTATGCTAATTGAAAATTCTGCAATATCTATTGATTGGTTCATTTAATGCATACTCCGTATGATCCGGATATTCTTTTACCAGTTTGGTATGCCTTGTCTGTCTGACATCATCATTAAGTACGATTTTGTTCGTTATGAAGTCAGCATTAATATCACCATTCAGTATACCTAATGTAAAACTGGATGTTAATAGCAGACTTAATACTTTGAGCCTATCTGTATAGTGCAGTAAGTTGTCGAAATCTATATTGCGGTGAGTTGTCGAATTGTGTAAATCTCTAAGACCAAATAAGAGAAATTGTTTTTGTACTGATTCTATTATATTACTAGAAACTGAAAACCTGGGTCCCAAGTAGTACATTGCGTTAAACACACATTAGTGAACTCTTCTGCTCTTCTCTTAACAAAGCCCAATAACTCATATGCTCTGCCAATAATACTTTCATACTGGAAGTTGAAACTTAATTTACTATCTAATGAAACTTAATTTATTATCTAATAAAACGCCTAGGTAATTTATTTTATCTATTAGGTCCAGTAAAGTGTTGTTCAGAAAAGTAGTTGTACTTGGCTATCAGCGTTTTCGAGAGAAATTGATTACGTGGCACTTATTTGTGTTAAGATGTAACTTATTTTCAATTAAATGAGACTTATTTTCGACTAAATGAAAGTTATTATATTTGATTTTAATATTATGCTCGTAAGATTTTTTCGAAATGGTAATAAATTAGTTTTTTTCTAGGAAAGTGATAAAATTTGTATATATTTCGGCTAATTTGCTTTTCTGCAATTAATATATTTTTGAAAATTTCATACCGAACGAGGATTTTGAAAATTATTTTTTAAATTTTAGTGCGCTTAATTAAAACCAAATTTTTGTAGAAAGAACATTTTTTACTATTTTTTTTTAATTATTTGGATAGCTATTCTAAAACTTTACTCCAGCACATTAGTTTTGATGAAACCCTTACTATGTCATATTTGGACAAGCTTGTAGATAATTCGTTTGCCATACCGGAAATAATTCTACAATAGTTCATTAAGTTTACCAATAGCCTTATTATTTAGGCATTCTCTATACTCTTTGGCGCTATAGCTCGATGCGAGCCTGGGCTTCCCTTAAAGGGTTTCTGTAACATTTTATTGCAATTTGGACCTACTAATTTTATATGGATTCCGAACCATAAATTTCTTTATAGCGAAGAAACTATTAATTGCAACAAGCTAATGGTTTTTATTAGTGAGACATTTGTTGTTAGCAAATGGTCTCTGCCGTTAGCATTTTTCCCAGTCTTAAATTACATTTTATTATAATTTTATTACTGGTACTCATTTAAAGCTGAGTAAACTTAGACCAACATCGATGTCTCGGACGGGCGTCGAACCCAGTACCTAATGCACCACAGCTTAGCACACTACCAATTAAGATTTTTCTTTTATATACATATACATACATAATTTTTTTTTATTGTATATAACTTAATTTTCTTGAAACTTAATTTTTCATTTCGGTATTGTGCACGAGATTCATTCATTCTAATTATGTTATTTATTTTGAAACTTTTATTCTGCCTATATCTGCAAATCGACTAGTGTACAAAGGCAAATGCTGTAAAAATATATTAATAGTTCAAAAAAAAAAATTGGAAAACGTTATTTAACGCGATATAACTAAAATTTAATAATTGCAAAGTTATTTATAAAGTGAAGAACGAATCACATTTAAGATAACTTTATTGAACAACATAACTTTTCGAAACGTTATTACATTCCTGCTCCCAGGTACTTTAAGAAATTATATTAACCAATTGTAAGAAATTTTGTTTTGTTTTCATTTAGTTTTACCCACCCTATTTGCATTTTCTTCGAGCAGCACAAATATTTCCCAAATAGCTTCTTGCGATTACAGCGATGTCATCGGCATAAGCTATAAATTGGTACGCTTTAAAGAATATATACTTCTTGTTCTAACTTTCCTATTGCTTACTGTAATACCAGGTTAAGGAGTAGAGCTGAAAGTGCATCCCATTATTGGTATTCTCTGTTTCTTCAGTCCATATTCGAGCTATCAATTTATGAATTTTTCTGTGTAAGCATTTTTCTCATTTTTTTAAAAACTTAGTTATATGAGTAAGACCATCCTCTCAGGCACTTTACCATTTTTGAATTTTAAAATCGCCAATCTCACTTCCTCATATGATGTCGTTTATATCCATGGTTCAGTAGTATAGTATGTTTTTTCTTCATACTAATCACTGTGCAATACGTTCAAGACGGCTGAAAATGTATTACTTTCTTTGTTCTTTCACAAATAAGATAACCTAATTTGAAATCCACTTGTTTCGCTTTTGATGTCTCAGTAAGAATTCTTAACATTTTCATGGTTATCTTCATGCTGTATTTAACAGATTCTATTTTTTAACATTTCTCTTTTCTTTTTTCTGACTAAATTTGCTGCTATTATTCTTATTGACTTGTATCTGTCCCGATTCAATCTTGTATTTAATTGTAAAATTTTCAATCTTGCATTATTTTTAATATGTATTGCTGCTTTGTATTCTTCAACAAACCAGCTTCAATTCCGTTCTAATCTTTTATTACCGCAAACTGGCGCTTTTTCCAGATTTTTCCATTCTTCATTTACGTTGGATAGGTATACCTCTGTAATCGGTAGTTAAGTTTGGATATAATTTTGATACTCTTCAGCTATTCACATTGTTTTAAACTTGTTTGTGTCCAACTTAATCTTATGCAGACTTTCAGTTTTTGAAGCGTTTGATATGTCGTAAAATCATTATTGAGTAGAAATGATTGCTATTTTCATCTCTACAGCTACGAACATCTATTATTGAAAATGGTTTTCTAGATGATACAAGGACGTGATCTATCTGATTTGATGAATTCATACCTTGTATTTTCCACGTCCCTTTATGGATTTCGTTTTCTTCTTTTTAGGCGTTTACTAAAATTTTGATGGTTCAGGTATGTTGCCAATTGATTTGTATAGTTTTGGAATTTTTTAATGTATTTTTTTTAACATTTGATTATTTGTAACTATAATTAGATAACCAACAAATTTTATGAAATTGACTTAAAGTTGACGTAAGATAATCGTCCTGTAGGCAAATGTTCGATAATATTTACCCTTTTATTTATTTTTTATTTTTATTTATGATGCTGTACAGGAAAAAGGAGCTACAGAATAAAAGGAACAAGTTAACACAAGCAAAGAAATTTGTGAATACTCAATCAAAGATTTACCAATAAATTATCGTTTTCGCGGGTAGTGCAAACCAATCAACATAAAAGAAGATACTCCATAGCACATAATGCAAATCATGCAAAGCAGTTATACGACTAACCAATTTGGAAGCAAAACGCACGGAGCTGTAGCTCAAAATAAAAAGAATGGATCAATATCAAACTAATTTGCGGATAGTCACTTGAAATGCGAATGCAATAAGTAATAAAGAACATGAGTTAGAAATTTTCCTATATATGCAAATATGTATATGTTTTTCCAACAAATGAAAAAATGTTTCTGCTCACAGAAACGCACCTGACAAATAATAGCAGAATAATAATAAGACTCTACACAATATATCAGGTGGATCATCCTGACAACCAAGTCAAAGGAAGAAGTGTTATTGTCATAAGAGAAAACTTGAATGACTATGATAACTACAAATAAATGAAATGCAACTTACAGTGGTTTGTATTAAGTGTAAACAAAAACATTTACACTAGCACGAAATATGGGTTCATGAAGGGCAGTGATGATTTCTTTGCATCAGCGAAGACAAGCAGAATGGGGATATTAGTTAGTAAATAAAAAGATACATACAATAGAAGATGAAAAATAGAAATAAAACAGAAAATACCTTAACCCTTTCGCTTGATTTCTTTCTTTTTCTCCACATGCTGAGAAACATTTTAGTATCCTCAGTGCTGAGAAAAGATACATACAATAATAGAAGATGAAAAATAGAAATAAAAAAGAAAATACCTTAACCCTTTCGCTTGATTTCTTTCTTTTTCTCCACATGGTGAAAAACATTTTAGTATCCGCAGTGCTGAGAATCATTTTACTATCCGAAACAAACAAGCAAGTACAACAACGAATTAGATACAACTACTTAGTACAAGCAGTTAGAAAATAAATAAAAAACGGAATTAGGAAATAATTAAAAAATAATTTTATTAACTTTTAAATTAAACATGTATTAGAAGGCGTTTTTTTCAGAATAGCATAGGGTTTTGCTATTCTGAAAAGAATGCTACAACTTCCCTCCGCTGTCACCAATTAATTCAAACATGAGAATTAAAAAAAATATTGTCCACCTAAGTATAACCATTGATTAAGAATAATACGAAGATTGTTATGCTCGGGTATATGCAAAGGAAAAAAATACCAATACAGAAATAAAAAATATCTCATCAGCAAATAGAGTTAAATAATTTGTTTTTGTAATCTCGGATATTTATCAAAAGAAAAAATAAAGAAAATAGGAATAAAACATAGTATTCACAAATACAATCATAATATATATGAATATGAATTGTATGATGAGACAACAACTAACTCGCACCAGAGTATTTAAATTTTTCTAAAAAAAATATGTACAAAAAAAGTATATAGAAAAAACACATCTGGTATTATTCTTAATCAATGGTATAACCTAAAGAAACCAGATTATGAAAAGATCTTATAAAACATAAGAAACAGATTCATCGTTGGAAGAGATTTGAACGCTAAACACATTGACTAGGGTTCAAGTATTACAACAACAAAAGGAAAAGATCTGAAAATAGCACTTAAGGAAACGTGGTATAATTTCCATTTAACATGAAAATCCACATATTGCCCTACAGATGTAAATAAAAGAGCTGGTCTTCTGGACTTCTTCATAACAAAGAAAGGGTCAGCTTCAGCTAACCTCATAAAAGTGGAAAAAAATCTTGAATTACTGGAAGAAAAATCTTGATTACATTCGTTCATACTAACGCTGAGTGAAAAAAAAGCGAAAAACGAATGTAACCATACTTTAGTAAATAAAATAAAAGACTTGATAAGCTTTCAAATAGAATTAGAAATAAAATTAAATGTCCAACTGAGAACAAAACAACAACTGGATACAGCGGCCGAACGTTTTATCAAAGCCAGGCAGCCTAGAATAACATTACAGAATACACCAACAGATAAGTTGCAAATAGTTATCCAATGGGAATATTGGAATAAGTTCACCAAAAACTACTAGTAAGACGAATATGGCAACAATCTAGGGATCCATATAACAAAACGTTAAATAGCTTATTTCAATTAAAGTTTCTTCACTATAAACGAATTTATCGTTATAGTGGGTTTATTACCTTTGTTAAGAACAAATAGATCAGTAGCTATTAAAAAATCCAACAGTGACTTACCACTGTTATTTACATCAGTACTACCCCATATCGTATGATGCAAGTTTGCATCACAACCGATGAGAAGTTCTTTCTTTGAATCTATGCCATAGCTTACGATATTCTGTAGACCTACCGTAGGAAGAGGGTCTGATGAACATTATGGTAGATAGCACGATACTAGAATGATGTCATACTGACACCCATTGTCCTTTTTCCCCCCACATTACTGCGACATTATCTTTGTCACTAACCTGAGAAATATAAACCATATTATCACATTTTTTTGCGATTATACAAGACCTCGGCCTACCATCTCCGGTATCATAATAAACCTGGGTTTCCTTCCCATTCCAACCAAGAACTTTCCTTCCCTTAGTATATGGTTCTTGGATGATTGCCACATCAAAATTTATTTATTTACCAAACCAGGTACATAGTATTCAAAGTTAATCTAATTGTTATAAATATTATAGTGCTTATTCTAATATAGCAGTAGCTTACTCATAATTTCTAATAATATGATACAAAAATTATAGTTATTACTAACACAATTTAAAGATGTAAGAGAAACCTTACTTAAGTTATTGAATTAGTGAACACATAAAAATTTTCATTTTACATTTAAATAGAAATTATGATATTTTACTTTATACAATTAATGGTTATTACTAATAATATGAAAATATTAGGTAAGTATCGAGCGTAATCTGTTTTTGTAAGTATGTTTTGAGATAGAAGATGTGTAATGTATGTATGCTAATTGAAAATTCTGCAATATCTATTGATTGGTTCATTTAATGCATACTCCGTATGATCCGGATATTCTTTTACCAGTTTGGTATGCCTTGTCTGTCTGACATCATCATTAAGTACGATTTTGTTCGTTATGAAGTCAGCATTAATATCACCATTCAGTATACCTAATGTAAAACTGGATGTTAATAGCAGACTTAATACTTTGAGCCTATCTGTATAGTGCAGTAAGTTGTCGAAATCTATATTGCGGTGAGTTGTCGAATTGTGTAAATCTCTAAGACCAAATAAGAGAAATTGTTTTTGTACTGATTCTATTATATTACTATGAAGCTGAAAACCTGGGTCCCAAGTAGTACATTGCGTTAAACACACATTAGTGAACTCTTCTGCTCTTCTCTTAACAAAGCCCAATAACTCATATGCTCTGCCAATAATACTTTCATACTGGAAGTTGAAACTTAATTTACTATCTAATGAAACTTAATTTACTATCTAATAAAACGCCTAGGTAATTTATTTTATCTATTAGGTCCAGTAAAGTGTTGTTCAGAAAAGTAGTTGTACTTGGCTATCAGCGTTTTCGAGAGAAATTGATTACGTGGCACTTATTTGTGTTAAGATGCGCTTAATTAAAACCAAATTTTTGTAGAAAGAACATTTTTTACTATTTTTTTTTAATTATTTGGATAGCTATTCTAAAACTTTACTCCAGCACATTAGTTTTGATGAAACCCTTACTATGTCATATTTGGACAAGCTTGTAGATAATTCGTTTGCCATACCGGAAATAATTCTACAATAGTTCATTAAGTTTACCAATAGCCTTATTATTTAGGCATTCTCTATACTCTTTGGCGCTACAGCTCGATGCGAGCCTGGGCCTCCCTTAAAGGGTTTCTGTAACATTTTATTGCAATTTGGACCTACTAATTTTATATGGATTCCGAACCATAAATTTCTTTATAGCGAAGAAACTATTAATTGCAACAAGCTAATGGTTTTTATTAGTGAGACATTTGTTGTTAGCAAATGGTCTCTGCCGTTAGCATTTTTCCCAGTCTTAAATTACATTTTATTATAATTTTATTACTGGTACTCATTTAAAGCTGAGTAAACTTAGACCAACATCGATGTCTCGGACCGGCGTCGAACCCAGTACCTAATTCACCACAGCTTAGCACACTACCACTTAAGCCACCGTCGGTTTAGGCATTCTCTATGACGGGTATATTTCCAGACTTACGGCAAAAATCGTATTTAAAAAAGGGTTCGAATTAAGATTTTTCTTTTATATACATATACATACATATTTTTTTTTTATTGTATATAACTTAATTTTCTTGAAACTTAATTTTTCATTTCGGTATTGTGCACGAGATTCATTCATTCTAATTATGTTATTTATTTTGAAACTTTTATTCTGCCTATATCTGCAAATCGACTAGTGTACAAAGGCAAATGCTGTAAAACTATATTAATAGTTCAAAAAAAAAAATTGGAAAACGTTATTTAACGCGATATAACTAAAATTTAATAATTGCAAAGTTATTTATAAAGTGAAGAACGAATCACATTTAAGATAACTTTATTGAACAACATAACTTTTCGAAACGTTATTACATTCCTGCTCCCAGGTACTTTAAGAAATTATATTAACCAATTGTAAGAAATTTTGTTTTGTTTTCATTTAGTTTTACCCACCCTATTTGCATTTTCTTCGAGCAGCACAAATATTTCCCAAATAGCTTCTTGCGATTACAGCGATGTCATCGGCATAAGCTATAAATTGGTACGCTTTAAAGAATATATACTTCTTGTTCTAACTTTCCTATTGCTTACTGTAATACCAGGTTAAGGAGTAGAGCTGAAAGTGCATCCCATTATTGGTATTCTCTGTTTCTTCAGTCCATATTCGAGCTATCAATTTATGAATTTTTCTGTGTAAGCATTTTTCTCATTTTTTTAAAAACTTAGTTATATGAGTAAGACCATCCTCTCAGGCACTTTACCATTTTTTAATTTTAAAATCGCCAATCTCACTTCCTCATATGATGTTGTTTATATCCATGGTTCAGTAGTATAGTATGTTTTTTCTTCATACTAATCACTGTGCAATACGTTCAAGACGGCTGAAAATGTATTACTTTCTTTGTTCTTTCACAAATAAGATAACCTAATTTGAAATCCACTTGTTTCGCTTTTGATGTCTCAGTAAGAATTCTTAACATTTTCATGGTTATCTTCATGCTGTATTTAACAGATTCTATTTTTTAACATTTCTCTTTTCTTTTTTCTGACTAAATTTGCTGCTATTATTCTTATTGACTTGTATCTGTCCCGATTCAATCTTGTATTTAATTGTAAAATTTTCAATCGTGCATTATTTTTAATATGTATTGCTGCTTTGTATTCTTCAACAAACCAGCTTCAATTCCGTTCTAATCTTTTATTACCGCAAACTGGCGCTTTTTCCAGATTTTTCCATTCTTCATTTACGTTGGATAGGTATACCTCTGTAATCGGTAGTTAAGTTTGGATATGATTTTGATACTCTTCAGCTATTCACATTGTTTTAAACTTGTTTGTGTCCAACTTAATCTTATGCAGACTTTCAGTTTTTGAAGCGTTTGATATGTCGTAAAATCATTATTGAGTAGAAATGATTGCTATTTTCATCTCTACAGCTACGAACATCTATTATTGAAAATGGTTTTCTAGATGATACAAGGACGTGATCTATCTGATTTGATGAATTCATACCTTGTATTTTCCACGTCCCTTTATGGATTTCGTTTTCTTCTTTTTAGGCGTTTACTAAAATTTTGATGGTTCAGGTATGTTGCCAATTGATTTGTATAGTTTTGGAATTTTTTAATGTATTTTTTTTAACATTTGATTATTTGTAACTATAATTAGATAACCAACAAATTTTATGAAATAGACTTAAAGTTGACGTAAGATAATCGTCCTGTAGGCAAATGTTCGATAATATTTACCCTTTTATTTATTTTTTATTTTTATTTATGATGCTGTACAGGAAAAAGGAGCTACAGAATAAAAGGAACAAGTTAACACAAGCAAAGAAATTTGTGAATACTCAATCAAAGATTTACCAATAAATTATCGTTTTCGCGGGTAGTGCAAACCAATCAACATAAAAGAAGATACTCCATAGCACATAATGCAAATCATGCAAAGCAGTTATATGACTAACCAATTTGGAAGCAAAACGCACGGAGCTGTAGCTCAAAATAAAAAGAATGGATCAATATCAAACTAATTTGCGGATAGTCACTTGAAATGCGAATGCAATAAGTAATAAAGAACATGAGTTAGAATTTTTCCTATATATGCAAATATGTATATGTTTTTCCAACAAATGAAAAAATGTTTCTGCTCACAGAAACGCACCTGACAAATAATAGCAGAATAATAATAAGACTCTACACAATATATCAGGTGGATCATCCTGACAACCAAGTCAAAGGAAGAAGTGTTATTGTCATAAGAGAAAACTTGAATGACTATGATAACTACAAATAAATGAAATGCAACTTACAGTGGTTTGTATTAAGTGTAAACAAAAACATTTACACTAGCACGAAATATGGGTTCATGAAGGGCAGTGATGATTTCTTTGCATCAGCGAAGACAAGCAGAATGGGGATATTAGTTAGTAAATAAAAAGATACATACAATAGAAGATGAAAAATAGAAATAAAACAGAAAATACCTTAACCCTTTCGCTTGATTTCTTTCTTTTTCTCCACATGCTGAGAAACATTTTAGTATCCTCAGTGCTGAGAAAAGATACATACAATAATAGAAGATGAAAAATAGAAATAAAAAAGAAAATACCTTAACCCTTTCGCTTGATTTCTTTCTTTTTCTCCACATGGTGAAAAACATTTTAGTATCCGCAGTGCTGAGAATCATTTTACTATCCGAAACAAACAAGCAAGTACAACAACGAATTAGATACAACTACTTAGTACAAGCAGTTAGAAAATAAATAAAAAACGGAATTAGGAAATAATTAAAAAATAATTTTATTAACTTTTAAATTAAACATGTATTAGAAGGCGTTTTTTTCAGAATAGCATAGGGTTTTGCTATTCTGAAATAAATGCTACAACTTCCCTCCGCTTTCATCAATTAATTCAAACATGAGAATTAAAAAAAATATTGTCCACCTAAGTATAACCATTGATTAAGAATAATACGAAGATTGTTATGCTCGGGTATATGCAAAGGAAAAAAATACCAATACAGAAATAAAAAATATCTCATCAGCAAATAGAGTTATATAATTTGTTTTTGTAATCTCGGATATTTATCAAAAGAAAAAATAAAGAAAATAGGAATAAAACATAGTATTCACAAATACAATCATAATATATATGAATATGAATTGTATGATGAGACAACAACTAACTCGCACCAGAGTATTTAAATTTTTCTAAAAAAAATATGTACAAAAAAAGTATATAGAAAAAACACATCTGGTATTATTCTTAATCAATGGTATAACCTAAAGAAACCAGATTATGAAAAGATCTTATAAAACATAAGAAACAGATTCATCGTTGGAAGAGATTTGAACGCTAAACACATTGACTAGGGTTCAAGTATTACAACAACAAAAGGAAAAGATCTGAAAATAGCACTTAAGGAAACGTGGTATAATTTCCATTTAACATGAAAATCCACATATTGCCCTACAGATGTAAATAAAAGAGCTGGTCTTCTGGACTTCTTCATAACAAAGAAAGGGTCCGCTTCAGCTAACCTCATAAAAGTGGAAAAAAATCTTGAATTACTGGAAGAAAAATCTTGATTACATTCGTTCATACTAACGCTGAGTGAAAAAAAAAGCGAAAAACGAATGTAACCATACTTTAGTAAATAAAATAAAAGACTTGATAAGCTTTCAAATAGAATTAGAAATAAAATTAAATGTCCAACTGAGAACAAAACAACAACTGGATACAGCGGCCGAACGTTTTATCAAAGCCAGGCAGCCTAGAATAACATTACAGAATACACCAACAGATAAGTTGCAAATAGTTATCCAATGGGAATATTGGAATAAGTTCACCAAAAACTACTAGTAAGACGAATATGGCAACAATCTAGGGATCCATATAACAAAACGTTACTTAAATAGCTTATTTCAATTAAAGTTTCTTCACTATAAACGAATTTATCGTTCGGAATCCAAAATTAATGAATTTGAATTTTGGATTCCGAACGTTAAATCCTTTATAGGAGGGCTAGTTTTTCACGAGCTATAGAACCAAAAAGAGGAAGAAAAAGATACGAAAAAATCTATAATAATATTAAGTAAAATTAATATAGATATACTTTAATTTAACTATACTTTAATTTAACTAGAGAAATAGGAAAGCAAATAATTCAATATCTACCCAATATTATTAATAGAATTTATAAAATGTTATGTATGTATTAATAAAAAAAATATAATTTCAACTAATAAAAAAAAAAAAAACATGAAAAAAAATAAAAACATATTCTACCAAAATTTCCTCAAAATTATAAATCCCAATCAATAATTTGTTATTTATGTATATTACCTTAAAAGTTTTGATTGAACATTTTAATCGAATCTTTTCATAGTCAATTTATTTTCATAAAAAAAAATAATTTCTATACCTGAAACGGAATAAGGTTTCTTTAACAATTCTATAAATTTAAATTATATATTTTTTTTAATTTATTTTTACTCAGACATACAATATTATTTATATATGCTATATATCTTTTTAATATATCTTATAGTTATAACATTTTTTATTTAATATATTTATAATAAGAATTTTCGGCATAAGGTTTTTATCGATTAATTAATTAAAAAACTTATAAATTTACTTAAAATGTATATAATGTATATATTTCTTGAATTGAAAGACAAAATTAAAATTTGTATTGAAAATAATGTGCGTAATTTAAAAATATTTTCTAGGGAATTTTTCAATCAAATAATGTACATATGTGTATATTAGAATTATGAGTAACGACATATATATTAATTTCTGAAAGAAAATATATTTATTTGATTGGTTTTTATAAATATACAGGATAATATTATTTATATAATACGACATATATTATTAAATAGTTATAAACTTCAACTCCTCGAAGTATTTTTCTATTTAAATTATTATAATTTGTATAAATTGGTAAAGAATATTATAAGGCAAATTATTATAAATAAACAATATGTTAAGTCAAAAATTTCGTAATATAATTAAAATTAATTTTAATATTTTTTCATATCTATTCATATGATTTGATTTTACCTAAATCCAGATCATTTAGTCTATTGATTTAAATAATTTTTTTAAAAAAGTATAAAATAATTACCTAAAGTAGAAAATAATTTGATATTTATGAAAGCTGTCAGTAGTATCAGTAGTAGTTGTATATTACTTTTCATCTTAATTTAAATGTTATAAAATAAGAAATATTTTCTGAACGTCAAATTTATAATATGACTTTACCGTTTTATTATTTATTTAATAAAAAGATAAAATTTTAAAATTATTTTAAGTAAATAACTTAATTTTTAAATTTTCTTCATCAAATTAGTTGCAATTACAAATAGTTTAAACGTAATATGACTTTTAAAATGTTAATATTTCAGGCATAAGTGCATAAAAGCACTTAATTAAACTTTTGTTATTAATAATTCGAATGGTACAGAAAAGTTTTATAATATATATATATATATATAATTAAATTATTTTTAAAAGTATATTTAACTTTAAACTTCATTGATTTTATTATTTCCATTAATAGACATAATTAAAACAACATTAATTAATGATATACTGGTAATTTTTAAGAGGATTCATTAGATTAATTAATTACAAAATACTAAATATAACTTAACCATTATAGATAACCAATAAAAAAATATTTAAATTACTTTATAAATAATTTGCATAATATTTTCAATATATTAAAAAAAAAACAGTTCTCTGTCGTTAAACACTGAATCATTCATTTAAATTTTAAATACATGTTTTTATTTTTTCAAATATTTTGTACATTTATATTTTAGAAAAGTAACATATGTTATATTACATTCATTTAAAATAAAAATGTAACAGCAACAAGAAAACAAAGTTATAAAAATTTTAGAATTTTCTTGATTTCAAATATTAATAAATATAATAATAATGCATAATATTATAACCTAAGTGCTCTGCTAAAAAAAATATATACATATCTACATAAAATGTTAACATATGCCTTTAAGGATTTTGATGTCAAAAAGGCACTTGAGTTTAACAGAATAAAAAAAATTACAAAAAATATGTAAAATAAATTACATTACAATGAAAGTACATTACAAAACTTTCATGTAAAATTGTATTTTCCATAAAACTTATAGAGATCTTAAATTGTAATAATGGTATATATCGTTATGCTCAGATATATATATTTTTATTTTATATAGGAGCTTATGGTAACTACCTAGACCTAGGCTATAGTTGATTGTTAATAAAATGTCTTTATTTACTATGTACAAAGATTCGTCTTTTTATTCGAAAATATTCGAATATTTCATATTCAATGCTAAGACAATTTTATAAGTAAATGTATAAGCAATAAAGTATAATAAAAATTATAATTTTCTATTCAGACATTTATTTAAAAATTATATATTTTTATCAATTCATTATTAATCAACAAATCCAATTTTATACATTTTAATTAAGTTCAATTAATGAAGTTAAAAATATTCTTATAAAAAAAAAACAAGCTTTTATTAAAATATGTTTCATATCAACATATATTTTTATTCCAAATTAAAATAAATCATAAATTTATTTACATAATTACTCATTCCAACTTTATTTGGTATAAATTACTTAAGATTATATTACTTTATCCTTTCATTAAAACATATAAAAAATCATTATATATGGCATAGTATACGAGTATATACGAGTATATATTATGAAATTTCATAACCGATTTCTTAATTATAAGTTCAACCCCAAAAATAATTTAACGATAAAAAAAGTATTTGTTAATAAGCAACAAAATAAATATGTTTATTTTAATTACGAAAGCTAAATGTTTATATATATGTACATGTTTTTTGTTTATATGTATATACATAATTATACATACATACATAATAGTTATAAATATATTTAGGTAAAAGGATTTTTCTATTGAATTTATAATTATTGAAATATAGCATGTATTAAATATAGATAAAATGATTAAATAAGCATTTTATATATTATCTAAAGTTGAATTTAATTAAACTAAAACTAATGTAATTATATTAAATGTACTTCAGGAGAATATCTTCCTTCATAAACATAAAAGGAGTAAATTACACAAATTACTTTAAAAAAAGAACGTACACATATTGCAAATAAAAATTTGATTATTAAAATGTAGTATTGTAGTTTAAAGAAATCACATAAATTAAGTTGGATTTTGCAAAAAATTTCTTATAGTTAATTAAATTATTTATAAAAGAGAAAGCTAGAAATATATTTTATAAAACCAACTTAGGTAATAATATTTGTTAATTTGTTTTTGATAAATATTACTCGTTGTCCTTGTCATTATAATATTTTGAATTAGGGATATTTTAAATATTTTATATTCAATCGTTGATCACAAATTTTTGGCATCAAGCTCTTTCTACTTCCATAATTGGTTCCAAAAATAAATACATTTTGTAACACAATTCTATTCCAAGAAAAACACTGGTTTCTCTAATTTGCTTAATAAATACTAAACCAAGTAAAAGAGCTATGTAAATAAATAAAATCTGTTTCAATACGATATGAATATGACAACGTAAATACTTATCTATTATGTATTCAAAGTAAAATGAAATTTGTGTATATACAAATGACAAAAAAGGACAATAATAAATAAAAATTTTTATTTTATTCAAATAATATACATACTATGTAAAATAATCAAGATAATTTTTTTACCATCATATATATTAACATATTAAATAAACCTAAATTAATAAATTTTTTGTACTTATGTTTCTTTATAGTTTGTTACAGGACAAGGAAGAAAAATTAAAAAAAAATTCTTCAAAATTCTATATAAATTTTATAAAAAAAAATATATCAAATGAGTTGACGTGCAATTTCTGTAAGTAAAAATAAAATGGTGAATGGTATATTAATAATTCTATTCATACACATATCTCTAGATTAGTCTCAATTTCTTTTTGTATTTTTATCACGTACATATCCTTTTTGAGTTCATAAAAAATTATTATTGGCCGTTTTGGATCATATTCACCTGAACCTGACCAAAGAATAAAAATTCCTTTTATCCCGCTATATTGTTTCTTTAAAAAAAGGCCTGACTTTTATGAATGCGTTAAAATTTTGAGTTTATCTTTATTTTCTTTTGAATACATAAGTATTTATATAGATTTATATTTTGTAGATAAGTATATTATATGTATATAATATATTGAAAAGTATTTTTTGGCATGAGTTCATTTTCCATTCATAATGAAAACAAAAAAACGCAAAACGAATAAGTGATCATTGTTTTGTTTCAACCCCCCAAGGGAACATTTTGATTCGCACGTTTCATAAATATCTTATTTTTACATTTGTTACTATATTATAATATTGTTTGTTTGTTTTTGTATACCTACTTAAATAAAATTGTTTATATTATCTTTTAAAAAAAATTATTTTATTAACAAGGATTGTTATGATAAGACTGATGGTTTAAAATGACTATATGTTATATATATTATAAACAGATTGAAAGTAAGTTCATATAGTATTATATAATAACGCAAATATTTACTTTACACCTGTTTTCATTTCGTATAATTTTAAATATAATTCTTCTTCAGTTACTTGTTTATTTAAATTTAATACAATTTGAGTTATTATAAAAAATTTTTAGTATAGTATATTTTTTAAAGATAATTTAAAGAAAAAAACTAATTTTACTTGGTACATAGTAAAATATATTTATTGTTAAACAATAAATATATTTTACTACTAAGTTTAATATAAAGATAATATTTTTATGTAAATTCAGATAAATATATCCATATGTTAAAGTGTACAAATTTAAGAATAGGAATAAAGAAAAATATTAAATATACAAATATTCAAAAAATAATCTTACTCAACTTTAAGGTTACTTCGATAAATTTATCTTATCCTTATTCAATTAAAAAAGCATTAAATCATTAAATAATCTAAAATATATAGATATACAGTACCCATAAAATATCCATTAAGGCTAATGGTATTTTTTTATCAAATCAAAAGAATAGTAATTGTGACAAAATTACAAATTATCTAAACGAGTATAAAATATGAAAAGTATATTATAGAACGAAAAAATAATTCCTTGAAATATTGTCTACAATAAGCAAAAATCTATCTACGCAATCTTTTTATTGTTTACAATGATAAGTGTTATTTAAATATTTTATTTATGACTATACGAATTATTTAAAAGTGTGAAAAACCCTTTACAATTACTTTCAGTTCAATATAACAAAATTATAACAAAAAAAAAAACAAATTTATTCTGAACAGATATTGATTTTTATTATATGTATATTATAGACAATTAATGATACGGAAATAAAAATTATAAAAAGTAGTTTAATATATCTAAAAGATTTTTCTTTAGATCTAATACATTTTAAATGCTTCTTTATTTTTATTTTTTGGTCACTTTATGTACACACAATTTCATTCTATATAAAATTATATATACAAAATGAATATATTTTTTGGGTTCTGTTTAAATTATATATTCATTTATTGCTGACTACCAAGTGTCTACACAAACTTTTGACTAAATTCCGATTTATCTATTATAGGATATGAAAAAAAAATCAAATATTCTTTAAATATCTTAAGATTATTTTATACCAATCTTAATTCACTGAACTGGATAATTATTCAAACGATTTTTCAGGTTCCTTGATAAAAATTAAGCATTCGATTTTTCTTAAGTTCAAATAAATCTTATGAAAAGTTTTTTTTTTTGTTATTTAAAAAAAATTTACATTATAAAAGCTTGTATCAAATACAAAAAAAAATAATAACACCTTTTGAATATTTATTTAATGTTTTTACCGGTGATACTCTTAGAAGATATGTGTATTCAACGTAAATAATACTACAATGGAAAATAGCGTAAAAATAAAGCTTTCTAGTTTGAATTGTTGGATAAAAGGTAAGAGGAATTTAAATTGGATAAAAGGTAAAGTTAAGTAAATTAGAAGTAAAACAAAAATATAAAAATTAAGTGAATGAAATCATAATTTTGAATAACTTTAACTCATATAGCCTAAATCGTACTATGCTTCAGAATTCCGGTATTTTTGTTCTGAAATAATTAATAAAAAGTTTATTTTTGGCAATAAACTAAAATCTTGATATGTCCTTACTATGAAAAATTAGCAAAACAATAGGTAATGTTCACAACATCCAAAAACCAAAATAAATTGCATATGGTACAATAGAGGAAACTGGTATTCTTAATTTTAATTAATGTGCTCGTACAATGTATGTATATTTATGACACGCAGTGGACAAATTCAGATTTACTAAAATTACTCCCAAATCCGCTTACAAAATACTTGTTTAATAAATTGGTGGTTGTAAATTATGAAACAAATTAAATCTCTTCTTCAATTAATTACAAAAACCCATAGTATAGTGCTTATAAAAAAATATTGTCCGTCACATCTTTAAAATACAGGGACAATAAGTAAATACAAGAGTGACCAACTTTTAATGTTACTTTTACCACAAACTATTACCACAATCTAACATCCTGTGCCAGTTAACATTTGATGCGTTTGGTCTTAATTGACTTATGGTTTAATTAGTTTAGTGAAATTGGATATTTTTTTTATAAAAGTTTATGTTATATTTAAAAAATAAATTCAATTTTTAATTAATTTATAGGTTTTTGGTCAAAGAGAAAACCTTTTTAGAATATTACATAAAACCTAATATGTACTTTTATATTTGATTATCAAAAAATAATAATTCAATTATGAGTAATTAAATTTTTCAAACTTTTAGGAATATTTCTAGATAATTTTAAATACAATTTAAGTTGTTATCTAATTTTATAGAACGCACTAATATTTTTATAACGCACTAATGAAATATTTCTAGATAATGTTTTTCTTGTAAATAAATCTAAATTCATAATTTTTTATATAGGTTAGTAAGGATGATAATTTATTTTATAAGTATTTTTACTCTTTAATATCCTTAATATATAAAATATAATAATATAAAATGCTTAAAATGAAGAAAAAACATAATAATAGTAATAATAATATAACTTATCATATCCCCACAAAAATAAACATCCTTAATATTATACGCTCAATCTTACATAACACGTCCCCAAAAAAGGCTTTAATATTTGGTTTAATAAGGTAAAAGTTTTATCATTCTTTCACCCCGGTATAACGCTTTTGATCCTTATTTTTTTTCATTCTGTTTTTATGTAATTTTTTTTAAGCATTCTAGAATTTTGACAATGTGATAAGCCACCACAGACCTTCTGGAAGATTTAAATGGAACGGAAATTTCCACTTGACAGAGCTAAAGTATAGTTAAAAAAATTTTTTTTTTGAAACGATAAAAAGAAAAATTATCACCATTTGTTTCCTTGTTATTTTTCTTTTGCGGTAATACAAACAGAAAACAAAAATAAAATAAAATAACGAAATATCTTTCAGATTTTCAGATACCATAAATCGAGTAACAGCAGGTATAAGGAATACAGCATTTTTTGGCTATTATAGAAAATTTAACTAAATATATCTCTTTAAAATATATAAAACTTTTTCAGTTTTATCGCTTTTATACGGTTACAGAAATGCCAAAAAAACAAAACATCTAAAAATTTTAGGGCTAAAAAATTGATATTTATAAATATAAAATAAATCTTTCGTCAAAGGAAAAGCTTTTTATAGTGGTAAGGAAAATATATTATAGTTTATCATATGAAAAAGTATCGAAATTTGATATATAACCCTAAGGTGTAACCCTGCTTGCTGGCATATCCAATATTATGGAAAGCTTTAAATTAAAAGTATAAATTTTCTCAATTTTCACAATTTGTTTAAATAAATCCTAGGTAGAAATTTATTAAATTAACAAAAACACAATGATAAACCATCATTGTGTTTTATATAAACTTACTAAAAGGCAAAAGTTTAAACTACCACAAAGAAAAACCCAAACAGCAAAAATATTTCATTGAAGAAAATTCTTCTTTAAGTAAAAATTATGTTTATGATTCAAGTAATTTAAATATGTTTGTTGTGTTAGTTGACAGCGTACTGTTCTTGTGATATTACGTCAATCGCATAATTTTCAATCGCATAAGCAAATATTACGACTTTAGTATTTTTTTTACTATTATATTTAATGTATTATATTTGAATATTTAACAATAATTTTATATATAAGAGTTATAGAAATATTTAAAGTGCAGGATATGAATTCAGTACTATCAACACTATTTGATTACTTTTGATAACATTTTTTTAATCATAAATTTGAACTTTTTGTAGAAAAAGATAGAAATAATATAATATAATCTTTATCAAGTAACTTTAATCAAGTTTTTATGTGATTTAAAAAGCAACAATTTCTAATTAAGGATAAATTATGTAGAAAAAACTGGAAATTGACTGAACACTTCTTAATTCAATTTTTAAAGATAAAGATATAGAATCTCAAATAAAGATATAGAAATTATGGAAATATGAAACACTTTCCTTTCAACAGTTTTAATATTTTTAAATAAAAATATTAAAATATTAAAAAATATTAAAAAAATAAACAATTGAAAGGGTTTTTATGTAATCATTTTTTTCTGGTAATTCTACAGAATCTTTATTTTTATTTTATTTTAACTGATAACAACAATATGATAGTATCTACCCTGTAGCACACCTGTTAGAATAAGAAAAATTTACTTTTCCTTCAAGTCTTCATGTTCTTTGTAATGGTTAAAGGTAAAATCAAAATTAGTATTTAACTTATATAATCAAACAACAAAATCAAATAATCTTTAGAAGAATATTAAAACAATAAATGAATACTAAAACAATAAAAAATAAATTTCTTAAATTTTCAACCATAAAATATTTAAATTAATTTCTGCTTTTTTTCAGATATTAAATTTATACCCATAATCTTAATAAAAATTTGTCTATATACAGTATTCTTATTGTAAATATAGATTTGTACAGAAATCTTTTACAAATATTTGTTAGGAGGTTAATTGGTAAAATATTTACAACAAAAATAATGTTAAAAATATTTTCATGTTCAACTAAATAGAAATGAGCATAAGACCATAGTGTGTGTATATAAATAAAGTATATTTAAGAAATTCAAAATATTATTAACGATGTAAATAAAAATATTTTTAGATTTTAATGAATTCTTTTTATTTTTAAAGCAAGAAAATTGGGAAATTTAATTTTATATATAAATGAGATTTTATTATAAAATAAATACACAAATAAATTACATCAATTTACCGCCAAAGGCTAATAAGTTTTTGCATTTTTGATTTAACATTTTAATTTGAATACCATTTTTCCTTTTATATATTTATTTTGTTTTTGTAAATTAAAGCAAATTATTTTAAAACAAATAAAGTAATATTATGAGTTTAACTAATATTCATTTTGTGAGGGATTTTTAAAAAAAGTATATACTCGTAACATAAGAAGTGCTGAGAAATTGTCAATAACATTTTGCTAGAATAGAATCAAATCAGAATGGGAAAGTTAAATTATATAAAATAAAAAATGAAAAAACATTAATATGGGTCAATGAATTGATGCTTTCTACCTTTCTTATATATGTAAGAAAGGTAGTAAGCATAAATATATATGTATAATTTAAATTGTTAAAATTATTCTATTATTTATTTATTTATTTCTATTAAATAGGACATTATTTTCTGTGTCATAGCAAAATTATTTGTGCTAAATAAGATGCAAAATTATACTCATTAATTTGACTATTTTTACAAAATTATTTTCTTTTAAACAAACTTTATCGATTTATCGGTAAAATGAAAGAAAGGATTATATAAAAAAAAAGATATAAACTAAAATAATGCTACAAGTAGACATATAAAGCAAATATGTAATATAAAACTTCATTTTTTTTGTTATTTATGAAAGAAAAAATATTTTCTTAATAATTTTATTTGGGCTTAAATAATAATAATACTATAAGTTAAATAATATTTCAAAAATATTCCGTGACTTGATATTTGTGGTAAACATAGATTTTTCATCAAAACATTTTTTGTATTTTATTTAATAGCTAATAAAATATAATTATTATTATATGTGTGTATATAATATAATGAAATCATAATAAAGAGAAAACATAAAGATATATAAATTTGTGATGTTATGTGTATGAACGTAACTGTTCAATTAATGGATATGTGACAGGATTACTTCTAGCATTATCAAAAATTTAAAATTCTGCGTTTACTTCAATAATCCATATTTCAAATATTTATGAGATACATATACAGTGTGGCAGAGACACTGTAGATTTAAAAATATTTTTTAATATTAATTTTATGTGTATACCGATCACGTATTTGAGGTTTTAGTTATTGTAAATTTGCTTTCGTCTAAAATTTATTTCAATAGTTTCTTTCATCTTTTATGGTACATATATTCAAAATAAAATTCAGAACTTCAAATTTCTGGTAAAATAATTAAAATGAAATAAAGTATTAAATTTATTCCAAAAATTACTTAGAATTTTGCATTTAAGTCAAAATCTTATTAAGTATTTTTAACAAATAGAAAGAATTATGAAGGAGATTAGTAGGTTGCCCTAAACGACATTTTTTTTTGTAAAAATTATGCTAGACGATTGCTATCAAAATTTCAATTAATTCAGTCTGCGGTGGGCGGCTATAAGAAGAGTATTTAATATAGTATAGACCGGTGTTTCTCAAAGTGAAAGGTAAAATATTTACAACAAAAATAATGTGTTTCTCAAAGGTAAAATATTTACAACAAAAATAATGTTAAAAATATTTTCATGTTCAACTAAATAGAAATGAGCATAAGACCATAGTGTGTGTATATAAATAAAGTATATTTAAGAAATTCAAAATATTATTAACGATGTAAATAAAAATATTTTTAGATTTTAATGAATTCTTTTTATTTTTAAAGCAAGAAAATTGGGAAATTTAATTTTATATATAAATGAGATTTTATTATAAAATAAATACACAAATAAATTACATCAATTTACCGCCAAAGGCTAATAAGTTTTTGCATTTTTGATTTAACATTTTAATTTGAATACCATTTTTCCTTTTATATATTTATTTTGTTTTTGTAAATTAAAGCAAATTATTTTAAAACAAATAAAGTAATATTATGAGTTTAACTAATATTCATTTTGTGAGGGATTTTTAAAAAAAGTATATACTCGTAACATAAGAAGTGCTGAGAAATTGTCAATAACATTTTGCTAGAATAGAATCAAATCAGAATGGGAAAGTTAAATTATATAAAATAAAAAATGAAAAAACATTAATATGGGTCAATGAATTGATGCTTTCTACCTTTCTTATATATGTAAGAAAGGTAGTAAGCATAAATATATATGTATAATTTAAATTGTTAAAATTATTCTATTATTTATTTATTTATTTCTATTAAATAGGACATTATTTTCTGTGTCATAGCAAAATTATTTGTGCTAAATAAGATGCAAAATTATACTCATTAATTTGACTATTTTTACAAAATTATTTTCTTTTAAACAAACTTTATCGATTTATCGGTAAAATGAAAGAAAGGATTATATAAAAAAAAAGATATAAACTAAAATAATGCTACAAGTAGACATATAAAGCAAATATGTAATATAAAACTTCATTTTTTTTGTTATTTATGAAAGAAAAAATATTTTCTTAATAATTTTATTTGGGCTTAAATAATAATAATACTATAAGTTAAATAATATTTCAAAAATATTCCGTGACTTGATATTTGTGGTAAACATAGATTTTTCATCAAAACATTTTTTGTATTTTATTTAATAGCTAATAAAATATAATTATTATTATATGTGTGTATATAATATAATGAAATCATAATAAAGAGAAAACATAAAGATATATAAATTTGTGATGTTATGTGTATGAACGTAACTGTTCAATTAATGGATATGTGACAGGATTACTTCTAGCATTATCAAAAATTTAAAATTCTGCGTTTACTTCAATAATCCATATTTCAAATATTTATGAGATACATATACAGTGTGGCAGAGACACTGTAGATTTAAAAATATTTTTTAATATTAATTTTATGTGTATACCGATCACGTATTTGAGGTTTTAGTTATTGTAAATTTGCTTTCGTCTAAAATTTATTTCAATAGTTTCTTTCATCTTTTATGGTACATATATTCAAAATAAAATTCAGAACTTCAAATTTCTGGTAAAATAATTAAAATGAAATAAAGTATTAAATTTATTCCAAAAATTACTTAGAATTTTGCATTTAAGTCAAAATCTTATTAAGTATTTTTAACAAATAGAAAGAATTATGAAGGAGATTAGTAGGTTGCCCTAAACGACATTTTTTTTTGTAAAAATTATGCTAGACGATTGCTATCAAAATTTCAATTAATTCAGTCTGCGGTGGGCGGCTATAAGAAGAGTATTTAATATAGTATAGACCGGTGTTTCTCAAAGTGTGGTACGCTTACCCTGAAGGGTACGGGTAAAAATATTAAGGGTACTTTAATAAAATAATATATTTGAAAAAATATGTTTGCTAAGAAAATTGTAAATTCATGCAAAAATGGAAAAATTAAATGAAAGAAGGATATTGTGTCAAAAACATGTAAAACACAACCGCCAATTGAATAATGTGGCTTAAAATTTACATTAAAATTTTGGCAACTTTATCTTCATTAAGAGTAAATTCTTGTTTAGTTGACATAATTGAAATAAACTTTCATTCGAGTTCACTTTTTAGATGATTACTGGCCTTTCAGAGAATAGACTTACTTGGTCTTTATGACAAATTGTAAATTATTGCATAAGTCGAAGTCCGACCTATACCTAGGTTTAGAGATTCTACTGCTACTGTACAAAACTTCAAATTTATCATAGAAAATGTTTTTAATTTGCGCTGCATATATAAATTATTGTTATATTTGCACATATAAAAGTTTATTGTTTATTTGCATATATAAAAGTTTTAGTTATATTTGCATATATAAAATTTTACTAGGGTACTTCAAAATTTAATAAATTACGAAAGGGTACTTTACGTAAAAAATTTGATAAAACAGTGGTATAGACTATAGAATATGTATTATGAAAATATTGAAAGCGATTAAGAAAAATTTTATAATTCTTTAATTTTTTTTTGTTTAGTCAAATAACCAGAAAGCTTTCCCTAAACTTATCAAAGGATATTTTACATTCCTATTAAACTCATTTAAACTTGATAGAAACACATGAGGTGGTAACTGGTTTCAGAATTTTGTGGTTCGTGGAAAAATTGTGGTTTCAAGCTACACTGTACGATGAAAGTTGTGCTCAAATGAATATTTGTGTGCCTTGGCAGCTCCTCGTGCATTGCGTACAAAGGTTTTAAAGTTTGGAAATACACTTAATCTCCTCGAAGCAGTTTCCCAGCAAATACCTGTATAACAGACTAAGAGCTTCTACGTCGGAGAATTAGAGATGTTAGGCCATTTCTGATATTGGTAAGCCTTTTTTAGATATTGCCATCATTTATAATTTTGATGATCAGCCTTTGAGCTCCTACATTACGGCGGTGACTTAGATATGTTATATGTGTTAAAGGCATCATTTATAATTTTGATGGCCAGCAGTATTTTTTGCGATGGAAAAGATCCATACTTGGATTAAAGCTGTCTTGGTAATTCCAAGAACACCTTATAACTTTGAGTAAACTTGATCGAATACTTTTGAAATTCGCTTCACCGAAGTTGTGAATACAATGATAACATTTCTCTGAAGAGAACCAGATCGTACCAGGCCTAAGGCCATACTGTTATGAGCTCATTGCATTCAAGGATTGCGATTGGTGAAGGTCTGCAATACTTTAGAAAGTATTGACGTTAAGGTTATAGGTCTATAGCCAGTCTGGGCTGTGGACATTGCATTCACCCGCAATTGCGATTCCTGAGTATAGAGACACTTAAAAATCTTAAGATATTTTGAAATAAGCGTCATCACTATATTACTATAAAGTTTTTATTTACAACAAAGTTTTCTTTAAATAACTTGAATAATATTTTTATAAGTAATTTAAATTACAAATATGTATTAGTAAAGTTATTAAATTTCATTTATAAGGAAAACTGAATTAAATTTTTACCAAATTATACTGCATTAGGATTCCAAAAATCATCCCAAACACAAAAGAATCTTACCTTTTAAGATTGTCACACAAAATTTTGTATTGTTTATTTAGGTATTTTCCGTATTTTTTAAAATCTGTCAACAATTTAGCCAGAAAACCAGTTTTACTTCAATCAGAATTAATTATAAAGTAACTTTTTTGTCCTAAATTAACCTTTTATTGTTTGTTTATATATTTTGTAAAGTATAAAATTACCATATCTTTTTAAATACTTTACCTTTTTGTATATAAGAGTTTAAATAGCTGGGTAAAAATTATTTAACTTTTGCCTTATTTCCACATTTCTTTTAACAAAGTTTTTTTTATGTAGAAAATTCCTTAAATTCATAATTATATTTTCGCAGAATTACCATAACAAAATTGTCGTTTAGTTTTAAACAAAGATCTATAATAAAATTAAAGATGAATAATTTATTTGTAAACCCTTTACATTCTTTTAAGATTAATTAAGCCTGGAATTTGAGTATTTAAAGTTATTTTGCTTTTAAATAGATTTAAAGTAATGGTGAAAACCTATATGAATGAATTAATTGAAGCTTTTAATAAAGTAAAACAAAAAATAATAAAGATTTAAAAATTTTAAATTTTAAATTCCTCAACTTTTCCAGGTACAAATAAATTAAATTTATAGATTTGGCAAAATTTTAAATGAAAGAAAATTGTTTTGTTTTCAACTTTCGCATAGATTTAAAATTACATATATATAATGGTGCTACTTTCTAAACCCGACATAAGCGCGAATATTCTCTACTGGATAAAAGTTATATAATACAATAGTTCTTCAATTATTCATAAAATTTTCTTTCTGTGCTATTTTTATCTCCAGGCAAGAATTAGTTTATCTACTGGAATATTTTTAATTAGCACAATTTAGATAAAGTATTTTAGAGAAAAAAATAATTTTTAACAGCCTTATAGAGATTTAAGCAAAAAGAAAAAATCACTTTACAACTTTGTAAAATACTTGTATAGTACGTCATGTAGACCTTTATTGCTTTATATTCAGATACAATATTTTTGTTGCAGTAAAAATCTCTATTTAAATCGTAACTTTATTTCGGTATAAAAAAGTATAAAAAAAATCTTTCTAGTTAAATAATTTCGGTATATATTTGATTGTGCAAATATAAAAATTTAATTTTTAATCTAATTTATGAGTACACTCATCCCTCGCTTTACGGAAACTCGATTTACGGAATTTCGCTATAACGGAATTGAAAAATTAATTCTTGGTTTCTGTTTACGGAAAGAAATTTCGATTTACGGAAAATATTAAGCTGACCTAGTAGGCCTTGCATTTTACAATATTTCAGTTTTTTTTTTTTTTTGGATTTCCAGAATGATAACTAAACAAACAACGACCGATTTACGGAAAATAAAAAATTTGCATACACATTTGTACATAGTTTCAAACATTTTAAAAAAACTCGATTTACGGAATTTCGATTTACGGACAACTTTTCAGGAACGGATTGTTTCCGTAAAGCGAGGGATGAGTGTATAATTAAAATACAAAAATCATAAGTTAAAAAAAAAACTTAATAAAAACCAAGATTCATATAGATAGATAATTTATATACAAAGAAAAAAATGCAGTGAGTTGTTTTTTACGAAAGTAAACTTAAAGTTTCATAGTTCATATAACAGTCGTATTTTTCATTGCTATAAATTAGATTGCCATGCAAATAATTAGTTCCCCCCAAAATAGAATGAACTTATTCTGATTTCAGTAAATCCTCAATTATTTTCTTTAATTAAAATTCTGAATATGATTTGCTTTAAAAAGCCAAATAAGAAAACTACCCCTCAGCATTGTTGTAATTAGGAATTTATTGTAATTTAATATTTTTACAATTTCAAAGCATAATTTCATTAACAGATATTATAATTAGGATAACATGTTATTTTGCTGCAAGGTTGGTAATGTATTTTAAGAAAAAAGTTTAAAATTATTTCAAGGACTGCGCTCTAATTAGTGATGAACTTTTGAAACTTAGCGAAACAAAACGATTTAGTTAAAGAAATAATTCAATACTAACTATAATTTTTGATGGTTCATAAAATATGAAGTTTGCACTTTCAGCAAACTTCTTGTCCATAGTAAATATATCCTAAAGTTTGTAAAAATTTAAAAAATTTGTTTTTATTCTACAATAATATACTATTCAATTATTCCGTTTATAGCATGAAAGGAAAACAATATTTTTACTTGTTAAATACTTAATTTTACTTCTAAAAAGTACTCCTTACTCGAGACATTTATGAAATATCAAAAATAAAACTATATATAGAAAAATTGAGAATACAATTTCATATCTTCTTTCAGCCCTTTTATACAATAAGTTAAATTCTACTTAAATTTTTGTTATTATATCGAGTATCTATTATATTATAATATGTAATATAGTATAGAGAATTAAAACATTTATGTTCTATTTTAGATCTAGTCATATTTTTATCTTCACCAAAATGGATTTTGCCAGAATGCACTTAAAAAAAGGTCAAGGTTTCTCAATATTTTTCTTTATTCAACTAGTTTTATTTTTATAATATACCTTAATGAACTCAATTGAAATGTTGGAAAAAAATATTGTTCAGTTCATATAACATACATTTTTTTTATTTACACTTGTATGTTTTCAAGGTAATTGTTACTGAGCTTTTTGGTTAAGCTTATTGTATTTGTGCTTTTTATTAAATTGATGAAGTACTTCACCTACTGTCTATTCTTCGTTTCTGATTTTTTGTTCTACAACAAAGAATTTATGTTGTAATTATAATGAAGTATTTTCCAAGTATTTAAGATTTGTTTACAATGCTTTTAAAAAGTTTTATTGTTAAATGAAAATCTTATAATCAAATAATTAATTTATATTTTTTAATTTAAAAAAATATAATTATACTCCGCGGGTACCTCTGTCAAATTATATACATCTATTAAATAAAAGGTTTTATTTCACCTGAATTTGAGTAATTATTATTTGAAAAATAATTGCATTGATACTATTTCCCAAATATATTTCCATTATTAAATGAAATATTGAAGCTTAAGTTTTCTTTAAGAATAGTCCCAATATAGAAAATTAAACTGACAATAGAAAAATTTAACAAAATAAAGAAATATTAATTGTTTTTGCAATTTGTAGGACATTTCATATTTTTATATGACATATCCTGGAAATTAGTTTTTTCTTTAATTTTTCAATAATATTCTTCCTGAAAATAGTTTGCGACATTAAATTGACGTCCGGTTGAAAATTTTTACGAAACAGGTAAAATGATTATAAATAAGAAAAAACAGAATAATTTCATTTAACTAAAGCCCTTAAGTAGTTTTCTCAAATTCTAAATATTGCCAGCACAAAAATTCTTCAAATATAATTAAAAAGTAACCAGGTCTTTCCGTATTATTAACATTCCTACGAAAAAAATCTATACCTTTTTAAAAATATATATATATATAAATGTTAAACTAATATCCTGAAAATGAATTCATGTTTCGTGACATTAGTTCATTTATAATAAATAATCGCACCTTAATACAGGAAAAAAAACATATATACCTTTATTATTTTTCATAAGAATTTACATAAGTATCTAAATATGTAAATTTTTATAGATTTTTAATATTAAGCATGTAATCATAAATAAAATGTAAAGTAGAAAAGAATAAAAATCAAATTTACATTTTTGATATCAAAATATTTTGAAACTGTCAGACATTATTACACATTTAACATAGAAAATCTATTTACACTGAGTGTATATAGTATTCGCACAGACATATTTTTTGAAGTAATATTTAGCAGTTTTAATTAATTTTAAGTTTACCAAATAATTAATTAGTATATTGTAAAAATATTTTTACAATAAAAACTATTTAAATTAATAAGTTTACTCAGCTTTAAAAGAGTACCACTAATAAAATTACAATAAAATGTAATTTAAGACTGGGAAAAATGCTAATGGTCGAGGCCATTTGCTAACAACAAATGTCTCACTAATAAATAAAAGCCATTAGCTTGTTGCAATTAAAAGTTTCTTCACTATAAAGAAATTTATAAATGGTTCGGAATCCATATCAAATTACTAGGTCCAAATTGCAATACCAAAATGTTAAAGAAACGTCAAGTGCAAGTCACTCGGTACTTGGTGCCCTATGCTCCAAGTACCGAGTGACTTGCACTTGACGAGGAGCGAACAAGGAAAAAAAAAAGTTTATAACAGCATTAATAATGTATAATCATTCTATTAAAGGCCCTATTTTATGCGCAAAACAGTATTCGTACACCTAAAAGTTAAATTATTATATTATTTTTAAAACCGAGATAGCTGGTATGGTACCCATTTAAATACATGGTGTAACAGCGTTTTGGATAATTTAGGCATTGAATAGACTAATTTTCTAGTGAAATTGGTACAAATTTTACTCCATACTTATTGCAGTAATTACTTTCGATTTTGAGGTTGCGTTTTTTTTCTAATTTCTTCGTTCATAAAATTTCGATTTTAAATTTCAATGTGCATATTGATATAATTTCGTCAAGGACATGCAAATTTCCAACACTCCTAGCACTCGAATACCGAGCTACCACCATACTCAATACTGCTGCCTGATTAATTTTTTACAAGTCACAAATTTTTGTCTGCACACTTGATTACTGCCCCCTGGCCCAAAGTATTAAATTTGATTTCATTAGCAATCATTATCTTATTTCAGAAATCAGATGAGTATTTTTATGTTGTTTAGCAGGTGCCAATAGGCCAATATAGGTTATTCCATATTAGTAATTAATAAAATATTTTTCTCAAAAGTCAATCATTTTTTAGTTTTCTTATTATAAACAGTGTACAATAGTTTTTGCGCATAAAATAGGGTCTTTAATCGAATGAATTATTGCTAAGTTATTATTTGAAATAGTTTGTATTGTAAGAATATTTTTACGGTATACTGATACTATATATTTGTACTATCATCAATTATGTTTATACAACTGCGAAGTACAGATTACGGTTACTTGTTTACTAAATTGTTTAATAAAGCCGTTAATTTTCAATTTTTTTTAAAATATATAGCAATATACCATATTTGCGGTCAGAGGGATTTTTATCGTAGAGGGCTTTAGATTGATCAGAAAAGAATGAAGATTATTCAATTTAACAATGAAATTTTCATAATTTCATTTAAATTATATACCATAAAAAAAATATACTGAAAGTACCTCTTCTCACAAATTTTTAAGTAACTACCATGCTACAAGTTATGCAAAACTCTTAATAATATATGTACATCGAAATTTAAGTGTACATTACAAAATATATTAACAATAAATAAAAAGACAACTAACTGTATTCTAACATACCTTATTATTTGATGAAAAATTCAGATTTTAGGGCTTTATAGCTATATATCTAATTCGGTTTATAAATATAATTTGCAGAAAAATATATACCGTATATGTATTTTCTTATCAATTGCTACACAATTATTATCATATTTATTCAGCACAATTTTAACATTTGATTTTTATCATAGGGGATTCAATTAGTATACATATATAAATAAATAAATTGTATATACACTTCTATATTTAATTAATGTATATATAGTATAATTTTATACATGTCTTTATAAATCTAGAAACATTTAATGGATTCAATTTCTTTTCATAATATTCATCTAATTTGAATATTCAGAAATTATGTTCATTTCTACGATTGAATAAAATCTTTAATTTACAGTATATAATTTTATTATGACCTGATTTAGATCCTTATTGTAAATAAGAAAATATAGATTTTTATTGTAAATAAGAAAAATTAAATTTTAAAATGTAAGAAAGATAATCTTGAAAAATATTTTATTGATAATTTTTAAATTAATTTATACATATGTATATATATAATTTTATATTTATAACTTTTTTCTTTATAAAACTTTTTGCTTACATATTTTATTGAATTGCTTCCGAAAAATTCTCTAAGCCAGGGTACCAACGGCACGGAATTATGTGAAACATTAATTACATGGCTTATATACATTATTTTTAACATTTAACTTTTTTAATTTCTATTTATTTTCTTACAATTTAATTATTCAGTTTCAAAAGTTGATCTGATATTTCAATGTAAAAAAAGTGCTTCTATATGAAAGCGAAGTAAAAATTTACTTCATTGTCGCTACGAAAATATGTAAGCAATCCTAAATTATTAATATTCCTACATAAAATAAAATTTCAAATTACAAAAAGTATTATTCAAAATTATCAAATTAAGTACTACAAATAATCAATAAAAAACTATCTTGCAGATAATTTTGTTTACGCTCAAATATCTTGATAATATTGATCCATATCATTTCAAATCCACCAGAATATTTTATTTTGTAAAAATTATAAAATATCAATCATTTGATGGCGTCAATTTTTATATCACAATCACAATCAACTCACACAATGAAATTGAACTTTATTATTTCAAAAACATTCAAATTTCATTTTCCGATTTTGTCCATTTGTTAAAATAATTATTAGTTAATTTTTTATTTTGTTAATCATAATTTATTTTGTTAATCACATTAATATTACTAAAACATATTATTTCATTAAGAACCAATAGTAAAAAGTTTTATTTTTAAATGATTGCATAAAAATTTCTATTGCAGATGAATACCTTTACAGTAAATATAACATATACCTAATAGTATTGCCAAATACAAGTATGTATAATATATGCTTTGTAACAGAATATACATTGTCATGTTAAAATAAAACTCAATTAAAAATTTATACAAAAAAAAGTGATTATCGTTTTCTTTGTTGTGATTATTTCAAATGTAAAAGTTAAAATTAGAATTAAAATTATTTGAACAAGGTAAATATTGAGTGTATGTATTTTTTCCTTGGAAAAAAATATAAGGACATTGAAAATTAAAATTTTTTTTTTTTATTATTATGTATACACACTTTGTTTCGGAAATTCTAGTTATATTAATTAAAAGCATTATGTTTTTAAATTAAAATTTATTTAATAATATTTCAAAATTCAACTAAATTTTATTCTTCAATTAGGGTAAGTTGGTAAATTTAATCCTTCTATATATTTTTTCATATTAAATTACTGACCTAAAATTAATATTATGGTAATAATGCTGTAAAAACTATTAATGACTCAAAAAAAACACGAAACTATCGATGTAAAATATCGCTCGAAAAAGATATGATAAATAAATATATTTTGTCAATGTTAAAAATAGAATATCCTTCCGGTTATGTAGAGATTACTTTGCCATTTATAATGCATATTAAAACAACTATAGGATACATGAAATAACCTTGAATGAATAAAACTATATCACAAATTAAACAAAAATGCATAGACCTAACATTTCTATGGAAATTTGTGAAATTAATTTGAACAGTAATTATTTATATGTAGGTTTAGTTTACAGCGTGACTATTATATTATTATATAGTAAAACTATATTGTGAATAAAAACGTATGTATATGCATACATAAAATTGTAAAACTCCAGGACTTACAAAAATAAAAGAGCGTATTTTTAATTAATGACGTAAACGATAAGGACAGTGGACTTATGAATGGGTTTGGGTAATTGATAACCAAAAACATCTTGATTCTCCGATATAATTCATAAATTTAATTAATAGTTAATATTTTTAAAACAAATTTTCTTTTTCGGCTTCCGTTTTAGATATAAAATTATATGATTTAAAAATGAATTCACTTCAAAACAGCGAATGGATAAATATTTATACAAAAAAAAATCAATAACTTGATTTAAGTTCTATAAATCTCCGGGTAACGACAGAATTTACCCGACGCTTCTACAACATGCTAACGGAAAATTGTTGGACAGGCTATGTCTTTTATGCAGAGCTTGTCTTGAAGTAAGTTCCATACCGGAAAATGGCTAAAGCTGAGGTAGTATTCATACGAACACTAGGAAAAAATATCAATGCCTCATGTAGTTTACTCACCAAAGTCGTTACTGGAAATATTCTCCTGAGAAAACATGCTTCACGGGTTAATTTATCAGCAAAGTCCATCTGTAGAAAAGAAGATGAAACGGTGGAATTTGCTATGCGGAGTTTAATATAGTCTACGGGCATTTTTCCAACCTTCTGGAAAGATTTGTTTATTCCTGTGCATAAAAAGGCTCGATGGCAGAAATCGAGTATAGGATAGGCTTATTGCTAGTTATCTTGTATTCCAAAATTATTGCCCATTTTACTAAACCAAAATGCATAGACCTAACAGAGAGTCTTTACTTTCTACTCTCCTGGGTATTTGAGACCATCAATTTAACTGCATTTGTCTCTAATAGCAATAATAGCTGTGTGGCCCAATTATTTTTATTTTAACAATTAATAATATTTCCTTAATTATGAAACATTCAAAAACGAATATTTTTGCTGATGGCATGAAAATATATAAAACAATTAACAACATATCAAACAGCGTTGTTCTGCAAAAGGTTCTAAGTTCTAACTTACTTCTTGGTTTGGTGATCAAGAAACTTCTTTGAACTCTATGTTCACAAATGCTTAATATTTAATTGTTGGCTATAGGACTTCTATTTTTACTGATTCATATAACATTAACTTACATATTTTTGACTTGAAGACAGTCGCAGATTCTGTGAAACTTTAGAACTGCCTTGAATTCTAGTAATTTCTTTGACTACTTGCGTTAGCTGGTGACGTCGGACGGAAGCTCTAAAGTTATTGTCAAAACGTGAACCCGGATGCAAGCGGGTAACCAACAAATTCATGATTATTATAAAATTAATATAATTATTTTTTAATTCCATTTTTTAAATATAATTCGTTGTGGTAGTGCTTGTATGTTTCGGAGACGAAGACTTCAGAGTTTACTCCACTGCGGATAGTAAACACTTTCTCAGCATGTGAAGAAAGTGAAGAGTCCACTCTATATGTATATGTGTAAATGTGGGGCTTGCTATTCTTTCTTATGAGGAGTAGATATTCAATTACTAATTCTAAAATAATGAAATATTCATTTTATATTAACTAATAGTATACCATAAAATCATAAATTTCTTATTACAATCAATTGCTAAGCTATTACAAATGTTATGAATATAATATTTTTACTTGGCTTTCCAAAAGTCAGATACCTTTTTAATTTGTCATTGTAACTTACATAAAGACAATTACAAAATCTTTGAAATAAGGACAATTCCAAAATCTTTGAAATAATAATGGAAATTAAAACTCCTTTCTTTTATCAGTACCTTTTTAAATCATTTATAACGAATTTCTAGATTAAACTTAACCTTTTTTATCGTTTAGCATTTTATATCATGCTGCGCTGAGCATACTATGCATAAAGAACAAAAGAGTCTGTGATCTTTTACTTAAATCCAATGGAAACTAAAATAATTTTAAAGTAAATTTATTCTAACGTGTAAGTCTTTATATTTAAATTGAAAAAACTTTCATTTCAACTGACAAAAAAGAGTTTAATTTAATACGGAATTGGTATGTATATATGAATACCAATAAAGTGTGTACTTCTACTATGCCTATGAATTAGCTGATTGGTGTGCATACTTCTACTATGCCTATGTAGTATTACATACTTCTACTATGCCTATGTATTAGCCGATTGGTGTGCACTAATGGAATTTTTTATCAAATCAGTATTAATGTACAAAGAACAGATATGCTACGATAGCATAAAAATATAAATAGAATTGTCATCATCATTCACTTCAAATGCTGAGATGACATTATTTCTGGCGTTCGCTTCGTTTATATAGAGAAAAACTTTCATATACACATAAATATATATTTTCCTACTTTGATTTCATGATTGATTTAGGGATGAAATATATTACGTATTATATACAAACGAAAAAAAAAAATCCAATCTGTATTATTTCAATCTATGTTATATAATTTTTAGATTCTATTAATCTAAATAGATTTTCTAAATAAGCTTTATAATTTAACAAAATAATTGCTAAAAAAGGTATGTTTCGAGGTCAATATATTAACTTTTTTTGAAAATCTTAGGATTATTCTTTGATATTTCAATATACGCATAGATATTTTTGATATCTCTAAAATGTTTTATGTCTTACAAAAAAACCTAATTTGTTTATGTTTTTTTTAAATATTCCAAAACAAGAAAATGTTATTTGAATATTGTTGATCCGAAATTTAGATAAGATATTTTTCTTAACTACTAATAATAATCTTATTTTATGAGATAAATATTTTCTAAGATTCAAAATATTATTGGACTTTTTTATAAATTAAATAAAAGCTTATTAATTAATTTACTTATCAATATTATAGTTATATTTAAATAGTAATTTATTTTTATTAATATATAATTAATTTTCTTAACTGCTAAAGTAAATTAATTCAATTGGAATAGTAATTAGAAAATTAATTTAATTAATAAAAAGAATTCGTAAAAATTCTAATGAATTTTGTATAATTTTACCAAAAATATTTAGATTTTTTTATATGTCAAACTGAATTAATATACAAATATAAAATTATTGTTATTTGTATTTGGCTACATATTTTATAATATCTATACTATTTTTGAGTAAAGAATTTATTATACATATTATAAAAATATTGAAGTTGTTGTTGTTTTTTATCTTTTACATTTCCTTGATAAAATCCCATTTAGATTATAAATATTAATATATGAAAATTCGTAAACAAAAATCAAAAATATCCAAAAATGATATACCGTATAAGAAAAATTATTTATTAGCTTTTCGATAAAATCATCTATTTCCATTAAATTATATTAGACAACATTTATTATAATTTCTTAGGATATCATTTTTGTATAAATTTACGATTTCACATAATCATAATTCTATTTATATTTATAATATATATAATATTTTCCACGCAAAAATGGAACATACTTTTGTGATTAAATCGAAGAGAATTTTTGCTTTCCATGTCATTAATTTTAACACTAATTAATATTGGAATGTATTGATTATATTTTAGTAGTTATATTTTAGTAGGTTATATAAAAAACCATTTTTTTATAGCTAATCTTTTATATCTGATATTGGAAATTTAAATATTTTAATATAACGAATTAACTCAATAACTATCTGTAAAGTTAACAAATTAATACAAACGAATTCTTCAAATTAGATAATTTTTTTTTTGCTTTATAACTCCTCCTGAGAGTCTAGGGCTTCCACTTAACATCTCCATCTCGTTCGGAGTTAGTTGCTGCTGCCTTTACATTATTCCAAGTGAGATTACATTTTCCTAGTCCAAGAGTACCGATCGTCTCGCTGTGTTCCTTGGACTTCGTGCTCATTTACTTTGAGGATTTCCAGCTAATGGTTTTTGGCGTTCATTTAGGGGAAATAAAAGTAGTTTACGGGAAATAGAATAGTTATAATTTAGAAACATAGGCACATAAGGTGTGTCTATATCAAGACTTATATGAAATATTCTAAGATTTTGTAAATAAACTCTTAAATTAAATATTTTCGGTCTAACTTAATAATAGTTCTACCATGACTTAGTATTACAAATACATAAATATTTACCTATTAACCGATAATAACATATTTTGTGAGAGCTATATATACAATGAATACAAGAAATATTTTTTCATAATATAACCTGTTACTAATAAATAATAAATGGTATAAAAATGAATGCCTAAAAGTTCGTTTATAAAACATTATTTTAATGATAAGCGATTTATAATATAATTTTATTTTCTTAACGTTAATAAATCCAATTATTTTGATAATTTTTGTTATTTATATTGCATATAATAAATGGTAAAACCTTAAAATGATTAATACCAGCCGCTAATATATTATTTCATTCATTAAATACAATATCATGTTAGACAAATATTTTTAGCAGGTATATATAATTTTTTTCTTAGTTGTTTCATTCACACAAACTGAAGTCAAGGATCAACTGATCAGAATGATTACAAAGAACAACAAAAAATTTTATCTATACATTTATTTTTGGCTATTTAGCTATAAGTTTATTTTTGCTTATTTAACTTATTGATTTATGTACATTTATCTTTATAGATTTAGTATATACAATTATGAACCATATTCGAATGATTCAGAATGTACAATGTCATTGATTTCAATAAATGTTGCATTTTGTTTGGTTAATTAACTTTCTATATTAATAAAAAAAATCAATTAATAATTAATTTTAAATTGTTAATTTTTCAATTTTGTGATAATGCTATGTTTAGCAAATAAAGTTAAAATTAATACAATTTTATTTCAATTGCTGATTATAATAATTATGTTAAAACATACTTATTATTTGTTTCGCTATAATTACAAATTATGACAAAAATCTTTTCTATGAATTCATAGTTTCGTTTTTTATTCTATAATTTTAGAAATTTTTTAATATAATTAACCAAAATATTTTTTTAAAAAGATCACATATTTCAAAATTTATTTGCTTTTTCAACATTTAGTATATTTAATTTAACGAACTCTCGATATATTAAGAATTCTTTTTGGAAGTCAAATACACATACTTTTCCATAATTAAATTAGATTAAGATTAACTACTTATCCCCGTAAATATAAAATTAGAACTTTGTCGTTAAGATATTATATCTATTAAAGTTAATTAAAATAAATAATTTATATTAGATATGCCTCTTGTAATATGAATCTATCTCAATCAGCTGTTTATTTTTTTTATACAGATGTGGTAAATTTTCGGTGACGTATGGTGTCAAATAAACATTTTGATTGGTGTTTAAATATGTATCGCATCAATTATAAAATTTGACGTACCCTTACATCTCTAATCAATATGGTGATGTCGTCAGACCTGTCACATGTTCCAGCATAATGTCAACAAAATAATAAGAAACCACAATTATTAATTAGTCATTTATATATGGGTAATGGGTATACTGGGTTTGTCATATAATTGTCGACTAGGCATAACAATTTTTTTCAAGATATATTTAAATATAAAAATTAAATTAAATTACCATACCAATATACATTTAGTAACGATTAGCTATGTAAATATGTAAAGAGAAAAATGAACTTTATTAAATTGACATTTAAAAAAAGTAATTAGCAAATAAAAAGTAAGATTTTGAGGGCAAAATACATATACTAATAGTTGGAAGTTCAGTGCATTTTTAAAATGAAAATTAAAAATAATTAATTCTGTAAAAGCAAATAAGAGTATTGGAGACGGGAGATTTATAGTGAGTGAGCATCAGAGGTCAGTGGAGAAGAATATACTGAAACGGATGGAAGGAATTAATTTGGTTTGAAAAGAACAGAAAGAAAAGAATTTATTTAGTAATACAGTCGGTAAATTTTAAAGAGTTGAATTATAAAATTTGCTAAGTTTTAGTTTTATTTTAATAATAATTAGTACTTAAAAGAATAAATAGAATGTTAGAATATTTAAAAGCGGTGGTAATAAACTTGTAGCCTAGTGAAAACAAATTATTAAAAATAATGTTGAACCAAAAGACGCACATGATATTATAAGATGGATTGGATTGATGAGTTATTTCCGAAAATATATTAAATCGTATGCTGAAATCGAATATGAACCCTTAACCAAATTGACAAGCAAAGATATTAGATGGGTAATCGAATAACAAAGTGTATTTGATAATCTGAAAGAAAAAATTACAAGCTAAGCTATATATAACCATAGCAGTTCGAAGCACTGGCTTAGTACATTCGGCAGTTAGGTTTAGCCAGTTTTTGCTAAGTAAACATTTTAAAATAATTACTGATTGTCAAGCATTAAAAACCATAATAAGTAAACGAGATATTGTTCCAAATATCGCATGTTGGTGGTTAAAACTTTTGGAGTATGATTATGTAGTTCAAATAGAAATGAACTGTTTAAATGGAAATATTTAAAATAACTATTGATGACGAAAACTGCTTAGAATCTATTCAATTACAACAAGATATGATGGAAAAGGGAGACAAGTTTTTCTAGTGAGAGAAAAAAATGCTCACTGGAGAAGGATATACCGAAGCGGACGTATGGAATTAATTTGCTTTGAAAGTAACCGAAAGAATTTTTTTTTTTATTAATTCAGTTGGTTAATTTTAAAAAAGAAGAATTTGAAAGATTTATAAATAATTTTAAAGAAATAATCAAATGATATATATGTAAAATTCTGATTTATTTAAATAATAATTAATACTTAAAAATAAAGAACCAGAATAAATGATTAAGTGTTATAATTCCAAATACAACTTCGTTAAACCAATCAGAAAATAAGCAAATTTAAAATATTCAATTATATTTTCTATTATATAGTACTACCATATTGATATTTTATTAAATTGGTTCAGAATTTTGTTTGAATAAATTATTTAAATTTATTTATTCGTTATTATTTTGAGTTTCAATTTTCTATTTTCCTTTTTAAAAAACACTTAATTGCTTACAAATATTAATAATAGTTAACAATAATTGCGGAAAATTATAAAGTTATGCATTATTTATTATATTAAATAAACAAAATAATAATTAAAATTAAAATATTTAAAAATATATATGTATAATAATTTATTCATGAAACCAATTAATATAGAGTTCTTAATAAACTCATCGCAATTAATATCAATCAAATATTGGATAACTTTATAAATTTATATTTTGTATTGTAAAACAAAATAAACATTAATTAATATTTACTTTATCAAGAAAAATATTGAAATATTGTTAAGAAATATTTTCAGTTTTATATTAAAGGAATTATTTATTATATTAACGAAATATTTTGTTGTCTTGTAATAAGTAGAAACATTTTTTAAATATTATAACAAAATATTTTTCTATTTTATATAAGAACAATTAATTAGAATTAGACGAACACGACGGATGAAATTATTATTTAACGATATTATGCGTCAACAATATTTTTATTTTTCCTCAATTTATGACGGATTAGTTCAAAAATTTTGCTTACTACTATGTATCAATATCAAATATTTGCAAACGTGACAAATTGGTTTTTATAAATAAGGAAATTGATAGGACAACTAAATTCGCGGATTTTATATGATCTAATTAACATTCCTATACTAAATGCGTCAGTGATGGAATAAAGTATAAACACTACTTTCAAAATTCTTTAATCGTAGTCCATAGATTTTAAAAAAAATTGTATAATTAATATGAATAAAATTGTATATAAAAATGTTCGTATACAACCTCATGATGTTAATATACAACCTCAAAAAATATTTTAACATAAAATAAATAATGGTATTTTTTTGTAGGATTATCGTATTCGATTTTCTTACAATTCATTAAATATAAAAAAAAAAACATATAGAAAAAAAATAAATAGAAGCATAAAAAATATTACAAAAAATTAAGGCCGCACATGTCTTAAGATTCCTTTTTTAAGGTTCCTTTCTTAAGGTTCCTTTCTTAAGATTCATTTCTTAAGGTTCCTTTCCTGTATAATATGCAAACAATAATCTGAATATTATGTTTATAATTTAAAATACAGCAAACAAAAACCAATTACACCTAATTCTGTTTTTACGCGAATTTAATTTAACGCGATATAACAAAAATTTTACGCGATTTGATTTGATTTGATTCAAAATAATGAAAATTTAAATTTTTTTGCAAGAAAAAACATGTATATACATAAATGTATGTAAATAATAGAGTGACCGATAGATGGCAGTGAACGTGACAAGTTTCATGTTATAAAAACAAATTGTGTGGAAATCTACCGACACATAACTGCAGGGTATTTCCCTAATTTTATTTCACAATAGTTTTGATAAAAGTATAGTGCAGTTTACTTTACATTTTGTTATTATTAATGTTTAAAGTGGCAGTATATAAGTATAATAAAAACGAATAAAATATTTTTTATATTAGTTTATTACTAATTTTCTAAATTTGTAGTTTAATTAATTAATAGCAATTAAAAATTATATTTTATGTTATATTTCGTTATTTTTTGTTCCATTAAAATGAATTTTGTTAGTTATGTTTTGTTAAATTATGAATTTTTTTTTTTTAAATTAGTTTTTTTAATTATATTTTTTTTTTGTTATCCTAAAAATATATAATATGTATTTAAATGAAATAAATGAAAAATTTATAAAGTATATAAAAACCTCGATTTTGTATATATCTAATCACATTATTTTAGTTGATTTTTCAAATATAGAACCAATCATCTACTTTTATATGGATAGCTTATCTTTTTTTACGCGAGTTTTCTGGGAACGTATCTATCGCATAAAAACAGAGTTTTAAAACATTGTATTGCAATTTGAACCTAATTTTTTTATGTCGAAACATACATTTTTTTGTAGTCAAGAACCTTTAATTGCAGCAAGCTAATGGCTTTATTAGTAAAACATATGTTTGAACATTAGCATGTTTCCCAGCCTTAAATTATAACTTATTGCAATTGTATTATGGGTAGTTAATGAAGAAGAAACTCTGACTAAAATCGGATGGGACTTGAGCCCTGTACCTAACCCTAACGCACCACAGCTTAGGATGAGTTAAATCGAATGATGTAATTTTTTTGGAATTACTAAACAATTCTACCTTAATATTAAATTGTCTATCTATTACAGTGATTCTATACTTGTTACATTGTACTTTAATTGAAACCCTAGTACTAAAGCAAGATCCTTTAAAGATCTTTATAATCTTCATTTTGATTACACTGATTTTACCATAAAGTATTTCTATGAGAACTTCCAATTCAAAGACAAAAAACTATACTCGTAATAAAAACATCGTTTGAAAATAGCTTAAACTTTTCATTGAATAATACCTTAAGTTCTCCAGAAAATTATCAACTTTATCACAAAAATGTAACACAAATAACACTAAAACAAAACAAGAGAAAATATAGTTAATAATTTGTTCCTTCTCCAAAAAAATTTATACTTTTTTTCTGTAAACAAATTTAATTTAAAACTTTTAAGTTCTATAAACGAGAAAATATGGTATAGACAAATTTACTTCATTTAATTTTCAAACAATCTAATTTTTTTATATTATACGATATAAAAAAATTATCTAAATTTATATATGTACATATACATATATATATATATTTTGTCTTCTGTTCAATCTTTCCCCCAAAAGATTTTGATTTTTAACTAAATTTATGAAATTTTTGTTAGTACATACAAATTTCGGCATACAGCATACATATTAAAAAAATTACTTATTTAGTCAATTGACTAGTCAAAATTATTTATGAAATTAGCTTTTCAAATCGATTGAAAAATCAAACAATATATATAAATTACAAATTATATAAATATTCAAAAAGTTTATAACTTAACAAATATCTTTTCCTAGAAAACTTGCTGCAATTTCCTATTATGTAGCAACCAAAAGAAATTTTGTATTTGTATAATTTAAATTAAAATATTTATGACTGATTTTTTAATTGAATATAAAAAGTATTTTCATATAGTACTCAACGACTATATCATAAAAGATAATAAAATATTTATTAATTATATTTTCTATATTCTTGTTACAGGTTTTGCACTCCAAATTCAACCTTTTGCAAATCAAATTCAACCTTTTGCAAATCAAATTCAAATTCAACCTTTTGCAAATCAAATTCAACCTTTTGCAAATAAAATTCATAAAAAGGTTGAATTTGTATGGTGGCAGAAATACAAGAGTAGGTCTTGTCTGCGCAACAAGATCACGAACTTCCTGAGTTTTGTGGAGGCGAACGTTGTCTAAAATTAACCACGCTTCTACAATCATACGTTCTTCTAATTTTTGAAATAAACTACGAAGGAAATAATAAAAAATACTTGAGTTCACAGTAGAATGTGCAATTATATCATGGAATACTGTTCCCTGAGTATTTATCGCTGCAATCAGGGATTCCGTCCTCTAACAGTTGGCACAACTACCCGGGCTGGTGTATTAACTTTCGACCGTGCTTTTGTTCTGCGAAGGTGGTAATTAAATCCAGATTCATCAATAAATATTATTTTTTCGCGTGCTTCCGGGGCATTTCTATTTTGCTTACTTAGATTATAAATAATCTAATCATTAATTGTTTAAATTATGATAAAAATTAATTTTTTGAAAGTTTTTTATAAAAGGTTGAATTTGATTTGCAAAAAGTTGAATTTGATTTGCAAAAGGTTGAATTTGGGGTGCAAAACCTGTATTACAATTTATAATGTCTAGGCAAATTATTTAAAGAATCATCAATTTTTTTTTATTAAAAAACATAATAATAATTCTAAAAATATTCCCAATAGATTGTATCCTTTTTCAAAATAGAAATAGTAAAATAAACAGCCAATAATTCTTCGAACTTTCTGACAATCCTAAGGAAGAAAGTTCGCTTGACATGATAAATTTTCATATTTTTGTCATGCTTTAAAGAAAAAAAAAAGGTTGTCATAATAATTTTTGTTTTCATATCTAAAGATACATACATATTACTTTACCCTTGAAAAAATAATCGTAAAATATCGAAATCTTTTTCAAACTTTTCTTTTTGTGTGTCAAAATTTTTCTTCGGTCTCTTAACCCCATACAAATTTTATTTTCAACTTTTCCTTTTTTTTTTTATATTAAAATTACACATTTTTACAAAAAAGAAATGGAAAGGAAACATGGTATTTTTTAAAATTATATTTTGTCTATTACAAAAAGTCTTCCTGAAAAGTTGAACCTTTTTTTTATCCCAAAAGTTTAAATAAAAAATAATCAAATATTCAGTAAAGTACAAAAAAAATTTAACTAAATTTCATTTGATTTAAATTGAATATTATATCTTCAAATAAAAAATTTATACGAAACAATTTAAGATTTTTGAAATATTTTATAAAATTTTTTAAATGACGGACCTTCCCATTTTTTAGACATCGAATTTTAAAGATAAATCGTTGTTTAGTTTTAGTCATATTTTACAAATAGATTCTTTATATTGGTTAGAAGTTAGATTGTTTTCATTAAATATAAAATTGTAATTTAGTTATACAAATATTTGATTACACAAATTTGCAAACTAAAAAACAATTCCTGGCTTACCTAAAGCTTACTTCCGAATAACTTTGCGAAATATAGTTAAAAAATTTTAATAAGTTAAAATTTGTTATATCCTAATGAAATTATATACCTTTTATTAATTAGCTATAAATTATTGCACCATATTTTAAATATTAAAATACCAATTTAAATAAATTTAGGTTTCTTAAGTATAATTTTAATATATAAGCTTAAAATTTATGGTAAAATGTTGACTGCAATTTATATTAATATTTATAATAGAGTAGCAATTTAGAACAGTTATGCTAGAAATTTCAAATTCGTAGCATAATTTAATCTTTGTAATCTTATTGTTTTTATCATATAATATGTTTATATATTCTATCATGTGTTCTGTATATTAATTATTCTTTTTCTCCATATCTTGATATTTGTTTAACCTTTACGGTTTTAAATTTTTATAACAGTTTTTGTTCATTTTTTCCATTCTTTGTTTATCGTCGGATTTGAACGACGTACTAAATACACCCATCCGTCGCTTAACGGAAGGGTTCCGTCCCAGAAAAGTTGTCCGTAAATCGAAATTCCGTAAATCGATTTTTGTTTTAACATAACAAACATAATGTATGTACGTATTGTATACGTAAAAATAACGTAATTTACTAAAAGTTATATGAATTATACTTATTATTAAAAAAGGAAAAATATCCATTAACAGAATAATTTAAAAATTCTATTATGTACATATGTGCAATTGCTCATTTACTTCAATAACATAATTACATAATGTATATAGTTGAATATAAAAACAATAAGATAATGCGTACATAAAATTGTTGTTATGCAATAAGCAATACCTACTATTTGAAATTTAAAATTTTCGCAGTTATTACATATTTTACATATAAAAAATATGAAATGTACACACAAAAATTTATGTGTACTAGAACAAATTTGTGTGCACTTCTGTTTTATTTTTTTCCCGTAAATCGAATTTTTTGTACGTTAACAGAGACCGTGGAATAATTTTTCTATTCCGTTATAGCGAAATTCCTTATAGAGTCTCCGTTAAGCAAGGAATGGGTGTAACTGCCTTCCGAAACTAAATAATTATTGATATCTATTGATGGAAGATTGTCCAAGAAGTTTTTTATATAGAACTTAATTCGTCCCACTTGTTATTTTTTGTCACTATAAGTTTATTGGACAATAGTTTTTATACCGACTTTCCCCTATTAAAGCATATATTTTAAGGGTTCCGTAAAGATTTAATATGTTTTTTATATTTTACAAACTATTATTTTAATTTTTTATTTCATTCAAAAGCTTTGGATCTAAATATTTATTCTATTACATCTTAACTTGAGTCCAGTTGCCTCAATTAGGAGAAATCAATATTTCTATAGTATACCGGTACAATTAAGGCAAACTGAAAATACATTAGCTTTTTATACTACCAATTAGAAATACGTATTTTTTTTTTGCGTTACTAACCACCACAGAATGAACATAAAAACAAAATAAAAAGTAATTTAAATAAATTGCATTTTCATAAAACGGTTATTAAACTTTAGAAATAATACCCTAAGAGGAGGTAATTGTTTAATTTTTTTTAATACACCCAACTCTTTTTTTACACGGTCGATACGTTCGAACTAAAATCGTGTAAAAAAAATCGTGTAAAAAAAGACATGCTAACCATACTAAAATTGAGGATGTGTTCAACAATTGTAAAAAACCGTGTAAAATACAAAAATTATTCCCCAAATTTTATTATATGATGTATAATCAAGAAACATCATATAATAAAATTTGGGTATTCCCCAAATTTTATTATATGATGTATAATCAAGAAACTGAAGTCGCATTTTCTATTTAAATTTTATTGTTGTGTTCAGTTCGTAGAAAAATTATGTTTTAAATATTAAAACATAATTTTTTTTTGTGGATCGTCGATCGTGTTATTTCAAAATCGTGTAAAAAAAGACCGTGTAAAAAAAGAGTTGGGTGTATTTATATGTATATTTATTATAAGTAAGTGGGGGTTTTATAAATCGAAAATTGGCGTTTTTATCTTCTTAAGCAAATTTTTGAGATACAAGATTCACAACACCTTAATTCAAATTAGAAAAAAAATTAATATTTATATATTTAGATATTTTTACTAGAAGGTAATTTACTTCAGGAATCATTAAAAATTCTGGTAACTAAAACCTATTTAAAAAGAATTTTTGTCGTTAATAATATTAAACAAAAGTAAAATCAAAAAAGGTTTTTGAAATCTAGAACATCCAATTTTAATATGTTAAATTAAATTTAATATAAAAATACCATCCTAAATAGAAAAATTTACAATTTTCAAACAAAATTTATATATTTTTCCCTAATACTGTCAATATAAACAAATTGTTGCCGACAAATCAACTAAATATAGATCATTACGATGTTTTCAATCATTAATTTTCATTGAAAAACCATTTTTGCCTAGCCATCATTTCTTTTCACTAATTTTTCAAAATTCTAAATTTTCGGGCAAAAAAAAATATTTTACTTATGTAAATAATTTTCGGGCACAAAAAAAAAAAAAATATTTTAAGTATGTAAATAATTACAATTGAATTGTGATAGTTACTAGTACTTTGATAGTTGGTTTAATTCAAACTTTCTACGGACTAGTACGATATTCATTTGTTTTATTTGAATTATATTTATTTATTTAATTTAAGGCAGTCTCAATAATTTTTATATTTGTAATCCAGCTAATGCATATATTTAAATTCTAACAAAATATAAGGGATTTTATATCCTTAATTTAAATTTTTCATTTAAAAAGAAAAAATTATCATAAATTATACATATAGATAGAACAGAGAATATATTATTGTTTTTATATTACTATACTATATCAGAATATAAACCTAAATATATATACATATGTCGAAACTGTCGCATTAATCTTTATATCAGAAAAACTGAAATGTATCGTTTTTTTTTATCCAAAAGGATTTGTTTCCAATATATAGATTTTACAAAAAAAATAATAATACAATACTAAAACAATAGAAAAGAAACACCTAAAATTGAAAAAAAAAATTATATCCTTGCTTTATTCTTTATCAAACTTTTTCTATCGAATCAGTATTTTTTTATAATAATTTTTTACGGATAAAGTACGCATATTTATTTCTTGTAGAAGTTATTTTATCCCGAAATCTTTTATTCAGTTTATATTGAGGGATTATTATAATTGTTTTCAACATATCAACTTTAACAATGTGAAAATTGAGAAAATTATATCATAACAATACACAAATATTGATTAGGTGAATACTAAGAAGAAGAATATTATATAACGTATATTTTGTAGAGTTTGGAAATATGAAGCAATATAAAAAAAAAGTATTTAAAATTATTTACTTTATTTTAATAAAAATTAAACATTTTTAGAAACTTTTTAACAATATAAGTGTTACCTACGAACTTACTATGAAACGTAATTCTTGTCCTCTCTACGAAAGTAACAAATTTATGACTTCTTATACAATTCTTTGTCTATTTCGGCTATTATGAGACCTAATCTCCTGACAATTTTTCGTAATATAGATAGCGTTTTGTCAGATTGCGTGGTTTCTTTCATTTCTAATGTTTACAAAATCGCTACATAACATAACCAAGCGTTCTCAATACTATAAGCCAAATAAACATTGCCTTGAAACCCTAAGGGAAAAGGGCAACAATACAATTGTTCACCATTATAAACTTTATATATACTTTTAACCGAATTTCCTTTAAACTTTATATTCAATTTATTTATTTATTTTCGTCTTTTTTTCACAATTTTTCCATCATGGATTTGTTATGGTGTATTTTTATAATTCTAGTAAACTAATATTCTGGAAAATAAAATATTCTAAAAATATACTTTTGTTGAATTCGGTTTTACCAGACAAAGTATTAATTTAAATTTTCTATATATTTAAGTTATTATAATATAATTTCCCTTATTTAAGACTTTCTAAATAAATGATTGAATTTCATTTTTATATCGATCAATTAAAAAAAGAGGGAAAGTTTTTTATTTCTTCGTTGGAAATAAATTTAAATTGGCTTTTATTTACGTCCTTTAAATGAAATTACTTTAGATATTTTTACGTAAATTAGAAAAATATATGTTTAAAAATTTAAGAAGTTTTTCATTAATGTTATTTCCAAAGGGGTTTGTTTTGAGTTTCAAATTTTACGGTTAATTTGTTGTAACCTTGAAGATAATTTGTTATAACATTATAAGAGTTTAAAATATTTAAATACGATTTAATTCTTATAGTAGTTAACCATTAAACCTTTGATAGTAGGTATAAACTTTAATAATTTACCTCATAGGTGTCCATTTAGTGACAAAATTTTGTTTCAATATTTTCTCATCATATTAATTATTATTTCGATAATATTTTTAATATAAATATTTTATGTTGAAAATGATAAAAAATGTCAAAACTTAATATTGGAAATTAAACCGTTTTTCAAAAAAATAATGAAGCGATTGATTTAAATAAATTACAAAATAAAACAAATAATTTTCAATTCAAACAAATCCCATCTATTTATAATAAATACAATCAGATTATAATAATACGAGGAAAAAAACAAATCGGATTACAAACCAACCTAAAAAAAACGAAATTTTCAACCAACCAAGAAGAGTGTTATTCTCCAGCCAAAAATAGCTGCAAGAAAATTTACAAAAGGTATTTTTCACAATCAATTTTTTTTTTATATATATTTCATTTACCGAAATTTCAATTTAAAGTACTCTACCAAAGCTTTACAAATATAATCTCATCAAATACAATCTGAATAGCCTTTTATCGTCTTATCTTCCTTTATTGCTTTTGGTTATAATGATGAAATCGTATTCAGAATCAAATTAGGGTATAAATATATCTTTGAAAAAATATATGTATATGTATATGTAAACAAATATTTTTCTTTTGTAAAAAAATAAAATAGAACTTCTAATATTAAATTTATGAAACATTTTGAAGAAAATTACCAAAAAAAGTTATTTTTACTAAAAATTTTTATATATTATTCTAAATCAATGTATGTACATACTTAAATATTTTCACGCTTTATTACTAATCGTAATATATATATTTTGGGAAAAATTACTTTTATAATAATCTTTGCGGCATATGATTATGATATTGAAGGAGCTGTTTTTATTTCTAAAGCTTAAGATATATTTACATTTTCATAAAAAAAATTTATATTGTGGGTTTTAAGAATACATAATACCACATGAATTTAAATTTAACTAATTTGCAAAATAAATTGCTCTACAACCTTTAGATGTATATTTTCCATTCTTCTTCCTACCTTTACTTTCCTACATATTTTTTTAATTTTCTATATGTACATATATGATATTTTTCCCATTCTTCTACATAATAATTAAACAAATATTAATACTACATTAATAATTAAACAAATATTTAATACTAAAATATCAATGGAATACTGTCTCAACTTTTAAATATAGTTTTATTTAATTAATACAATTTACATAATTTTCAATTGAGTAAAATTTATTTTGAGGGTCTTTTGACATGAGCCTCTTAATTTGGGGGGCCCCAAATTGGGGCCCCCAAACAAGACTATTTGATACTACAACAAACGATCAAAAAGTTTTTGGTGTAATTATATTTTCGCTTTTCCTGAGATTCTCATTTTTTTTCCCTGCATGTGCACAACTAACTGCCGATAGAGTTTCTGGTTTCCCGACTTTTTTTAATGTTCGGGATTCGGGAATTCTCATTTTTGATAAAAATATATTTCTCGAGAATCGGGATGATTTTTAAAATTCCCGAGAATTCTCGGGATTTCTCGAATAAAAATTCTATATAAAAACTACACGAAATAAGACAAATTTGAACAAATAAATGGTATTTTGGTATTGCTTTTATTGAAAACAAAAATTATACATTAAATAATTCATTAGAAATAATTAAATAAAAAATATTCATACATATATACCCATATATTTTTTTTGTTTTACAAATACAATTTAATGAAAAAAATAAAAACGGAAAATAAATGAAGCAATAATAACCATACCACCTACTGGTCCCAACTAATACAATAAAGGGACTAATAATTTCAATAAAACAGATTATTATTTTTCATGTTTCTGAAAATTATTTTTCAAAAACCAAAGACAATTTAAATGTTTATCTGTCATACGTCCACTTAGTTTGGATGCAAAGTTATTTGAAACTGAAAAGTTTCTCTCATTTTCTGTTGAAGTAGGTTTTATAGTCATTATTGCTTCCTTTAATTTTTTTAAATTTTCGGTTATATTGCCAGTTGCTTCATAAATACTTATTTCTTTGGAAAGTACACGATTTTGCTTAAATTTCGATTTTTCAACATAAAATATTTTTTTTTCTCGAGAAAAATAATATTTCTCGAGAAACCCGAAATATATTTAAAAAAAATCTCGGGAAAAGCGAAAAACAAATAAATTAGTTTTCTCGAGAATTCCCGGGAGAGAATTCTTGAGACAGAAACTCTAACTGCCGATATGATTTCAAAAGCTTAGAGAAAAATCATTAAAGAATAGTAGGCTTTGATTTGTTACATGAGTTCAAATTATTATAAAAAAAGTTTATTAACAGTTTGTCTATGACGTTGTTAAAACTTAAAATGTGTTAATATTCCAACTATATTTTTTTTATTTTTGAAATAATAAATTTGTTATCAGTAAAAAGTACAATTTTTTTTAATATTTTTCATTATACAGGGAGCCACATGATGTCAGACCTGGGCCTCCAAGGGGCTCTAACAGGCTCTGTACAGTAAAAATACAGTAAATTTTCGATAAATGTCTTGTACGCTGAATTTAATTTTATAAAAACAAGTCATATAATGAATTTTTGGACAGTTATCGAAATTGGTAGACAATTCGTATTTCTTTAATAAATTAGTAAATATTTTATAACGAAAAACAAATAACATAACAAAAACAAGAAGGACAATATTACTTTAACTATTGTACACAACGTATACAACGCTGTTTCAACATTTGGTACCTTCGATCTTCGCATTTTTTTTTATTTAGTTCATTTTCTAAACCCCAAATTAGCTGCTTTCAATATTAATCTTCTAGTTTTTAATACGGGGAACTGGTCTCAAAGAAATTTTGAAATCATTTGCAATTGCAGCATATTTATGATTTTGTTCAATTCGTTTTAAAATTGTACATTTTTGAGTAATTGTTAATTGACTCATCTTAGGGTTTTACAAATACAAGTTTACTTTAAGACAATTATCGAATTTATGATTTAATTTTTAGACAGTTAACGTATAGCGACACTTATCGAAAATGCCATTTAAAGCGTAAGACAATTACCGAAAATTTACTGTATATATATATATGTATGCATAATGCAAAGAATACATTGTAACAATAAAAATAAACATATTTATGAAACGTGAGAATCAAATAACCCCATGGTGATGGAATACAAACAATCATAACTTGTATTCGTTGTGCGTTTTTGTTTTCATCGTGAAATTGAAAATAATATAACATAGAAAAAATGTTTTTTAAATAACAGGATATTCAATAAGAAATCAGATAAACTAATATAGTTGTTTGAATATCTATAAACATAACTAAATAAAACTGGGTAATTTAAAAAAAAAACAATTCTATATGTTTGTCAGGTAAATATGACCCAATAATAATATTTTATTAACTTAAAAAGGACGCATACGTGATATGAATACAAAATTTAAGCTAATCTAAATATATGTGTATATGATTAGAATTATTAACTAACTTGATAATTTGAAAAATTTATACAATTTCCTTATTGAGATTCTCTATTTTTACTTGCGAATTTTGTTAAAATATTCGTAAATATAAGTTGTTTTTATTTGTATTTGACAGGATATATTTTTCTTTTTGGTATGTTTTGTAAAGAAGAAATAATTTGTGTTGAATGTATTTTCCATTTGTGTTGAATGTATTTTCCATTTATTTTCAACACAAATTATTAAGTATATAACGAAAACTATGAACCACACTGTTAAAATAATCGAATATATATGTACAGTTGTACACGAAAGTCACCATACAGCATGAAAAAGTAACAAATATAAACATAACATTAAAATATGAAAAAAAAAATGATTAGATTTATTCAGATCATTGCCCTGCTGAAAGATCCAATTGCTTTACATATTCATTTTTTCAGCAGATTGCTTAATATTATTTTGCAATATATGCAAATATACAAAACGATCCATAGTTGTCCCAATAAAAATCAAATTTCCAACCCCAGAGGCCGACATACACCCCATACCATAATAGAACCACCACACTGTTTTACAGTCGGAATTATATTTTTCGGATCCAGTTCTGTATTACGTTTTCGCCAAACTTTCTGTTTTCCATCATATCCCAAAATGTTGAATTTTGATTCGTCTTTAAAAATAACTCTTTTCCAGAAGTCGTTTCCATCATTTTCATGTTGTTTTACAAATTTTAATCGTTTTTCCATATTTGCATTGCTGATAAGTGGCTTTTTACGTGGAACTCGACTTTTATATCCAGCATTTCTAAGTACTCTGTGAACACATTCAGGATGAACAGTGGTTTTTTTAATTTTTTCGATGTCTTTTGAAATATCTATTGCTGTTGTGCTTGGTTCTATTGTGACTTTTCTAATAATTTCTCTTTTTTCACGGCAGCTCAGCTTCGAAGGTCTACCTTTTCTAGGCTTATTCTCTGTAGTTTTAGTCAAATTATAATTTCTAATAATAGTTTGAACTGTTGACCGACTTCTTCCAAAAACTTGACTAAAGAAGGTAAGCGAGTTACCTTCTTTTTTAAGTTTAACTACTAGTTCTCGAATTTCTACAGTAGTTTCCTTTCGTGTGCTTGCCATTTTAATCTATTCATAAATAAAATCTAAAAATATCTACAAAAAAAATTAATAATATGAACTGAACTATTCAAATAACTTTAAAATAATGCAATTTTAATTATTTTACACTTTTTTAACGTACTTTTTAATCAACTGTATGTTCACTTTTGTGCGCACGCAAAAAAATAAAACTTAATATTTTTGATCAAAACAAAACAACAATTGCACAATTTATGCATTTTTAAAACGCATTACTAGACAATTTTAAAGCATTACTCATACTTCTGTAAAACTTTGTGGAATTACGTATTTTTTAACAAAAAACAAGATTTTTTAATGCTGTATGGTGACTTTCGTGTATGACTGTATATTATGATAAAATGACAAAAGAAACGTGAACATAAGTTAAACATTCTTTGCTTTAACTCAAGTGTGAAAATCATTTAATATAACGAGTTTGTTTGTTACAGTAACAACGATTTTCTAATTATATTTATATACAAAACATATAATGCTCGCAGCATATACATATTACTTTACGCTCCCTATATGTACAACACATATTATATAGACAAATATTGATTTAGGATTATTTTTTTCTTTACATAAAAATAATATTTTATTAATTGTATTAAGTAAAGTTTTTAAGTACTTTTTTTGATAATCTAAAAGGAAACTTATATTAATTATAATTGATCCAATAAAAATAAAAAAATTTACAAAAAATGTTTATGCAATAGTAATATTTTGTTCCGAAATACGAAAAAATTTAAAGAGAAAGATAATTCATCATAAAAAAACATATGCATACATATACAATAAAAAAAAAAACTCCAGTTAATGTCATGTGTAAATGAGAGCATAAATTATGTAAATATTTTATGTAGTGGAGTGATTTTTTTTTTTCAAACTTGTGTACATATTTGACAGACAAGGATTACAATTTTCTATATTCATTTAATTTAATTTAAAATAATATTTTATAAATTTCCTATTGCATGTTAAAATATCTGTCTAAAGAAAAAAAACTCTTTAAAATAATACGAAATTAATGTAGACTCAAATAATCTAATATAAATTTTAGTTTTGGTTTTTGTAAACAAGAAATAATTATTTTATAAATAATTAAATATAAATTTCTTTAAATTGTATGATGAAATCTTGCAATAACAAATAATAATTTATAATATAGTATATTATAAATTATTATTTGTTATTGCATGATTTCATCTTACAATTTAAAGAAAATTTATATTATGACACCTGCAAATATGTAATTAACATTCAAAAACGTATATGTAATATATACTTAAATGATACCAGTAGAATTTATTCTCACTAAAATTAAGATTTAAACTAATTAACAATACTATCAAATTATTCACGAAATCGAATCTCAGTAATTAATCATCAATTTTTATTACTTATTTATAATTCTAATCAGTAATGTGAATTTAAATTTAACAAATTAGATAAATTTATAATATGTATGTATACAATGTAGATGTGTACAATTATTAATAAAAATATGTATTAACTATAAATATTGCAAAACATATTTTTAGTAAAATACCATGAAGTTCACCTTGATATATATATATAAAGTCAACTATATTATATAGATTTTATGTAAATATAACATAATACACTTGGGTGTTTCAACATTGTGACATTTAGTATATATTGTATAAAATATTATAACTTTTAGCATAATATTTTGGTAATTAAAGTAAACGTGAATAAAATTTAATGATTTGTTTACCATAAATTAAATATCATCAAAGTTAAATAAATTTAATAAAAAAATTATGTAGCGAATTTTAATATGTATAATAATGTGTACGATTACAAAGAAATTTCACTGGAAATATAATATGGAAGTAAGTGATAAATGTTATAAACCATTTATTTTTATTTAAATAGTCCTAATGCTTATGTCCTATATTCCATGTTTTCATCTAATTCTACACAAACTATATTGTTATCGCAGTTACAAAACAATTACACGATCCTAGTATTTATAAGACAGCCGTAGGTTATTTGTTGGATTTTTACAACACTTTGAAGATCTTGAGGCACAAATAATGTTTTCTCCGGAATCAAGAATTAACGAATGTACTTAATATATTGACATGCGCGGCATGAGGCATTAAAATTGTAAAAGTCTCGAGAATTTTCGAGACGGGAATTCTCGATAAACTCTATAGTTGCGTTGAAGTATTTAATTATTTTAAAATGAATAATTGAAAAACCATGAATATATTAGTCAAACTGAATGAAAATGAACTTTGTTTACGCGGCACAAATGCTCTTTTACAGAAAATTTGTTTAAATCACTAATAGGATGTGGACGACAGAAAAAATCAATTGAATGTTTCAGCATTGCAAGCAGTAATGTCAACCAAATGGAATGTAGAAAAACACGACCTAGATTTTTATACCTTTTTGAAAATCAGACCAGATTTGCTCAATCAAATAAGTTCAATAGAGAATATTTATAAGCAATATATAAACAACAAAACTGTTTTATTAATTTTATTTATTACAAAAAAAATTAATTGAATTCGTTTTCAAATTAAAATCTTCTTCTGAACTTTCCTCTTCTGAAACAAACAAATTAATAAACTTATAAGTAATATATAAACTTTTAAGAAACTAAATGAATCATACGAACGAAAGTACATTAATATTAAGCATTTCTTACACAAAAAAGTATGACTTATTCATTTTATTTTAACATATTGACAACTTCCTACGTGATGAAGAAGAAGAAGAAGTGATATGTTTTTTTTTCTTTATCAAATTAATAAATATCACCATTGGTCAAATTTTTTTTATTTTCCTGTTCACTCCGCTAGGGAGTATAGGGCTCCAAGTACTGAGTTATCTGCACTTGAAGTTTCTGTAACAGTTTTGTATTGCAATTTGGACCTACTAATTTTTTATATGGATTCCGAACCATAAATTTCTTTATAGTGAAGAAACTATTAATTGCAACAAGCTAATGGTTTTTATTCGTGAGACATTTGTTGTTAGCAAATGGTCTCTGCCGTTAGCATTTTTCCCAGTCATAAATTACATTTTATTATAATTTTATTACTGGTACTCATTTAAAACTGAGTAAACTTAGACCAACATCGATGTCTCGGACGGGCGTCGAACCCAGTACCTAATGCACCACAGCTTAGCACACTACCACTTAAGCCACCGTCGGTCTCCATTTGGAGACCGACGGTGTCAAATAATGCCACAAAAATTAATTTTTTTAAATCAATTATCGTGGCATTATTTGATCAATGGTGATATTTAAGAGATTTTTTTGAAATTTTACAAAAAACACAAAATTTGCTATTAAATTGTTTGTATTATAATTTATTAAATGTAATAAAATAATTATTTTTATGCGTTTTGTAGCATTTTTTTACTCCATTGAAGAGCATGAAGAGCCTAAAGTGCAGAATTATCTGTACCTGAAGTTTCTTAACATTTTTTATTTCAATTTTGGACCTGCTAATTTTATATCGAATCCAATTTTGTCGCATAAATTCTAAATATTCAGCGGTTATGACAATCGCTGGTAATAAAAAGAATGCTGATACCAAGTGAACATCTCCTTTGTAGTTTTGCTAGAACCATGAAAAGTGAACACAAAACATGGCATTTCGTTCAAACTATTACTTTATTATAAAAACTGGTATTTGGAAATTTTTACCCTTAATACATTTCCGCGGGAAACTAATAATATTATATCCAAAGCATATTACAATATTTTTTTTTTCAAAAATAATTATTTTGATGCAATTTATATGTTCAGACATAATTATAATACTATTTACTATATATCATATATAAAACATAAGCCCTGAACGTAATTAAATCTAAGTGGGAAATATAGTATTTTTTAGTTCTGTGTATGAATTTATGTACCCAACCAAATATGTAGTAGGTTTTTTTTATTCCAAAAATTCTTTACAAAAAATATGTTGTCATTTCATGCAAATTTTATTTCTTTAACTTTTTATAGTCATATAAAAAAAATTTCTTATTAACATTTAAACAACATTTTTTGTAACTTGTTCATTTATAAAATTTTATAAGAATAATTTATGTAATAATGTTTTATGTAAATAATAACTTTAGGTATTAAATATTGACGAGCATAATATAAATGTAACACATGAATTATGTAAAAATTAAAACTAAGATTTATTTAAATCAGGATAATATAACAAAACACTAATTTTATTATTTACATTTTTGTCATTTTACTTGTTTATTGATATGTGAATTTTATATAAAAACTGATATAGTTTTCTTTAAAATTTAAACCATTTTTAATCTGGAAAAAAAAGAAATAAAATTATTTTTAATAAATTTAATCAAAATACATGAAATTTACATTTGGAAAATAAATTATCACAATGTCATGTACCGTTTACAAAAAAAAAATTGTTTATTTAAATGCATAATATTATATGTATACAATTTTTATGTTATAAGTGTTTGTATCTGTAATAAAATATATTATTTGACATTTTTCCATGTTAGATAATTTAAGGATATAAAAACAGTGGTTACAAAAGTAAAAAGAAATTTTGTTTTCAAATTCTGACAACGTACTAACCACAAAAAGTAAAATTTATAAATTTGCATAATTTGTTGTTTTTATAAATTTTTATGGAAAAAACTGAAATTAATTAATTATAAATAGACTATAATAATTTTCATGAATTTAAATCATATTAAATCTCATTCTTTAAATTCCAATTTAATTACTTCTTATATAAGCCTTTTGAAAACTTTAACATCTAACTTTTTATTTAATTGAAATTCTTAACCAAAAACATGATTTTACAAAATTTCGTAAGTTTTTAATTATTTTTATAAAGAAATTATATTACTTTTAATTAATAATTGTCACAATGAAAAGGAATTTTATTGATCACTTATATTATTTCCTATACGAAATATAGTTTTAAGTCAATTAATTACCATCATTGAAACTAAAATTGAAATATGTATATAGAAAAAGGTTTTATAAATAAATATTATAGATTGGCTTTTATAAATAAATAGTATTAATATACACCAAAATATTTTAATATTAAAGTAATTAATTGAAGATGACAAAGTATTTCCTTTACAAAGCCAATCATAAAATTCAGAAACTAATATGTATAAAATACCATATGCTTTTTCTAATATCTTATAAATCTATGTAATAAAAGAAAATTTAATGAAATTGTGAGTGTCCATTATTAATATTCCAAAATTGTTTAATTGTAATTTAAAAAATTACTTGAGAATAAAACTGAGATATATATTTGTATACTACATATATAAACTTAAAAATATTGCTTATGCTACATTTAAATTAATTTAAATAAAAATTATAGTTTAGAACTATTGGGAATTCTCTCTAACAAAATATAATGTTTACTAATTATATATTTATTTTATGTTTACTGTCAGTAAAAATAATTTTATGTTTATTATTATTAATCGTATATAAAAATTATTATTAATCGTATAACTGATTTATAAAAGGTTTCTTTGATAGTAAAAATTTGGAAAGTTGTCATTGAAATATTAACTAAAAAACATATAAAAATGTATATTGTAATAAAAATTACATTTATAAATATCGTCCATCCGTGAATATATTAGCTTCTCAATATCCTTGTAAAAAATTTAAATATAACTTAAATTAATACATTTAAAATACTATTATAATATAAGAAATTATCGTGATTTCTGTTTAATATAATTTATGAAATGAATATCCTTCAATTTTACATATGAAGATATGTACAGTACAAATATAATAACATTCCACAAGCAGGTAAACATTCAAATTCTTTGTCATACAGATAATTTAATGTATGTACTATGTATATAATAGGTTTAAGAGTACAATTTATGTTTTAACAACTTTTATATATGTATCTAGTTCATGTTTTTACAACTTTTATATATCTAATTTAAGATTATATAGATTTAAACATTTAAAGTGAAGCTTATATAAAAAGCTAACAATAAGCTTAACATTTAACCACAGAGCAGATGTTTGTAACAAGAAATTTATCATGATGAGAGTATATAAATAAATATGTATCGTAATTAAAAAAGCGCATGTCTAAAAAATATTTGTTGGAGAAATTAGAATTTTCAAAATAAAACAAAAAAAAAAAATTAGAGGACACCAGTTGATTATATAAAAATTCAAGGACTGAAGGTTTCAAGGATTTAAAATCCTATTAAATTCTAATATAACATTCCGAATGTATTATTAATCAAACACAACTTTATGAAAATTACTTAGTTTTTGAAGAAAGACGTATGAAATAAAACGTTTTTTTAATTGTCGAGTATTTTATTATCAAAAACTTTATATAAAAAATAATTAAACAAAAAAAGTTTTTGCAAGATATATTTGTGTTTTTCTAGAAATTTTTCGAAATTTAAATCTAGAAATTTTTCGAAATTTTTACTGTTTTACTTATTTTTTAATAAATTGAAAAAAAATCAAAAAATACGTAATTAAAAAATACGTAATTTTCAATTTTTTAAAAAATACGTGTTTTTACCAAAAACACATATTTTCAGTTGAGCAATTGGTTTTTGGCGTAGTAAGTTTTGTTGTTGTTTGTGTACGGTTCAAATTTTTTTATTTCGAGCAATTTTATTGGGAAGTGTCCCTGATATTGAGAAAATTAACCATTTTTTGTACATTTGAGAAAATATCCTGATTTTTTCTCGATCAAAATTTAACATTCTCGATCATTTCAGGTTAAACAATTGGTTTTTGGGGTATATTCTGTAAAATATTAGTTTAAAATGGATAAGTTTCGAGGCTTGAGAACAGGTACTTATTTCTATAGCCTTTGTTTTGTAGTTTCTTTTTTTTTAAAACTTAAATACATATATTAGCTCGATTTTACATTTTATGTGAATAAAATTTAAAAAAGAGAGAAAAATTGAATAGCGGTTTTTTTACGTATTTTTATGCAGTTTTGGTGGAGAGGTTTATTTGAAATTACATTTAAAGTTTTATGATTTTCTCACTGGACTGGAAGTAGATGAAAATCTACTTCCAGTGAGAAAATCATTAAATACTTTTAACACATTATTTTTATTTCATGTTTATTTTCAATTAAGTATAATTAGGAAGAATAAATTAAAGTGAAAATTAAAATAAAACAACTAAAAAATTCTAATAAATTTTCTAACAGTTAAATGAAATTCAAATAAATATTTTGGTTAAAAAATTGACATTTATCTGTAATTAATTAACGACCATTCATATTCAAACGATTAAAATTTTATAATTATACTTTCGCCATTTTAATTATAAATGATTTTTATTGATTTGTTAACGAAAAACTAATGAAGTTTTCATAAATTTCAAGGAAAAAAGTTTAATTGATTGTTTCTCTGATGCTGTGATTTATAATACTTTGAATTTGTCAAATAAGATTTAGTACCACATGTCTAGCAAAACATTGCCACATCTCAAAATTTCTAGATTTATTTTTATTTGAGAAATTTTAGGACACTATTTATTTAAAAATATAAATTTTTAATGCCTCTTTAGAAAACATTGCTCTTTTATATTATTTAATTATCTTTTTACGATCGAAGGTTTATTTAAAAATACAGAACTTTTCTTTTAACAACCTTGTGGAAAACAAAGCTCATATACCATTTTTTTAAATCAAGCCCGAATTAAAAAATAAAGTAGTTGTAAGTCTCCAATCGTAAGAAGCAGCATTATTAAAAATCATCATATAAATTAAGAGTTATATTTGATTTAAAATGATAAGGACGAGAAAACCTTAGATATCTAATTATTATCATATATCATATAATTATTATATTATTATAGTATTTAAAACATGTAAATATGATATTAGCTATATTTTTTGTATTTTTCTATTTATAATAATAGCAGGTACGAATTCATTTTTTTCTATATTATTTTTTAAGAATTAAAATGATTTATAAGGGATGCACAGGAGAGTTCTTGTCTAAATGTTACCATTATGCAGGTATAGAAATAGTAATATGTTTATATATTTATTTTTTTATATATTTAAATTTTAATATATTCCTAGTATAAAAAACAATAGTTGAACGAAGGTAACACATGAAATAAAAATATTTGTCTTAATTTTTTTATTATAATTAATATTTTGTTACAAAGGCTTTTGATGAAAAGAAAGTTACCCTTAAAAAAATAGTTATTATCGTTGTGATAAAATGTAATCGATTTAACTTAAAATATCAATATCACATAACACATAGCTCAGTATTGTATAGCATTTATTTTAATACAATCTCTATATATTAATAGATAGCATTATTTTCTTTTCCAAGTATTTCACGAAACAAATTAACAACTTAAACATATTGAAAAAAAACGATTTTTTTTATAAGTTATATTACATTTGTAATTTGGTGTTATTACGACAATTAATAAAATATGTATGTAAAGTGTTATGAGTAATTTGAAAACAAACGAAATTTATATAAAATTTATGATATTTTGTTGTAATAGGATATTATGAATTTTGTTAAAATAATTAATTAAATAAATTTCAAAATAGAAATGAAAAAATTAAAATAATTAAGATACAGAAAATGACGATGATAATAATTGCAATTATTATACTATACTTTTATTTTAAAAATATATTCTTAATCTTAATAAAACAAAAATTAAACTTTTCTTCTTAACTAAATTTTATTTAATATATTTTTCAATTTAATAAAAATATATTTAATTTATAATTTACTACTGAATTTAATATTATTTACTTTTTTGACTATTATTATATGTAAATATCTTAGTTTTGACAGTGCTCTCAATTTAACTCCACTACAAATACTCTCAATTCAATTCTTCAATTTACTATATAATATAGCTAGTATGATTGTTTCATATTTAGCTAGTATGATTGTTTCATATCGCTCTTTTTTATTCTCGATATTATCATACTTTCATATATGAAAAATATAAAAAATTCTGATTCTTGAAATTGCTCTCTGTAAAATATTAGTCTAAAATAATAGGTTTCAAGACTTAAGAACAGGCAGTTATTTCTGTCCTTTCTTTTTTTTTCAAAATTAAATACATACCATGGCATATTGATAATTACGTGGACTACCTGTGATGCAGGTAATGTACAGGTATGAAGTAGGTATTTTTTACCACTAAAAAGGCTATATATAAAATTTCAAGTCGATATCTTATTTAGTTTACGTGTAACAGTCTTTTAAACAAGTCAATCTCAGTGAATTTTTAAAAATGGATTAAAACGAATTTCGTGTGTTGATAAAACTATGTTGGAAAAAATAAAAAAATAAACCGAAATATTGTGTTTTCTGTGTCAGTCCACGTAATTATCAATCAGCCCTAGTATCAACACACGAAATTCGTTTTTATCCATTTTTAAAAATTCTTTTTTTTGGTTAGGAAAATGATATACAAATTTATTTACCTTTGAGGACAAAATTTAAGATGATTTTTAAAAATTCCATTTTTATTTTTCTGGATTTCCCCAAATTTAAATGATTAAAAAATTGCCTCTTTAAAATCGTTCTTTAAATAAAATTTTTAATACATTTTTTGGTTTTCACCTCTTTCATGCATATAATATATTACCTTTTACATTCATAAATAGAACACCTCTTTTATTCATAAATACCACTGTTTTAATGGATGTAGAATCAGTTAGTCTAATCAGACTAACCTTAAACTGTGTTTAGTGACGAATATGAATCAAAAAAATAAATGACCTATTAAATGCTGCATTGTTAATTGCAATTATACACGAAATAATCTACCAAATTGCCGTTTTTTTAATTTGCAAAACTGGGACAAAAAATATAGATTTAACGTTTTAAATATTATATATAAATTACTATTTTTAATTTTAAAATTTATATAAAAAACAAGCAGTCCCTTTCAGGCCTAAACATTTGTATTAAAAGAGAATATGTTGAATGTATGATAACAAAATAAAAAGAAATCGAGCTAATATATGTATTCTTTTTTCATTTAGAAAGAACGAAAATACAAAACAAAGGTTATAGAAATAACTATCTGTCCTGAAGTCTTTAACGTATCATTTTAAACTAATATTTTACAGAAAGAGAGTAGTTTCACGAATAAGAATATTTTATATTTTTGATATATGAAAATATATTATGTTGAAATTCAACGTGGACTACCTGTGATGCAGTTGATATTCAACAGTTGAATAAAAAAGAGCAATACAGCTTTTTGAAATAAAAAACTTTTTTTAATTAATATTTTTTTTGAAAAATTGGTTTCATACTATGCTGTTTTGTTGTAGCGTTCGTCTTCTAGAAGTATTATCTCTGATTTAATTAATTAATTGCTAATGTTTTCTTGCATATATTTAGGAGTATGTGTGAATTTAAATATAATTAAGGCACCGAACTGAAATTAGTTAATTGATTACAATTTGTTTTTTGCATGGAATTACGGACATTTTATTTAATGGCTGCGCCAAACTTATGCTACATTGATAATAGTTTGCTATATTTTCCGCAAAAAAGTCAATTTAGTTATTTTAAAAAGAATAAAGTATATGTAAATAATCATCAATATTCAAATACACCGCATACACAATATATTTTTGACGTAACTGATAGACGTACGTACCCGGTGCAAATAACACCGTTTCCGATCATGATACAATTATACAAGATATGGCATTCCGGCGTTTCATTTTTACACTATTCTGCGCATGACGTCACAGTATCTATAAAATATGTATATGCCGTAGTATTTATATGAAATTTATTCGTTTTTCAATTTAAAAAATTCTATCTATAGGAATATATTTATTAAAAGAAAATTGTTACCGGAAATTTACTTATATTTATTTAAATTTTCAAGTAATAATTTTTTTGTATTTTCTTTTTTTTGATTTTAAGTTTTCTAAAATTTGCCGGTTTAACTTTCTTATGCGAAAATACATTCTAGCACGCATAAAAAGTTTTTTTTATTTTATTACTGCAGTCAACATGTTCAACTAAATTTAACATGTGACTTATATAATTTTTTATTATTAATAATTCTTCCCCGTTGGCTTCATTAAATATCATTTCAAGTTCCAACATATATCCCATCATTTGTTCGGTTGGTTTCGACAATCCGCCTTCACTTAAATGATTCACCCATGTGTAGCTACTATCATTCTCAGTATTGACACGAATATCTGGAAGTTCATTATGCAACCTTTTGCATATGTATCCAGCTAGATTTTCCAATCCATCATATTCCATTGAAGCAAAATCGTTATCTTCTGCGTAATCTGTTATTACTTCAATGTTCATGTTCAAAATACTTTTAAACATAGATCCTAAAATGTGAAATAAACGTAATTAATTAATAATATAAATTATTGAACTGAAGTAAATCCGTGCCTATTGTTTATAAATGGATTAGTTTATAAATGGAAACAGCCAAAATATTGGCTGTTTCCATTTATAAACTAATCCTAAAATAAGCATGTATTAATTTATATAATATATATTAATTAACTGTGTAAATTTTTTCAGACCTCTTAGCATCGCAACTTGAACATATTTTGCTGGCTTATAAACTGTGTCCGACGACTTGTCATAACAAAATGTTTCTCGAATTTTCATTTCATCGAAACTAAGAATACACACCTTTTGTGCTTCTGTTAGCTGGGTTGCTGCAGCCATTATTTTGGTGACAGGATCAATTATTCCAGTTGAGATATCAATTTTTTGGGCCCAATTATTTAGTGTTCGTACACAAGATAATGGAAACTGCTTTTGCCTTAATAATTTATAAGCACGCGGACTGGCCGCATAAAGTGTGATTGATCTTGCCACATCAGCTTCTGTCCAGTTCAATCTTTTTGAACCAACTTTTATGTTTTTAATTTGGCCAACCGTAAATATTTCTAATAATTTATTTTCTAAGTTTTCTCTATGGAATTCACTTATAGTTAGTTCGTTTTTAAATTATCAATTTCAAGATTGTTAGATATTTCGGCTTCTAGCAAACGAACATTTTCTGATTTCAAATTTTTCCTAAAATAACAAGAACTAAAATAATTAGACATACAAACATAAATATTTAATATACATTTCCGTATTTAGATGATCAATTTCCAGTTGAATTTTATTATTTATACTGTACATTTCATCATATTTTAATTTCCAGTCTTCTTCAGGTTCAACATCAGCTGGCACATCAAATTGACTTGTTTTATTTTCAACAACATTTATTTGTTCTAATAAATTTCCAACCAAGTTTTAATTTTTTGGACCGTTCATCCTTTCAGCACGTTCAGATTCTTTAATTTCATCCTCACAAATTATATAAATTTTAGGTACAGATCCCGGTTTCAACTGCAATCTATCTGCTAATCCTTAAAAATATTATTAATAAAATTCTATATGTAAAAAATATTGTATATTTACCCATTTCATATTGTAAATAATTTACAAAATCTTCTTTCACAAAATGTTTACAGCAAATTTTTGCGGTTTTCCAATTAAATTTGTCTTTACGTTTGCAAAACAGAATCCATTGTTTTGGCAAACTTTGATTTTTCGGAAACGTAAAAAAACCTCCAACACTTTTTGAATTTAAAGGCTTATTATTATTGTTTTTACAATTAAATACTGTGCACCATCATATTATTTAATTATTATTTTTAATATTCCAAATTTCTTATAACACAACATAATTGTTTACAATTTTACAATGGATATTATTACGTCACACAGAAACTACAAACAAAAGAATGAAGTTGGCAGATATGCGCATTGCCATATCTTGTATAATTGTATCATGGTTTCCGATACCATGTGTTCGTCCTAATGAAACTACTCAAAAATTATAATTCAAAACTCAAAAATTAATTTTTATTTTGAGTACTAATAAACATATGTATGTTTTTGAATTGTCAGTGGTGACAGCATATAAAATCCAAAACAAAGAAAATTGGAATTTCTGTTTAACTTTATTTTATTTTTTAATGTTTATTATTGATTTAAACTGGATACAATGGCAATACCACGAATTACTGAATATGAGCTACAAGAAAAGTTAGGTTCAGGCACATATGCAAATGTTTACAAGGCTAAACATAGAGTACAGTAAAATTTTGAAATAATAAAAAAGTATTATTGAAATATTTTTTAATTATTACTTTTATTTCCTTAGAAAAATCTTACCTATCATGCTATAAAGTGTGTAGAAAAATCAAGTTTATCTGGAAATTCAACCGAAAATTTATTAACGGAAATTAAATTATTAAAATCCCTACAACATAAACATATAGTTTCCTTAAGAGATTTCTTTTGGGATGAAAAGTATACAATAGTCTGAAGTAAAACATAAAAGACATTAATAATTTCAATTTTTAGGAATATTTATATATTACTGGAATATTGTAATGCTGGTAATTTGTCAACATATATTCGAGCTCGTACTGTTCTGCCAGAAGCAACATGTAAATATTTTTTACGCCAATTAGGCAGTGCAATTCAATATATGCGATCTAATGATATTAGTCATTTTGATTTAAAGCCACAAAATTTACTATTAACTTGTTCCCCAAATATTATACTTAAAGTAGCTGATTTTGGGTAAAACATTTTCTATTGTATTTAAATTAATATACACAGTTTTAATTTTTTTTTTTCAAGTTTTGCACAACATCTTAAACTTGGTGAATACAATTCTATCTTAAAAGGTTCTCCATTGTATATGGCTCCAGAAATTTTATTAAAAAATGAATATGATGCTCGTGCAGATTTATGGAGTATTGGTGTTATACTTTATGAATGTTTATATGGTAAAGCTCCATACAGTTCAAAAACAGTTGATGAACTTATACTTCGTATTCAAAAACAGGAGAAAATTATTATACCGAAAAATTCCAAAATTAGTTCAGAATGTGAAGATTTATTATCTAGATTATTACAACATGATCCAAAGAAAAGGATAATATTTCAGGATTTTTTTGATCATACATTTTTAGATTTAAAAAGTTTTCCTTCAGATGAGGTATTTAATTTTTATATGTTAATTTTTTATTTACATTATTATATAATTACAGAGTTTAAAAAAAGCAATTGATATTGTTACAAAGGCTGTTGAATTAGATCAGCAGCAAAAATATTTTGAAGCTTACCATTTATATTGTCAAGCTTTACAATATTTTGTGCCTTTAATTACAGCTGAAAGTGATGCTGCCAAACGGCAGCATTTACGTAATAAAGCTATTAATTACTTAAATCGTGCTGAAGAAATTAAAGCAGAAATTTTATCCAAACAAATACAACAAAACTCTTGTACAAATAATGAAGATACTAAACCTGAAACAATTGTACATATTTTAGAACCAAATTGTCGATACAAAATACTTTGTATGTAAATTTAAAAAACATTTTTTATCACTACAAATATTTATTTAACAGATTCACAATCCGGTTCAAGTCCGTCATTAAAAGATGCATTGGATATAGGAAGTAAAGCTGAAATGTATTTATATGAGAGAAAATTTGAAGTTGCACTCAACTTGTTTAAATCTGCCTTAAATATTTTAGTACCATTTTTGGGTAATGAACCAGATGGTGATAGAAAAACTTTACTTATTCAACAGGTAACTTTTTTAAAATTAAAAATATATTTATTTAAATTTACATTAATACTTGAAAGATTGACTTTTGGATTAATGAAGCCGAGAGTATAAAATCTTTATTATCAGCTAAAAATAATATTCTTAGTGATAATTTGAATTCAACTATTTCTAATTGTAAGATCTCATAAAAGAAATTATTCTAAATATTTTATTATAAAGTTATTATATTTATTTGTAAATTTAATTACCAATTATAAATTTATGTTTTTAACATTTAAGAAATATATGTCAGTTTTACAAATCGAATTAAGATATTTTTAATTAATATTTTATTATATTAAAAGGTTTTTAACATAAGAACATACATATATTTTATGTATGTTCTTATGTTAATAACTCAATAATGGTTTGCATATGAATATCAACAAATAGGAAATATTGTATAAAGAGAATAAATTCCGGATTACTAGACAGTTTCGTTGGCATTAATACAAGAATGATCAATTTATCTTATTTAATTTTTTGGATTCCAATAAGTTTAATTTTATTTACCCCAGCAACGTAGTTAAAAAGAAATTAAAATACAATTTTATATATTATATTGACTGTTTTTATTAATTGCCCATTTTTCACAAGAATAGATTTTTATTACATTAACATTTGATAAAACATGTGCAACATATATAATATATTTTTATGAAATTGAATATCATAAATTGTATGCAAAACGTAAATATAACGCACATATAATTTTTACACTTAAATTTATTCTTTTTTTTTTCGTTTTTAAAAAATAACATTTATTTAGAACAATTATATATATTTAAAAAAAACTTACATTTTATTAAAAGCAAATAATATTTAAATTTTGTTATAAAAAAATTAAGCTAAAGATCTATACGAAAATTAAGTTTTTAGAAACTTGTAACTTTAATCATAATTTTAAAAAAATAATAAATTGATAATGAAAAAATTATTCAATTAAAAAAAACCTTTTTTTTAAATAAAGTGGAAGCCAAAATATTTTTTTTTTCAATTTTAATATATTTAACAAAAATATATTTAATATAATAAAATATAATTTTTAAAAGTTTTTATTATTAGAAATACAGCACATAAGATATTGCAAATATTATACATACATTTATATATTTCTGTTTTATAAGAAATTATTACTTAATATAATAAATTTACTAAAAACTAAAAAAAAACTTATTTATTAAATTAGTTAATAAAAAAACATAGTGTTCACATATTCAAATATATATATATATATATGTGTGTAGGTATATATATTTTGTAATTTTCAATAATTATTTAGATTTCTTTTTTACTTTTATAGAATTCTTTTTATACATCTTTCGATTATTATTATCATTATTTTTTGGACGATATTTAAAAATGACTTTGACTATTTATTATGTTTCATTAATATAAAAATTCCAAAGAAACAAAAATTAAAAAATATACCAGTGAAACAAATTATAATTAATCACTTATTTTAATATAAAATGAAATATATAAATTTAAAATTTTTTTTATATGTATATAAATTTTTTTTACTCATTTTATATGTATATAAATTTTTTTTACTCAATTCCAATTAATATTTAATATATATATATAAATATTTTTATTGTTAGATGATGTACAACGATTTATCAACTGAAAGTATAGAAATATAAAAAAAATTAGTAATAATAAAAATAAAAACTATTTAGTTAAAAGTTTGTAAAAAAAAAATCCATTATAAATAATTTTTAATCAATTTCATTTTTAGGGTCCATTTACAATTAAAATTTATGCACCAATTTTTTTTTTTTTTTTTTAAATATTCTAAATTTTTTATTAACAAAATTTAATTTAATTATAATTGATATATACCGTATTTGAAAATGTAGTTTCATTTAGATTCAATTAGTAAAAAAAAAATATTAGTTTTACACTACAATAATCATATTTTTTCTTCTTTTACAATTACTCCTTTCAAATGACCAACAAAAATCTTAAAAAGTTAACTTTTTTAGTGACAAAAATCAATTAATATTTTTTGTAATATGTACAATAGTAGTTTTATTATATCCTTTTATTACAATATAATACAAAATTAAAATCATTTTACTGGAAAGCGAATTCACTATCACAAAATTAAGCTATAGTAAATGTTAAAATTCACCAACGTGACGAACCTCATTTCAAAAATATTAATTAAATTTAACAATAAAACGTATTAAACATTATCCTTTTTTTAAATATTAATTACATTTTATAATATGCTTTAAACACACATTAAATATCAATATACATAAAATAGTTGTTTAAAATATGATTATTTATTTTTCTTATTATAAATTTTCGATATATAAATTCGTTGGGAGAGTATGCATATTTACTACTGCTCCTTTTCAATAAAAAACTTGTATTTTTTTTATAGTATTTTATAGAAAACATATATTAAGTTTTATAAAACCGTAATAAAATTATATATGAAATTTGTGATTAAATATTTTTCCCTGTTTTTTTTTTTTTTTTAATAAAATATTTATATTCAGATATGTAGAGAAAACCCAAAAACAATATATCAATTAGTAAAACAAAATTAATTAAAGCACATCTTATAATTTAGGCACGATATTAAGAAAAAAAAATTAATATAGTTTTTTTTGTGCAATATTATCCTGCAAAAAATAGTTGACATATAGAAAAACATTAAGAAACATCGTATATAATTTAATTATGAATTTTTTTTAGAACAATTGACCAAATTTTGCGTATACAAAGATTTTTAAATTTTATTTAAAATTTATATTGAAAGGTTTTTTATTAATATTTCTACATATTATATTTATGTATTTTTATATATGTATTTTTTAATAAAAGTAGTATTATTAATTAATCCATTAATAAATCGACTTACTTAATGATTCATTTTATAAAATTTACATATAAAATTTGATATTTTATATAATATAATGTTTCGAAAAATTTTAATAAAACTTTTAATTAATTTAATTCAATATATTTTCTTTAATTCTTATCTAATATTATAAAAAATATTTAATTTATTAGAATTTAAAAAAATTTAACAATATCATTTATATAGATAGCCAAAAATAAGTGCTATACCTTAGAAAATTGTTTGTGTTAATATTTTTAATGTTTTTATTTCTATAAATTTTTCAATTTATAATAATTATGTAAAATTAGTAATTAATGTAATTAAAATGTCTTATTAATCCAAAAAAGTATCAATAAGTATTAATATTTAAAAACACTTTTATAAGTAGTGGATTTTAATTTTGATTGTGTTGAACCTGAGCATATACAAGTCTTCTTTTGGAATAGAATACGCACAATCCTAATTTATTAAATTTTTAAACATTAATATTTCAGTTATCATAATTGACGACTATAGATATTTTGTAAATTATGTGAATGCAAAAAAAAATTTTTTTATATATTTTCTAATTTAAAATTTTTACAATCATTTTTAAATAGTGAATAATCACTTTTTCGTTGTTTTTTTATATTCTCTTTTTTTACTTTATATTTAGAGCGACATCTATAAAATATACATGCAAACGAACATTAAACTGACACAAATATATAGAATATAGATCATTTACTTTTAAACATTAACATTTATATTATAATATTAGATTATATTTTAGATAAAACAATAATCACATTACTTTTATTAAACATATTAATTATTAATAAATTTTCCTCAGAAAAATTTCATATTTCAAAAACGGTTAGAGGATTAAATCTGTGCTTTTTTAAATATATGATAAAATAAAATTAACAATATTACAATACATACCATGCACATATTTCCATTTCGGTTGCCATAAAAAATTTTGTTTATTTATTTTTTTTATCACTTTGTTTATTAAATATATAATTTTTTTAAGTTTTTTTCTCATATCTCGTTGCATATTTTAAGAGTATATTTTCTCCTGATTTATGTAATTTTAGTTTTTATTTTAACAAATAGAAATAATATTTTAAACAAGATCTTGTCCTTGTATAATATCGTAAAAATCTGGTTGATAAATATTATCGAAGCTATATTAGAAAGAAAAAAAAATTAAAAATAAATAAAATAAAATAAATACAACATTATACACAAAATAAAATAAAACTTATGCATATATGAATTAATAAACAAGCAAAATTATTCTTTTATAAATTAAAATTTTATAATAATTTCCAACATAATATATTTTACCTTTAAAATCTTATTGTGTCTCTAAATATAGATATAAAGATCTAGAGACAACAGTGAAATATTTATACAAAACATAAGCTAATTAATGAAAATATATAATTTATGTGAAGAGTACTCAACATGATGGTTGGCTTTCTTTATTTCATTCTTTTAAAAAAATTGATTTCTGAATCAACTACTACTATATTTTAACTTGAGAATTCTACTTTTTTATAAAACTATTTATTCAAGATTTAAAACTTTCGTCTAGAATAATTTTTCCCAATAACTAATTTTACTATAGAGTAATTCTTAAATGTTCCAAGAAGTACAACCCATAATTTTTTTTAGATAAAATCACATATTAATTTTATGGTAAATTATTAACTTTGCGGAAGACCAGCATAAGTATTATGAGGGGAATAAGTTATTTAAAAAAAAAATTAAAATGTCTATTCAGGTTTTCATAGTAATCATTCCAGAAATATATTTAAAACCGTACTACTAAGAAAAACCCTACCCACTTTGTATAAAACTACTTTTTATAAATGTTAATGCAGTCTAAATTTAATAAGGCCTTCGAGTTTGGCTAACCAATCGATTCAACAGTGAAAAATCTCGAAAACATTAATTCTGTTTGTTTATATAGTAAAAAAAATAATTTTAGCTTTGCTTGAGCCAATTATGTTTTTTTTATAAAATTTAGTTATATTTATAGGACCTATCCTATGGTTAAAATTCCGTATGTACTTAGTTACCTTTAAGTCTATTATTTTATATCAATTTGACAAAAATAATTTTCTTATAACGCTTTCGTTTCTCTACTAAAAATTCTGCATTTACAAATGCAACATTCTGCCCTCTTTTCAATTTACAATCGAAAGAAAAAAAAAATCACATTCTTTATTTTTTCATTTTATATACATGTAAACAAACACAAATATATTTTTATTTATTTGTCAAACTTTACTGAGCAGAATTCTTGCAGAATGGAAAAATAAGAAAATTCTACATTTACTGTTCACATTTTATAGAATCAAACACACAATTATTGTGCTTTTAGAATCGAAAGGAAAAAATTTGAAACTGAAAAAAAATGATAAATGCGGGCAAATTTTTTTCGAGAAACGAAGATGACATTAATAATGTGCCTTCAAACACAAATTAGTAGGTCCAAATTGCAATACCAAAATGTTAAATAAACTTCAAGTGCAAGTAAACTCGGTACTTGGAGCCCTATAATCCCCAGTGGAGCGAACAAGAAAAAAAAATCAAACACATGACACTTTAAAAAATATACTTTGAATTCTATATTCGTCTGATATGTTAAAAACTATATTCTGCAGAAATGTTAGAAAATTATATAATACTACTGAAAACAGACTACATTTCAAAATTATATGATGGAAAATCATATTTTACGTTACATGCAACCACTTAAGAAATATTTAATTATGTACAACTTAAGAAATATGTAATTATAAAATCAATTATCATGCAAACTATTCAATTCTACTTAACTAATAAATTAGTTGTTTTGTTATTTTATTTTTTACTAATGAAAAGTGAAAACCTAAAACTGTTATTTTAAATTATCTAAATGATAAAGGATTTTTATGATGTACTGATAACTTTATAATTTTTTTGTGATATTAATAGTTCTAAATAATTTCATAATTTATTTCAATCATTTTCTTTTCGTTTTTAGTAATTTAAAAATAATTTATTAAATATATTTAAAGATGCATAATGGTGCTATTCTGGAAGTTGCTGAAATTATAAAGAAAAATACCAAAAAAAGAAGCATCTAATTAGCGTAAAATTGTTAGTTTTTATTAAGATAATTGAATAATTTTGAAAAAAATACTGTACACACAATTATAAATCATAAAAAAAAAAAAAAACAAAATAAAACTTTTATTAATTATTTTAACTAGTATGAAATGAATATTAGTTTTTTTTTCAAGTAAACCAAAAAAAAAATAACATAATTAAAATATATTAAATTTTGTAATTATTTACCCCGATGTCATGTCTATGTCTCGTGAACTTGGAGACGCAATCATACTATGTTGTGGAGTGGTTGCTTGTTGATTTTCTTCTAAAGCTGGTATAACAGCTTTTATTCTATTTTTAACATATCCAGTGGAAGAATTTTGTTCCTCATCTAAAAAATATATAATTTACAATCCTGTCAATATCGTTGTAATAATTTATCAAAAGAACTAGTTATATAGCTAATACAGTTTTTCGTGACTATTCTTAAAAATATATATATTTGCTCATGGGCTACAATCTTACTACCACATAATATCAACAAAAGTCTAAACCAACAAATAACATAAATTATCATATAAAATAACAAATTTTACCCCTTGTTATAGTATAAAATTCACCAAATGCTTCTTCTTTACAGATATTTGGATATAAATATTTTAAAGATGGTATATCTTTAATTCTATCTTGAAGTGGTAAGACTTGTAAATCTTTTGCTGTCCAGGGTTGTAGCATTAATACAGTTGAAATATCATTAACAAATGCTATAGATATACCACCTGTTTATATAGATAAAATTAAATTAATTCAGGTTTTTGTTATAAAATAAATAAAACTAATTACCCAATTCACTATCTGAAAATCGTACTAAAAATGTCCCTTCTGGGCATGGTTTTAATATTTCTTCAGTAGTTCTTTGTTTATTTATAAATCCGACAATTCGTCCAGCTTGCCATGGTTTTAAAATATGATCTTTAGTTAATTTCATTATAGCAAAAAACCAATCCCAAAATGTAAATTGGCGATCGGGTAATGGTTCCTTGCAAAACATTGTCCAATTAACTTCCTTATAATCATTTGTTATATCACCACGGAATACCTTTTCAACTATAAGATATAAAATTACAAAATTAAGGGGACAAAGAGTTATACATTTGTTAAAATCTGTTTTTACACAAGAAATTCATATTCTCATCCGTTAAAGCTCTCCCAGTAGCTGAATGAAATTTCGTATTCAAAGCTAATGATAAATATGACCATGGTACATGGTCAGGTACTACAAAAGGTTCTCTACTTATTTCAGAAAATGCATTATCCCAGGTTATAGTTGCCCATGATTGTGGCTCCTGATTACCATGTACAATAACAACAACCGGCAATGATAAAGTCCAAGCCTGAATAACAACATATAATAACAATATTTCCATAAAAATAGAAATTACTTACTGTTATTTTATAATTAGTGCCATTGTGTACATCATTTACACTATTGTGTAAAGAATTTACATCAATATTTGTATAAAAGAGTAAAGCAAATTTTTCATCCATTACGCTTTCTGTACCCTTTTTTTCTGTTCGTTTGATTTTCTTTAATTGCATATTTCTGAAAACCAAAAAATACAAATATATATTTACAAAGTTTTAAATTGTAATTTCTGAATTGAATAACGTACCTAAAATTGACAGAAAAATGTCTAGTTTGTTGCATGTATTCCATTTGGCAATTACTATTTAAAATTTCCCCAGATGATCCAGGTTTAGGATCACCAACTTGTCGTGCACCACAATAACGTTGAGCTTGGGATTCTAACAACATAAATCAAGATAAAGTAATTCATATTTTATATAAAAATTTATATTTCTTTAATTTTAATATTAGTTTTATAATTTTTAAAAAGTATCACGGAATTTAGAACTTTTATAATACAAGTTTTGTAAAATTGATACAATATATTCACTCTATTGAAAATTTCTTTAAAACTATGATAAAATCATAGTATGATAAGAAATAAAACTTAAATTACAATATAATATTAATATAAATTATCGAATTAATTATTCAACTAAATTGTCCACGAACGAACGACTGCACGTTAAAGATAATCTTACAAAATTTTTCTAGATCTCTGTAGCAATTTCAAGCCTATCTCCTTTATGTAATGTACATCAATAATTTATTTCACAATTTAGAAAAACGTATTCTTATTCTTAATTTTGATAATTCTTTGAGGAAGGAGTAGCTTATCACAAACTAATACAAACAATTATATTTGAAAATAATTATCGTCACCAAATTTACTTTTCACTTAAAAATTTTTGCCTTATGACTTTTTGAAAGAGATTCTCAAAATGTGAGAAAAATAAAACATTGAAACTTTAGTTTAAATTTTGTGTTTTTTTTTACCTGTTATTCAGAAGTAGAATAGAAAATATTTTTAATATTTTGGAATTTTTTGTCGGAAGATGTTTGGAAGAAAATTAAATGAGAAATTTGAATTACCGTTCTACCTACGAAAATTATTAATTACGTGAGAAAGTTAATTATAAAAATTAATATTTAATTGAGAACAGCGTAACCAAAATTATTTAATTTATAATTATACCAATAGCTTTAGCAGTTTACTGACTCCAATAACGAATATTTTTCAGACCCATTTGTATAGTTTAAAGTATATTTGAAAACCCGTATAAAATTAAGAAACCAAAAAAATATTAATATTAATAAAAATTGTTAATTATTCATTTTTTGCAAATTTAAAATGAAAAAAAAAGAAAACATATTTGGTAATTTTCAGTTTATATGTATGCATGTGCATTGTCGCTATATCTGCTTTTTTTTTGTTACATAAAAAATGTAACAAAAATAATGCACATAAAATTTATCACTTCCCAGTTTTTCTCGCATATACTTTAATGGTAAAAGGATTGTTATTCCCTTCTCTAGTATGAGAAGGAAAAAAATGGAAAAAGGTAGAAAACTGAGATGAATCTGTTTTTATATTATCGAGTTTCATTCAAATGAAAAAATAAAGAAAATAGAGATGAAAACATGTTATTTGAGTTTTATATGCATTTGTAATCCTTTTGTGGACCCAGACATTTATTCAATTTTGTACGAAGCAAAAAGCGGCAAAAATTATATTCAAATTTAATAGTCTGTATAAGTTTTGTGCTTATACTTAAAAAATATCTCTTTATTTAAAGTTACAAACCTGATAAAATGATACATTCAACCATTGGATTGCTCATAGTTATACCGAGTTGTGGTCCTATCAACCATCTTACAGTAGCTGAAAACCTGCACAAATATAAGATAATTATACATATATACAAATTATTTAATAAACATAACAAAAAAAAATATAAACATTAAAATAATATCACACCTTGTATTTGTTTTCATAACTTGTGGTGGTTGTTTTTCAACAATAAAAGCAGACAATATTATATATTGTTTTGATTTTTCAATAAGAGCTCTCATATCATTAAATTCATTATTATTGCCCATATTTAAATTACTCGAATTACATTTACCAGTAACAACTATCATAGCATTAATGCACACCAAAATTCGACATGATATTTCAATTAATACTTCTATACAATGTTGTATATCATCTAAATTATCTCGAAATGGTGCACCATTACCAGCTAGTGCTTGATTTCGTTGCCAATTTTTTAATTCTTTATCTATTACACATGTTTTTATATCTTCAAATTGTCCAACAATTTTTCTCAATGTTGCAATTAATTGTAGCTTACATGTGCATATCATTCGGTACTCTTCATTAACGGTTGCTTGTAAAGCAATTAAATTTTGAGCAATTTGATTTGTACCTTGTGAAGAATTAATCATTGCCAATTCATTATATGATATTAATAATTTATCACAATCTAAATTAAATTTTTCAACATCACGTTTATAAAATTCTACACTTGCATTTAATTCCTGTATATTAACTGTGATTTTATATAATTCATCGCATTGATCCATTCCATTTGTGAAATTACGTCGCGACATTGTTTCAACTAATTGTAATTCTTTTTGTATACCATCACGTAAATGTGCATAAAAGTCAGCAGCTGGTATATGATTTATTTTATTGCATAATTCATTTAATTGTGATTTTATGGTATTATCACCATTTGATGCAGCATTTGCTAATTTACTACGTAAATCTTCGTAAAACTGTAGGGCATATTGTTCAAATGAATCATTTACTGTGTATTTTTCAGCCCTACTTGATAATAAAAATAAAAACAAAATATATTTTCAATATTTATAATATAAATAAATTATCTAAAACGTGTATAATCTCATAAAATAAACTAATTCTGAATAATTCCGAAGAAAGTAAAAATTTAACATTGCAATAAATATTTAAATGTTACCATATCATATATAAAAGTATGTTTTAAATATTACTCAACATTTTAAAAGAAGATTATTTTGAAGTTGAATTAAGTGAGTAACTAAAACATATTTAATTGGAAAACTTGAAAAACTAAAGATACTTAATTGTTATAAAAACTGCACACATAAAAAAAATCACTTTACGATAAACCAGTGGTACGCAATCTTTTTACCTCCCGGCACAAAATAGAAAAAAAAAGTCAAGGCACAAATAGAAAGAAAGTATCTTTTATATAGAATTTTTTTAATAAAATGAAATTACGTATATGTAGATATTTTATTTAATGGGATGAGTGCGCTTGTTTTTTGGCGCAAATAAATTCTAAACGTGGTTCGATTTTTGTTAAAAAAACTCGCAGCTCATCATCCAACATTAGCAATCGCTCTCTCTTTTTAGATTTAATCTCTGTGAGTGCAGAATATCCGAGTTCGCACAGATATGAGCATCCAAATGGCAGCAAAGATTTGATGGCATAAAAGCCATCAAATCTTTGGACAAGTCCTTCTCATGACAAGTCCTTCTCAGCAAGCGCAGCTTTGAAAACTACATCATTTTTCAATTCAATGAGTTTTTCTTCTTCTGCCAAAGCCAGAGACACATCATTGTGGCATATGAATGGATTTATTACCAAACCATATTGTAAAGTATCAAACGACGGAAAATATTTGGAGAAAGATGAAGAAAGATTTTGCAATGTTTCATAGATTTGGTTCATTATTTTGCTCTGGTTTTGAGAAGCATTTTGTAATGATGAGAACGAATTTGACATAAAAAAGACGAATGTGAAGAAAAAAAGACTTTTTTACAGAGTATTTTTGAAGAACAAAAAAAATTAAAAGAATTTGAAAGAAAAAAAGACGAATTTCCAAAAAATAGACGAAAGTTAAAAAAAAGACGAAATTTAGAGAAAAAAAGACGAAATTTAGAAAAAAAAGACGAATTGCACTGCAAAATGCTATATATAACTAAAAAAAAAATATTTTCGTACTAAATATTTTCGCATTAGCAGCACATTTTGAATTCTTTTACGGCCCACTAATATGCCGCGGCACATAGTTTGCGTACCACTGCGATAAACTAATTTTCACTTAGTCAACAATTTTAATTTTCAATATACGGTATGAAATTCCATAATTCGTTAAAAAATTAATCTTTTAAAAATAAAATAAAATCTTGTAGTTGAAACAAAAGTTCAAAGTATATTTGATATTTTCTGCTACAGTTTAATCAAAATATGACCTAATTTGACATTGATATTTATTATACATTTATTTATAAAATATTAAATTTTCAATATTACATACATGATTTTTTCTTCTATCCACGGTGCAAAATAACTTCGAATTTCCGATTGACATTTTTGGCTATAGTAATTTTTCATATGTGTTTCAATATCTGGTTGACTACATATTTTCTGCCACAAGGCCATTTCGTTATAAGAATTCTTCTAAACAAACAATTATAATATTCGAAAATAAATTGTATTAAAGGTTATTTCTAATATTTAGTTTAATTTTATATATAAGGAAGATAAAATGATGCCCACATAATTCAAGTAGAGCTACTTAGTGTCAGCAAACTATATTACCAATGGAGGAAAATTAAATATAGATGATAATCACACTGTTTTTTTTATTCTTTACTGACTAATTTTAATTCGACATAAATAATAGTCCACATAAACAAGTAAATTTAATTTTAGTCTAAAAACAGAATATATATTAGAAAGTAACCATACTCACATTTTGTAAATGTTTCAGAAAACTGTCATGATTTCCGAAAATTATAAAAAGTATCGAAAAAATTGTTGACTATTATTCGTCACAATTAAAATTAAGTAACAAAACTATCTTACAAATATGAAATAATTCAAATTTTTTTTTTTGTTGATTGTACTAAATAAGTTAGATGTATATAAATAAACAATTTAATATTGGTATCACTGGAAAAATATTCATATTAGTTATCATTTCTACAATAACAAAAAGAGTTATAATTTTTACAAAAAAAAAAACAAATGAAATTAATTTTAAAAATTTGATCTTGTTCGACTAATGATAATTGAATAACTAATTATATTTATATATAAAAAGAAATATAAGTAATAAAACTCGATATTTTAGATATCAATTTTTTTTGTAATTAAATTTGAAATAAATAATTCATTATAATGCGAAAAAGTATATCAACAAATTAAATAAACAACTTTAAGAATTTTTTTTTTTTAAAAATGACCATGAGGGGAAAATTCTTTTCATATTTAATTACAATTTTCTTTATTAACATTATTTTTTTAATATTTTTTTAATTCTTTAATTCAAAGTTTCATATAAATTTATATGAAACATATAAATATTTACAATATTTAGAAGAAATCAATTAAATGTTATATTAAAATGTACATATTTTTATTACATGACAAAAAAATATATAGAAATAAAAGCATAAGTGAAGTATGGTATGTATTAAAGAATGTGTCAATGACAATTACAATAATATAGGAAAAAAATAAGAAATTAAATATCTGAGCTGGTTTGATTAGTTGTGTTCTTTCGAATGGAAAGTTTAATATACAAAAAAAAACATGAACGTATCGAATATGAAAAAACTATTTTCATTTTTTTATTTTCAACAAGTCGTAATATTAATAAAATAGCGATAAGAATATTTTTAATATATATTTCGCTTTTACTGTTCAGTACAATTTTTGCAAAAAAAAAATATGCAATACATATATATGTATATAATATACAAATATACATATATGTATGTACTTTCTATAATTATAGAATATATATGTACTTTCTATAATTATATAATTATACATATTTATAGATATGGTGATTATAAATAAAAAAACTATAATTCATATTTGAGAAATTGTGCTAAGTAGATATAAAAATGATTACATTTATATACAAAATTTATAGGAGATTTTAAATATTTTCTTGAACTGAAATTTATTATAAAATTGTAATTAATAAATTTTAAGCTTACAGATATATTTAGTAAATACAATATTTAAACAAGTTTATTGTTTATATATTTAAAGTAAATATAGAAAATTGAAAAGGTAAGAAATTAATATTTCACTTAATTTTTAAAAAAAATTTTTTTAAAGTTCCTCACACGAGGCGTTGTACTTGTAACTAATGTATTTAATTTATATTTATGTACATAAAAAAAACTTTAATTTTCCTTGTTTTTTATTTTATATATATATATATATATATATATACATATATTATGTATATATATATATTCATTAAATGTATATCAATGCGCATAACAATATTCTTGATATATTTTTTTGTGCTTCAGTGTGGTATATAGCATAGAACTTTGGTATCCAGCTGAAATAAAAATAACATTTTTAACCTGTGGGTTTTTTTGCTTTACTTTTTTTCCACCCTCGCAAAAATCATCGCAACAAAAAATTCATTTATAATATATATACATAAACATTTTTGGTTATATATAATTTTTTTAAATTCTTTTTTTCATTATAAAATAAAAAGATTTTTTTAAAACACTTTCTGTCATTTATTCATAGATTATTATACAAAAATTAATTAAATCCGAAAAGAAAAATGCATAGCAAAAACGACAATGACGACAATGAGTGAAGTAAAATAAAAATATTACTGCTTGTTTCATTCATTCATATCCCTATCTCTGTCACGCTGAACACCATTTTTTTTTTTTTTTCATTTTTGTTTTTCTGTGTAATTTTAGCTAACATTTTTCTTTTTATTTACCTTTTTTTTGTTGTTATGAAGTTTTCTTGCTTATATTTTTGTTAGTATATTCGGAAATTAGTTATTACACTACAAATAATATTATATTTTGATCTTTTCAATTGAAATTTATTATCTTTTTTTTCTGTACAAATGAAAGAACTTTTATAATTTTTCTAACGACACAGCACAACAGTCAACAACAGCAAACACAAATCTGTAGTAATGACAAATGCAACGAATACAAAGTCTGCTAACTTAAACATCGGCAGTTCAATCATTTTGAAGCAGAGGCTTTGAATTCTTAACCTCAAAAACTTATTTTTTTATTTTATAAAGGTATGTATAGAATGGGTTTAATACTAAGATTTGAATTCTGTACAAATGCAAACTGCAATATTAAATAAAAATATAATATAATAGTTATTCAATTTTTCTAAATATGTTTAAGAAAATAGAAATTAACCAATAAAATTATTACATAAAAGTTAATTTTAGGCTAAAAAAATACATTTAAATAAATATTACTTACTTCTTTTCGTTACTTTAATTTATTTAAATTAATTTATTTTAATTATATTTTTGTCATTTAGCTTTTTGTTTACTATAATTTAAATTTTTTTTGTTTTATACGAAATTTAAAAAATATATTTAGTTTATAATGTTAAAGTATTTATTTGTATTTAACAAATTTATTTTAGTTCAAATGACAATTATCGCAGCTAACTAACAATAATATAAATGCAAATTTTTAGTTGTTCATTGCAATATTTAATTTTTGTTTTTAATACCATAAAAAGAAATCCAGTTCGGCGCCGAAATAATTATGCTGATAAAATTCCGCGGGCTCACGAATATGGAGGAATATATGGTGAACCGGTCATTGTACAAAAATATAGATCAGAAGCAGAAATTGTTATTAGAGTTCAATTAACAGTAAATCATGGTGGTTATTTTAAATTCGATTTATGTAATATGGATCAAAGCAAAGAAAATGAAGATTGTTTTTAAAAAAAATATAGTGTGTTAAGATGGACTTACATTTCTGGTAAGTTAATGAGTTTTAAATGCATAATTATAATTATCAATTTCTATTAATTACAAACTGAAGTAGTTAAACAATTTATTAACCTGTTAGTTACCATATAAAAAATTAGAAATTATTTATAACCAATTTCTAGATGAAAACTTAAGAAGTTGGGAAAATTTTATTTTGGCTATTTCAATTACAAATTGAAATTTTTTAATAATGTGTTATAATCGGCAACACTCAAACAAAAAGGTATCGTAATTTTTTATTTTCTTTCACATTAATTTAACACGTTTACTGCCATCTAGCTTTTGTCGTGTGTACAACTATGAGTATTAGCAGTGAACGTGTAATTTAAATATTTTTCAGTTTAATTTGAAAATAGTCTAAGTAACGGCGAAAATATTCAAGTAACGGCGAAAATTTTAAATTTCATCTTTTATGTATTGCCTAGCAACATTATCTTATTGGCTTTATATTCAACTCATTATCTTATTGTCTTTATGCAATGTGTTTAAAGAATTTTAATATTTTTAATTATTTTTAAATGTACTTTTTGAATTAGTTTTATTTTTGAATATTTTTATGTATTTAATACTTTATCTTAATAGTACATGTAAAGGGTGTTTTTTAGGGGTTCACAACTTTGAGTTGGCAACACTGCTTTATTTGACAACTGATTTAACAGCTGATAGTTGCTTTTTGTTTAGTTTCGTTTGTCATTTCATTGTGGACAGACTTACACCAGACCAACGCTTGCAAATTGTTGAATTTTTTTTATCAAAATAATGGTTTTGTTCGTCAAACTTATCAAGCACTTCGTTCATTTTATGGTACTCATAATCGTCCATCAGAGCGGCTAATTCGAATAACAATTGATCGTTTCCGCAACACGTGTACTCTGAATGATAATGTGCATCCCGTGAGACGCTGCACAGTGCGCACCAAACAAGCTGTAACTGCAGTACAGCAAAGCATTGAAGAAGACCCAAATCAATCAATTCGTCACCGTTCTCAGCAAATCGGGTTGTGTCCATCCATTTTATGGAAGATTTTACGACAGGATCTTGGCTTAAAAGCTTTCAAGATTCAACTTTTGCCGGAATTAAAGCCAAACGACCATCGTATACGCCGCCAATTAGGAGAATGGACTGAAGCACAAATTGATATTTCCATACAAAATTTTGTTCAGCGATGAAACTAATTTTTGGTTGAATGGGTACGTAAATAAGCAAAATTGTCTCATTTGGAGTGACGACAAGCTCTTGTCGAAACACCATTACACCCGCAGAAAATTACTATTTGGTGCGCTTTATGGGCCGGCGGAGTTATTGGTCCATATGTCTTCAAAAACGATGATGGGCAGAATGTTACTGTCAACGGTGAACGGTATAGAGACATGATTAGTAGTTTTTTCGTATCTCAATTACGGTATAGAGACATGATTAGAAGTTTTTTCTTACCTCAACACAGTATGTGGTATGTGTATGAACGAATAATTTCACGCAATGGTCCTGTTAATTGGCCACCAAGATCGTGTGATTTAACCCCATTGGATCATTTTCTTTGAGATTATGTTCTTTGAGATTGTTTACGCCGATAAACACTGCAAATCAACATTCGAAGAGTTATTGGCGAAATACGGCCGCAAATGGTGCGCAAAGTGTGTGAAAATTGGAGTTCCAGATTGTGTCTTATACGCGTCGTAGCGGCTACATGGCCGATATAAACATTAATGTCATCAAATTATATCCAATAAAGTTTAATTGATAATAAAATTATTTTTCTTTGTTTTATTTTAATTTGAATTTGTGTAACTCTAAAAAAAACAACCCTTATATGCGTTCTTAATTCTTGAAACCTATCATTTTAGACTAATATTTTACAGAGAGTAGTTTCAAGAATAAGAATTTTTTAAATTTTTCATATATGAAAATATCATATTATGGAGAATGAAAAAAAGAGATATGAAACAGCTTTTTGAAATAAAAAAGCTTTTTAAATTACTACTTTTCGAAAAATTGGTCTCATACTACATTGTTTTGTTTTAGCGTTCAGCATCTACAAGTATTAATTATCTCTGATACTACGTTGATTAGTTCGTCATCAAAGCGATATAGAAATACCCAATAAAGTAAACTTTGAGAATAAATAAGTAGTTATAAATTAACATAAATTATGTTTGCAATAAATTGGTGATATAAATATTTACCAAATTTGAAAATCTACAAGAAGGAAAATATATGTGCTGTTAAGCTAAATACAAAGCTTAACAACAGCAAGTGATTTTTAATTGTTTAATAGATTCACTTACATTACATCATTCTAAATTCAGTGAGTATATTACTATACTGAATAAAATGTTTGATTATTTTTCAACTGAGAATAAGATAAAATTTAAATTTAAATTTTACTTTTTTATTTTTATTTATTATGCTTATATCTTATTTATTTTTAGGATACTTACTATTTCAGCCATATACTGGAAGTTATAGCGTATCTGGGAAGGTAAACATCGATATTTCCACAATCCAAGTAGAAATAACCAATGGTTTAGACTTAGACATAAAATTCTTCTAAAAATATTGAGAAAGAAAACCTGAAACATTTATTTATAAATTCTATATTATGGAGTTTTATATAAACAAAACATTTTATGCTCTAAATGCGGTAAAAAAATATTATCTTTTTTATACTTTTTTTAGTTAATGGTCAAACTACCTATATACAGGTAGGTTAATATTTTATTTGAAATTAAATCCTTATGTATGTTTAATTACTTTAGTTTAATTTATTTTAAATTAAACCATTTATATGTGAATAAATTAAGCTTAGTCCTATTAATTATTAATTTAGTACAATTAATTCACAAATTAATCGTTAATAAAAAAGAAATCATACATTTTTTTTAAATTGGCTAATTTAAAAATTCTGAAAGAACAAATAATAAAATTATTATTTTGTTTGTAATATTTCTTTATTGTTAGATTAATTATAATTTTAATCAACTTCATACAGAAAACAAGATGTTCTTTTTGATAATTGGGAGCAATTTTTTCAGGATATATTGAAGTAAATCTAAATAAGATATATATTTAAATTAATCAATGGTATGTTATTTAAATTTATAGATCTCCGTGATATTGCAATTTTTAAATTAATTAATGAAGTTATAGTACCATATCACCTACATGGATTGATTAGAAAAAAATAAATAAAAATTACGAATCACGAAGCAGAGAAATATAGAATTTTTTGATACCTGCTATTGATAATGTATGTATATGAAGAAATACAAAAAATTGAAAATGTATGTTTTAAAGAAAAATTAACAATTCAGCCACTGTTGTTATTGTTCTTTGGCGGAGGCTGAGATGTTTTTTCTATTTGATGGTACATTAAAAATTGTTATATACAGTTGATTTTTATCTACAGATGATTTACGTTTAAAAGTTTGCAACATTATTATTAGTTAACAAAAATTATTTGTTATTTTAACAAACAAAATAATTATTTTCAACTAAATTTGACGAAAAAATACCTAAAGTATCGGGTTTAATACCATATATGTCCACAACTTAATTTACGATTAAATGATTTTAATTGTTAATTTGAAAAATTAAATTATTTTAATTGTCAATTGTTAATTTAATGATTATGAAGTGTTAATTTCCAAGCAAACAAAACAATATGATGAATTTCCATCAATTTCTCAAATAGATCTAATTTTATTTCCATCAATTTCTCAAATAGATTTATATTTACACTAAAAATTTTAACGTAGTAGCTATAGTATTAAAGGCGACACAGAATATGTCGTTGTCAAACACAACGACGACGAACTCTATTAATTAGTAACGAGCGAACATATTCTGTGTCGTTCTTTACTAATTAATATTTTAATGAAAGTAATCTTTGTAGTATTACACAAAATAAATTGATTGTTTTAATATTTCTTCAAGTAATTAACTATTAAAACTAATGTTCCTTAATTTGAAAACTAATATGCATGCCAATTTAATATTATAATTGATGCTGTTTAGGTTCAATAAGTATAAAATATTAAATTTAATACTTTTTTTTTTAATAACGTTCACAATTTTTTATTCATATTTATTAATTACACTTACTTTTTGTACGTATTTTAACAAACATTAATTGATTATTTATATAACATTAGGTTTTGACCACTCTCACAAGGTAAACCCACAAGAACAAACAAAGTAAATAAACGAAAATAAACGCGACTAAAAAGTCTCTAGCAGCTTCCCAAGTATCCATAATAAAAGTTGTACGCTGTTGATTATACTAATTTTACCTATATGAAAAAATATATTAGAAAATTTGAAAAAATGAAATTAATATTTTAATTTTCAAAATAAAATGTTTTTGTTCCAGAAACTGACAAATTAATTATATAATATGCATTATCAAAAACTAAAGATTTCCGTTAAATTGAACATAACATTCCATTGATAAGATGTTTTGATTTTTTAAGTTATTACTTTAAGAAATAGATAAAAAATCAAAAATTAATTATATAATTATATACAAACTTTTGAGTTGTGATTATAAACCTGTTTTTATTACGATAATTTTTCATTTTCAAAAAAATGCAGAAATTTTACAAGACTTTATTATCATAGGGTACTAATATAAAATTAAATTATTTGTTTTTAAAGTATGTTTGCAGTTGAAACGTACAACTACAACTAGTTGGACAATTTTAGTTATGATTTATACCGTAGATATAAGAATATTCTTATATCTACGTTTATACTTAATAATAACTACTTACCAATAGTTCAATATTTATTGTCATTCGAAGTTCTACATTAGTAGAAATATTGTTGAGTATATTCTACATTAATAGATATATTGTGGAGTATATACGTATTGCGGAATATTGTCCTATAATTGAATTATGTGAAAAATTGTGTCTTTGAATTATTAATTTAACCTAAAGAAATTAAATATTTTTTTGTATTTTCATAAAAAAAACTTTTGATTACAAAAAAGAAAAACAATAATAAAATGATCTAAATTACATGATAATAAAGTTTAAACATTTTAAACATAATTTTTTTTATTCGGATTTACATTTTTAAAACAATGAAAACTGTAAATACTTGTCCAATTTCAAGTATATTTTAACTTTTTATTAAATAATTAACTAAGCTTTTTACAATTAATATTTCGTCCATCTAATAAATTTTTAAGCAGTTTTATTTCAATAATTACTTTATTATAATCCTTAAAAAATAAATTAAAAACAAAAAATTTAAAACCAATCAAAATTTAAATAATATCAATATAAAAAATATAACCTTATAGTATTTTATATGAAATTCCAGCAAATATCAGCAATAATAATTATCATTTTTGTAAATCAATTTATAGAAAATATTCGTATACAGCTAATTTCCAATCAATAGCAAAATTAACTAATTAGCATCATAAGTATATTTATGATTCTATACTAGAATTTAGTTTTATTGTTATTGTCTTATTTTATTTGTGCTATTTTTTCATATCCTTTTTTTCTAATTCCAAGGCACTTGACTTTTAAAATTGGTTATATTCGATGGTAATCATTAAATTCGTTTATTGTTAATCCATTTCTAGGGCAGAATTTACCTCAAAGAGTAGATTTTTATATTTTTGACTAACATATCATAATTCTTCAATTCAACGAGATTATTTTAGTTTATTTGTTTGCTTCTTCCACGTTTTAACTGCTGCAATTCTCTAAGTAACTCTTTGATATAATCATAAGTTGAAAAGCTTATACCAACAGCAATCGGACCTTTTATCCAGTTCATACTTAAACCTTTAAAAATCCAGCTTTTATACCTTCTTCTCTGTAAAAAAAAAATACAACCATATTTTAAATTACGTTTTCAAACGGAAAATATATTAGGCAATAAAAACTTACCTATAAATTTCTTTCAAAGTCGAATATATTGTCGAATATTGATCAGTAGTACTTGGATTTATACCCATTGTTTGCATTCTTCGTCTAACAATATCTAAAGGATAACTACTTGTTTGTCCAGTTAAACCAGCTATTGCACCAAATATTAAATTCCAAATTGCATTTGGAGTTTTAACGCCAGTTATTTCTATTAATATGTTAAAGAAATATTTTAAATAAAACCATTTTCTCACAATAAAGAATTTAATATATACCATGATATTCTTTTTTCAAAGTTTCATAAGTGAAAAATGATGTTCCAGCATATGGTATAACGCCTAAAATTGTTGCCCAATATCCTTTATATAGTGCATGGGGACCTTCTTTAATCCAAATACTAGTAAATGTTTCCCTTAATGTTCTAAATTAGAAAAAGACATTGAATTATTATGAAGTCAACAATATGATGTAAATTTATTTACCTATATGCTGTAAATTTATTTGTAACAGCCATTCGAGCCCGCGCAAGATCTAATGGATAAGTTAACGATTGAGATGTAATACCAGCTAATGAACCTGCTATAAAACGTCTTCCTTTTGTACTATTATAAAATAAATAAATATTTTCTATATTAATTTAAAAATAGCACAGCTTGATTGTTTCTTACTTGCCACCTTGATCCACTTTAAGAATTTTTCTCCATTGTTCATGTGCTGTAAATTGTATTGCTGCGTATGGTATTATGCGAACCATGGTAGCTGAATTTCCTCTCCATAATCCTGTGAAGCCTTCGTTAATATAAGTTTTTTTTAAAAATGATATAGCTGCTTGAAAACGATAAGGCTTGTTTTTACTAAAATCAGTAAAAATTATTTATAAGAATATTATGAATAATATATTCAAATGTAATTTTAAATGTATATACATACTCTATTTGAAAATTAATTTTAGCTCTGTCTAGAGGAGCAATTGTTGATTTTGCTAAGGCACCTGCAGCAGCGCCAGAAATTAAACTGATTATAACTGCATCTAAACTATTTCCAGTTTTTAATTTTACTGTGCATAAATTATTAAAAAAAAAAACAAATAAAATAAGAAAATAAGATTTTTTTTAAATACTTTACCATTTTTTATTTCTGATGAAGGAGTAGTTGTCTCACTATTGTTGCTATTGTTTATTAAAGATTGAGTTTTAGGAGATGTATTGATTGCCATTGCTACATTTGGTTGTTGGTCAATGAGTTTACTCATTGCTGAATGCTGTCAAATTTAGTATTAATAATTTAGGTTGCTTTTTAAGACAAATTTAATATTATACGCATAGCATTTACTTTTTGTACTATTATAAATTAAGCCGAGTAATTTTTCATATCTAAATAATATATAGTTTTAATTTCAACTATTCAACATTCTTTAGAATTATGATTTTATTAAAAGTTTGGTAAAAATATAATTATAAATATCATTAATAATTAATATATTTATTGTTTACGTTATAAATTCACATATTTATGTATCATAATTTAATCTTGGAAAATAAATATATTTATGAAAAATAACAAGAATATATGAAATTTTTAAAAATAAATTCCATCAGAATAAATTTGTTCAAAATTAAATTATTATGAATTATAAATATTTGATGAATAGTAAATTTAAACAAAAATTATATTTCGTTTTTTCGCGATTATACGAAGAAAACCTAAATGTAAATCTTACTTTATAAAACAACTGGGTTAATTAACATTGAAATTGATTTAATTGTACAATAACAATAACAAGATTGTTGTAAGAATTTGTTTTTTAATATTCATATAATGTCGAACATGGCGCCGGGAAAAATATAATTAATTTTTTACTCTAATTTTATTAATGATATATTATAATTTCTTGTCTGGTATTTATAAAGAAAATTACAATTATACTTGGAAATAAAAATATTAATAAATATAATGTGGGGCTTAACTGGTTTTAAATATTCTATACATTTATATTTGAGACGTACTCAGAACTAAGAGCAGAATTAGTGAATTTCTGTATATATAATGTAAATTATATTTAAATATCAAGTATGCCAATTATTCTTAATATAATATATAAATTCTTAAACAAACGTGAAATAGTAAATATCAAATTGAAGCACCATTTAAATAATATACATATATGTTTAACCAATTTACGCAAATAATTTATACATATAAACAAAATATAAACATGCATATGACGAGAGAATGTTTTATGGTTTCTTGAACTCATATAAATTAACTTATCTTTGATTGATTAATTTAAAATATATTTTATGTTACGTCGTGCAAAATAAAATGTTAATTAATATTAACAAAATAAAAATAGATAATAATTTTATACATAACTTTATGATTGTTATCATATTTTCTTTTGCAATCACAAGTCGGAATGTATATATATATATGTGAGAAATGTTTGAGAATATAGGAAAAATTACAAATTAAATATTTATGTATTATTCACTCATTTATAATAAAAATAATTTGCATATAAGTTATATTTAATATTTGAATATTATAGATTCACCAATATAAATAAAAAATATTAAATTTATTATATAATTAATTAATTACATTACTTGTAAATTTATAGTAAATTAAGACATTTTTACAATATATTTTTCTACAAATTTTGAATTTAATATTTCTACTTACCCGTAATAAATCATTGATTTCAGATATTTTGTACACAATAATTTTGCAAATTTGTATATTTTTTTTCTTCTAAATAAGAGACTCTGTCATATTATAAATTTCCATTATTTTGACAATGTAGTATGACAATCTAAAATGACAGTTGTGACAGTGTGGCTGTTTTGATATTTTTAATAAATTTTTACACTAATAAGTGGAAGGGAATAGACTAGAATTAATTAAACCAGAAGCCCAAAACTTTGACCACATTTTATTTCTTTTTGGGACCGCGAAATGTCACAAAAAAATTAAAATTTTTTAAAACCTAAATTTTGTAAAATTTTTATTAAAACACCCAGTGATAATATTAACGAATGAGTGTGATTGGTATTGTCGATTGTGCGCATATTTCTATCTGTCCTACGTTCATAAAAAACTGATTTGCTAACAAATTTGTAAAGGTATCTTATAAAACTTATAATTATTCTGATTATTTTATCAAATTAAGGAAATAATATCATAAAATTGTAGTTTGAAATAAATATTTCTATAATGTGTATTTAATGTGTACGAAATTGTGAAATAAATATTTCAATAATGTGTATTTAATGTGTACGAAATGAATGATAAATGTGGACAAGATTTGTAATATAAAAAATCATTAAATTCCCTATTACCGTTTATATTTCTTCTAGCTGTAATATGGGTAATAACACCAAATAATATCACAATTCAAAAATCGCAACAAGGTCCTCAAAGCCCTTGCCGGAACTAACTGGGGGAAAGACAAGGAAATCATTGTCACTACGTATAAAGCCATAGGCCGCTCTATAATTAATTACGCTGCCCCCATCTGGACGTCATTTTTAAGTGACACTCAATGGAGAAATATCCAGTCCACACAAAATACTGCCCTTTGCATCGCAACTGAGTGCCACTCAATAACTCACGCCGATCACCTCCATGATGAAACATCCATGCTCTCCACCAGGCAACACAATTAGCTGCTAACACAGCAGTTCCTGTTGTCCTGCCACAACCCCAGCCACCCAGTTCACACCATCACAAATAGTGAGATGCCTCCACGCTGCATCCGTCGCGACCTAAGGTCGTATAGAGACGACATAAATCCAGTCATACCGGCCACCTGGAATCCCTCCACGGTTCGTTAAGCATTAAGCTCACTCCACCACGAAGCCGTCTCTGCAGCAATCTCTTCAAACCAAAACAACACGTCCACCTCCCATCGACGAAAAAGCTTTTCCTAGGGAAACTAGAACCACCCTAGCGCAATTACGGTCGGGATGGTGTCGCACTCTTCAGAGCTATCAAGCTCGCATTAACCCTGACACCATTGATCTCTGCCCCGACTGCCACCAAGGACCACATAACACCAACCACCTCTTCAACTGCTCCGCTAAACCAACGAATTTGGTGGTTGCGGATCTCTGGGCGAACCCAGCCCTAGTGGCTCAATTCCTTGCCCTACCGGTCCTGCTCGATCGGTCAAAAACAACCTAGACCACTGTAGCATAATAGTTAATTAGTAGTAGTAAATGTTTATATGGATATATGTCAGTAGTATTTATTTATTTATTTATTTATTTAATTATTTAATTTATTATTTGTTTGTTTATTTATTTATAAGTAATATCTATCTATTTATTTAGTTATTTTATTTATTTATTTATTATTCATTTGTTTACTTATTATTTATTTATTATTTATATTTTGTCCTATTTATTGCTACATTTGCTTAAGTAGAGAAGTAGTTAAAGTAAGTGGATGTAAAGTATCGTTTGCATGTAAAGGTTTGTTTTGTCTCTATTTACAGACCTGTAGTTGCTACAACAAACAACAACAACAATTCAAAAGAAGCAAACTTTATCAGTATTTAAAAGATACAATTGAAGCTGTAAAATATGGAAGTAGTCTTTATAAAGCGAGGCAAATGTTTTGAGCTATTTAAAAGGAGCTACTTTAAAAGATAAGAATCTAATAAATATAGAAACTGCAAAGTTTAGTAATGCAACAGTTCTGTGCTATTGCAGGACTATTGTAAATTGAATTGAAAAGTTAGGCAAGTAATGAAAAATGAGTTTTCGTATAACAAGAAAACATTTACTAGATGATGCAATATAAGAGTTTGGAAAGAACCAAACAATTCTCCCCAAAAATATAATAGCAAAGAAATGGTTTACTTTATTTCTAAACCGTCATCCCGATTCAACTAAAAGGGTTTCCTTTTAGTTGTATCGGTTTACGTTATTTCGCAGTATTGGTAAAGTTGAGGAAAGCAAATTAAAAATAGCCTTATTTAGCCCTCAATCTGACGTAAGGACTTTCCCTCAATCCCTCAGTCTGATGTAAAGAAATTAAAAAATTACATCAGTTGTAGCTACATCACTGGAATTCTATCTTTGAAAGCAAATATCGAAGAAGAGCTAAAAGAAAATGAAAAACTGATAAAACGATTAAAAGAAGTTCAAGGTTTGAAGTAAAGTTAAAGAGTTTTGGTACCAGTTGAAAAAAGTAGAAGAAACTATCAATTGAAAAAAAAGTAGAAGAAAAATCTACTTGCGTCGCAGATTATATAGCACTAAATTATGAACAGGAACTATTTCCTATGAACTATGTACGAACTATGTAGAAATAGTTCCGCAAAATAATTTATTAAATGAATTTAAAATAAAAAGAATGGCAATAACAGGTTATATTTGGATATATGGCCTAAAATTGATGATGTTTCTGTATATCTGACAGCTGATACAACATAGATATTGCCACCAACTTTAATAAATACTAGAGGACTGTATTCCGTCTCTAAACCACAAAATTTCAAAATAATACTTAAATTCAAAATAAATTCTTAATGTTATAATATTAACTGGCAAAATAAAATTATAACATGAAGAATTTATATTGAATTTTAACTGCCAAAATAAAATTATAACATTAAGAATTTATTTTGAATTTCTTAACTGTGCGTTATTTATATTTTATTTTATTTCTAAGAATTTAACTATTTTGTTGAATTAATAGTGTAAGACCCAGAATTTTATATTTATTTTATATATACTCGTAAATTATTTTTATTTTATAATTAAATACTAGAACCTAAACAAGTTTTATTTTTAAAATTAATTAAAAAAAGATAAGTGCTATTTACTGAACTTAAAAACCCAAAATATTAAATATATGGGCTATGGCGGTGATTGGAGCAATATTTGGCGGTATTTGTTTCCACCCAAAATTTGCATGGCGGTATACAAATAATTAATTATATTTTTAATTATTATGTGGAAATATAGTTAATTATCTGAATAATTAACTATATTTCCACATAATAGTTTAATTATTATGTGGAAATATAGTTAATTAACACAAAACATCTTCTCTAATGTTAAAACCAATACAGGTAATCCCCGAAGAACACGGTACTTTAAGAACACGAGTTTAGAACAACACGGATACCTTTCTCCGAATTACACGGTTTCAAACTACACGATTTTCGAGTAATTTTTGAAAAAAGAATACAATACATATATTATTTGCTACTTTAAGCTTTTTAAGCTACTTTAGCCTTAGAAATCATCTGAAATCGCGGTTACTATCAAGAAAAACCAAAATTTTAATGTACAAAACATTAATCAGACCAATACTCACGTATGCAGCAGAAACATGGAAATTTAGCAAAGCAGATGAAAGCAGACTTGGCGTATTTGAACGAAAAATACTGAGAAGGATATTTGGATCAGTCAACGATAGTGGTGTGTGGAGACGTAGGCATAATCGGGAATTATATTGTATCTACAAGGAAATTGATGTTGTAAAATTTATAAAAATTAGTAGATTGAGATGGGCTGGTCATGTGATGAGATTAGCAGATGAAAACCCGGTAAAAGTAGCGATAACAAATAAACCGGAAGGTAGGAGAAATCCGGGCAGGCCAAAGTTAAGATGGTTAGATGGAGTTGACCAGGATGCTACTAAAATTGGTGCAGCAAATTGGAGAACTGTTTGTCAAAACAGAGATAATTGGCGGCGAAAATTAGAGGAGGTCAAGACCCGACCTGGGTTGTCGAACCATGGATGATGATGATATTATTTGCTACAGAATTATTTCAAAATATAGTGGTCTCGAACCACGGTTTCATAAAACACGGAACCAATTAGGAGTATGTATTCGCAATATATTTAGTGAAATACAAGGGGTTACCTGTAATTTTCCTAAATATATTGCGAATATTCCTAATATAATGTGTCCATGATAAAATTAGGATATATTGTAACATCATGTAGTAATTAAACGTTGCAGAATAATAAAATGAATTCAAATTATGATTTGTCCTGGAATATTTTTAACTACTTTCGATTTCGATATAGTGCCACAACAAAACTTCTTGACTAATGTTAAAACGCATAATTTCACTAAATATATTGCGAAAATTCGAAACATAGTGTGTACTGTAATGTACAGTGATAAATTTAGAATTAACATTTTGTACAACTTTCGATATAGTGCTGCAATAAAACATCTTGCCTAATATTAAAACCAATAATTTCACTAATAATATAGTGCGAATATTCGTAATATACTGTGTACATGATAAATTTAGGATATATTGTAACATCATGTAGTAAATAAACATATGTTGCAGAATAATAAAATGAATTCAAATTATGATTTGTCCAAGGAACTTTTTGTACAACTTTCGATATAGTGCCACAACAAAAGTTCTTCCCTAATGTTAAAACCAATAATTTCACTAAATATATTGTGAAAATTCGAAATATTATGTGTACATGATAAATTTAGGATATATTTTAACAACATGTAGTAAATAAACATATGTTGCAGAATAATAAAACGAATTCAAATTATAATTTTTACAGGAACATTTTGTACAGTTTTCGATATGGTGCCACAACAAAACTTCTTCCCTAATATTAAAACCAATAATTTCACTAATAATATAGTGCGAATATTCGTAATATACTGTGTACATGATAAGTTTAGGATATATCGTAAGAATATGTAGTAATTAAACATATGTTGCAGAATAATAAAACGAATTCAAATTATAATTTGTCCAAGGAACTTTTTGTACAACTTTCGATATAGTCCCACAACAAAAGTTCTTCCCTAATATTAAAACCAATAATTTCACTAATGATAAATTTAGAATTTTTGTTACATGTGGTATTTAAGCATATATTCAGCATTAATAAATCGTCTCCTTATTATTATATGTCTAGCCCTTTCGCGGACAAGGACGTGATATCGCGTCATGTGGTGGTTTTTTGTAGGACAGGACGTGATATCACGTCATAATTTGAAAACGAAATAAAGCCAAGACGTGATACAACGTCTTTATTTTCATATGTTTACATTGCAATCCAACATATTGTGTCCCCTTAGAAGACTTTAAACAAAATTTGTATCCCGCCAGAAATATTTATAAAGTATATTGTTTTACGTGAACATGTTTGATCGTGAAATGCTTTGATATCGCCAAGACGTGATATGTTGTCCCCGTAGAAAACACTATGAAAATATAGTGTCCGCGAAAGGGCTAGAGACATTTTGTACAACTTTCGATATCGTGCCGCAACAAAACTTCTTGACTAATGTTAAAACCAATAATTTCACTAAATATATTGTGAAAATTCGAAATATTGTGGGCACATCATAAATTTAGGATATATTGAATTCGTTTTATTATTATGTTGCAGAATAATAAAACGAATTCAAAGTATAATTTTTAAAGGAACATTTTGTACAACTTTCGATATAGTGCCACAACAAAAGTTCTTCCCTAATGTTAAAACCAATAATTTCACTAAATATATTGTGAAAATTCGAAATATTATGTGTACATCATAAATTTAGGATATATTTTAACAACATGTAGTAAATAAACATATGTTGCAGAATAATAAAACGAATTCAAATTATAATTTTTACAGGAACATTTTATACAGTTTTCGATATGGTGCCACAACAAAACTTCTTCCCTAATATTAAAACCAATAATTTCACTAATAATATAGTGCGAATATTCGTAATATACTGTGTACATGATAAGTTTAGGATATATCGTAAGAATATGTAGTAATTTAACATATGTTGCAGAATAATAAAACGAATTCAAATTATAATTTGTCCAAGGAACTTTTTGTACAACTTTCGATATAGTGCCACAACAAAAGTTCTTCCCTAATATTAAAACCAATAATTTCACTAATAATATAGTGCGAATATTCGTAATATACTGTGTACATGATAAATTTAGGATATACACTACGACCTCGATTTGCGTCGTTAATTGGGACGCAAATCGAAACGACGCAAATCGAAATTAATTTTCCTATACATACAAATTTATATGTGGAACTATTTTAAACTAAAATAAAACATTTCCTTGCATCAAAAACTATTTTTATTTTATGTACATAATACATAAACCAACATTAATAAAATATAATATACATACATAAATTCATTTAATATTAAATAAAATAAAAAAAATTCATTAAATAAAACAAAATACATTAAAAAATCCAACATAAATAAAATATAATATACGAGTACATACTCGTAAATGGTTCTCGTACTGATTTAGTTTATCCAATGTTTTTTTAATATTAAATAAAATAACATAAAAATTCATTCAATAAAACAAAATAAAAAATACTTTACATTAGACAGATGGATATGTATGTACAAATCACATATGGTCCATATGTGATTTGTACATACATATCCATATAACAAATTCTAAAAAAACTGACCGTGAATTGTAATTGACCGTGAATTGTAAAACCGATTATTTTACATAAAATTTGAATTATAGATATATCGGGAAATCCCCTTTATATAAAATGTAAGCAACGCAAATCGAAATTTTAACGACGCAACTCTGAAATGACGAAAATTCAAGAACGACGCAACTTCGAAAAAGACGCAAATCGAAACGACGCAAATCGATGTCGTAGTGTATTGTAACATCATGTAGTAAATAAACATATGTTGCAGAATAATAAAACGAATTCAAATTATGATTTGTCCAAGGAACTTTTTGTACAACTTTCGATATAGTGCCACAACAAAAGTTCTTCTCTAATGTTAAAACCAATAATTTCACTAAATATATTGTGAAAATTCGAAATATTATGTGTACATGATAAATTTAGTATATATTTTAACAACATGTAGTAATTAAACATATGTTGCAGAATAATAAAACGAATTCATATTATAATTTTTACAGGAACATTTTGTACAATTTTCGATATAGTGCCACAACAAAACTTCTTGCCTAATATTAAAACCAATAATTTCACTAATAATATAGTGCGAATATTCGTAATATGCTGTGTACATGATAAGTTTAGGATATATTGTAAGAATATGTAGTAACTAAACATATGTTGCATAATAATAAAACGAATTCAAATTATGATTTGTCCAAGGAACTTTTTGTACAACTTTCGATATAGTGCCACAACAAAAGTTCTTCCCTAATATTAAAACCAATAATTTCACTAATAATATATTGCGAATATTCGTAATATGCTGTGTACATGATAAATTTAGGATATATTGTAAGAATATGTAGTAAGTAAACATATGTTGCAGAATAATAAAACGAATTCAAATTATGATTTGTCCAAGGAACCTTTTGTACAACTTTCGATATAGTGCCACAACAAAACTTCTTGACTAATGTTAAAACGCAATATTTCACTAAATATATTGCGAAAATTCGAAACATAGTGTGTACTGTACATTATAAATTTAGAATTTTTGTTACATGTGGTATTCAGCATTAATAAATCGTCTTCTTATTATTATATGTCTAGAGATATTTTGTACAACTTTCGATATAGTGCCGCAACAAAACTTCTTCCCTAATGTTAAAACCAATAATTTCACTAAATATATTGTGAAAATTCGAAATATTGTGGGTACATGATAAATTTAGGATATATTGAATTCGTTTTATTATTATGTTGCAGAATAATAAAACGAATTCAAATTATAATTTTTAAAGGAACATTTTGTACAACTTTCGATATAGTGCTGCAATAAAACATCTTGCCTAATATTAAAACCAATAATTTCACTAATAATATAGTGCGAATATTCGTAATATACTGTGTACATGATAAATTTAGGATATATTGTAAGAATATGTAGTAATTAAACATATGTTGCAGAATAATAAAACGAATTCAAATTATGATTTGTCCAAGGAACTTTTTGTACAACTTTCGATATAGTGCCACAACAAAACTTCTTGACTAATGTTAAAACGCATAATTTCACTAAATATATTGCGAAAATTCGAAACATAGTGTGTACTGTACATTATAAATTTAGAATTTTTGTTACATGTGGTATTTAAGCATATATTCAGCATTAATAAATCGTCTCCTTATTATTATATGTCTAGAGACATTTTGTACAACTTTCGATATAGTGCCGCAACAAAACTTCTTCCCTAATGTTAAAACCAATAATTTCACTAAATATATTGTGAAAATTCGAAATATTGTGGGTACATGATAAATTTAGGATATATTGAATTCGTTTTATTATTATGTTGCAGAATAATAAAACGAATTCAAATTATAATTTTTAAAGGAACATTTTGTACAACTTTCGATATAGTACTGCAATAAAACATCTTGCCTAATATTAAAACCAATAATTTCACTAATAATATAGTGCGAATATTCGTAATATACTGTGTACATGATAAATTTAGGATATATTGTAACATCATGTAGTAAATAAACATATGTTGCAGAATAATAAAATGAATTCAAATTATGATTTGTCCAAGGAACTTTTTGTACAACTTTCGATATAGTGCCACACTAAATATATTGCGAAAATTCGAAACATAGTGTGTACTGTACATTATAAATTTAGAATTTTTGTTACATGTGGTATTTAAGCATATATTCAGCATTAATAAATCGTCTCCTTATTATTATATGTCCATAGACATTTTGTACAACTTTCGATATCGTGCCGCAACAAAACTTCTTCCCTAATGTTAAAACCAATAATTTCACTAAATATATTGTGAAAATTCGAAATATTGTGGGTACATGATAAATTTAGGATATACATATTGAATTCGTTTTATTATTATGTTGCAGATTAATAAAACGAATTCAAATTATAATTTTTAAAGGAACATTTTGTACAACTTTCGATATTGTGCTGCAATAAAACATCTTGCCTAATATTAAAACCAATAATTTCACTAATAATATAGTGCGAATATTCGTAATATACTGTGTACATGATAAATTTAGGATATATTGTAAGAATATGTAGTAATTAAACATATGTTGCTGAATAATAAAACGAATTCAAATTATGATTTGTCCAAGGAACTTTTTGTACAACTTTCGATATAGTACCACAACAAAACTTCTTGACTAATGTTAAAACGCATAATTTCACTAAATATATTGCGAAAATTCGAAACATAGTGTGTACTGTACATTATAAATTTAGAATTTTTGTTACATGTGGTATTTAAGCATATATTCAGCATTAATAAATCGTCTCCTTATAAAACTCTAGAGATGTCTAGAGACATTTTGTACAACTTTCGATATAGTGCCGCAACAAAACTTCTTCCCTAATGTTAAAACCAATAATTTCACTAAATATATTATGAAAATTCGAAATATTGTGGGTACATGATAAATTTAGGATATATTGAATTCGTTTTATTATTATGTTGCAGAATAATAAAACGAATTCAAATTATAATTTTTAAAGGAACATTTTGTACAACTTTCGATATAGTGCCACAACAAAAGTTCTTCCCTAATGTTAAAACCAATAATTTCACTAAATATATTGTGAAAATTCGAAATATTATGTGTACATGATAAATTTAGTATATATTTTCACAACATGTAGTAAATAAACATATGTTGCAGAATAATAAAACGAATTCAAATTATAATTTTTACAGGAACATTTTGTACAGTTTTCGATATAGTGCCACAACAAAACTTCTTGCCTAATATTAAAACCAATAATTTCACTAATAATATAGTGCGAATATTTGTAATATTATGTGTACATCATAAATTTAGGATATATTTTAACAACATGTAGTAAATAAACATATGTTGCAGAATAATAAAACGAATTCAAATTATGATTTGTCCAAGGCACTTTTTGTACAACTTTCGATATAGTGCCACAACAAAAGTTCTTCCCTAATATTAAAACCAATAATTTCACTAATAATATAGTGCGAATATTCGTAATATACTGTGTACATGATAAATTTAGGATATACACTACGACCTCGATTTGCGTCGTTAATTGGGACGCAAATCGAAACGACGCAAATCGAAATTAATTTTCCTATACATACAAATTTATATGTGGAACTATTTTAAACTAAAATAAAACATTTCCTTGCATCAAAAACTATTTTTATTTTATGTACATAATACATAAACCAACATTAATAAAATATAATATACATACATAAATTCATTTAATATTAAATAAAATAAAAAAAATTCATTAAATAAAACAAAATACATTAAAAAATCCAACATAAATAAAATATAATATACGAGTACATACTCGTAAATGGTTCTCGTACTGATTTAGTTTATCCAATGTTTTTTAAATATTAAATAAAATAACATAAAAATTCATTCAATAAAACAAAATAAAAAATACTTTACATTAGACAGATGGATATGTATGTACAAATCACATATGGTCCATATGTGATTTGTACATACATATCCATATAACAAATTCTAAAAAAACTGACCGTGAATTGTAATTGACCGTGAATTGTAAAACCGATTATTTTACATAAAATTTGAATTATAGATATATCGGGAAATCCCCTTTATATAAAATGTAAGCAACGCAAATCGAAATTTTAACGACGCAACTCTGAAATGACGAAAATTCAAGAACGACGCAACTTCGAAAAAGACGCAAATCGAAACGACGCAAATCGAGGTCGTAGTGTATTGTAACATCATGTAGTAAATAATCATATGTTGCAGAATAATAAAACGAATTCAAATTATGATTTGTCCAAGGAACTTTTTGTACAACTTTCGATATAGTGCCACAACAAAAGTTCTTCTCTAATGTTAAAACCAATAATTTCACTAAATATATTGTGAAAATTCGAAATATTATGTGTACATGATAAATTTAGTATATATTTTAACAATATGTAGTAACTAAACATATGTTGCAGAATAATAAAACGAATTCAAATTATGATTTGTCCAAGGCACTTTTTGTACAACTTTCGATATAGTGCCACAACAAAACTTCTTGCCTAATATTAAAACAAATAATTTCACTTAAAATATTTCGAATAATCTACCTCAACAAAGTTCTAAATTTTGCGATTTCATATCAGTAATTTTTAAATAAATGTTTTTATACAAAAAATGTTTTAAATAATTTGGACACAGCTTGTCAAAAAATCTACTTCATTCTCTCAATTTATTCCACATCAGATAAACAATGGTAACTCTGGAAAATGATCTGCAACAAATGCCCAAATTCTAAATTTTCTAACAATACAAAAAATTGTAAAAATTTGTAAAAAATGTTCCAAATTTCCGAAATGGGTACATTTTAATTTGAAAAATGCATTGAACTATTGAACATGATTTTCAATGCACATTTCAAATTAATTTTGTTTTACTTTTATATTTTAAAATTTATTTATTTTCAGTTCTGTAAATTATTATTGTTAAAAAATTTGAAATATTTAATATAATAATTTAAGTACAGACAAGTATTTTTAAAGTTGTTAATTCTGTTTACATTGGTATGAGAATTACTGAAAGTACGCCACTTTCTGATAAACTTTGGTTACAAGTTACAAGTATCCTAATCACTTTATCCATCAGCAGCACAATATATACGAGATATTGTCCGAAGAAATGTAATATTTAGTGGATTCGAAAATTGGTTTAAATATTTAGTTATATTTTTTTTGTTTTAGAATGATGAAATAAAAATTAAGACGAACAAATTTCAGGTAAGGAAAAAATCTTAAATATAAGTACAGAAAAAATAACAAAACTTGATGAAGATATTTTAAATTTGGATCAAGAATTTCAATTTTGATTTTGGGCACTTTTCAGTGTTACCATTTTTTAGTTGTTTAGTAGTAGAGTTCGTTACAATAGTAGTTTACATTAGAAAAAAAAAGCTTTTAACTTATAAATCTTTTTATTATTACTTGTAAATGTGTTAGTATTTTCTTTTGTAGACTTCTTAAGTCTCCAACATTTCAAGTAATTATGCGTTAAATTCGTGATAGAGAAATTTATTTACCAATACCATACTCATGTATTGGCTTGCGTATTAAGAACTAAAACCGAGAAATCTCTCTTGTATTCTCTATCTTCTATAATCTATATATACTATAGTATACTATAGATATAGAGTAGTATAAAAGAAACTTTTAGAGAATTTCTTATATATTATTAATGTTTGGAATTTAATAGTACCAGTACCATAATGGTTTTTATGAAGAAGTGTTGGGTGACATTTTTTTGTAAAGTCATTTAATAAAATCTTACGTAAACATTTTTATAGAAAATTATTAAAAATTTATATATTTTTTGTCGTTTTTGCAACCTAATTGAATTTACATGTATCTTCTTTTTAGTTTTTTTTTTTTTTTAATGTTGTCAAACCCTTTCGTTGCTTATGGACGTTTTTAGCTTTATTAATCTACAAAGTCTACTTTGATATTTTTCATAGCTATGAAACGCGCCGCCCATAGCATAAAAAGATTTCGTCTAAGGAAGGAGTCACGGGAATAATTAATACGGAAAAAGGAACATTAGAGTTTAATTAAATTACAAAATATGAAAAAACTAAATTAAAACTTAATAATAACCAAAAACATGATTTTAATATTTGTTATTTTATGTATTGAATAAATTTTAATATAAGTATTTTCAAAAAAAGTTAATAATTGGCTTTAATTTAAAATATTTATTTTAAGAAAAAACGTGTAATAAATTATTAGAATATTAAAATTATAAGATACGTAAAAGGTTTTAGATAAGAATTTTTGAATAAAATGAAAAAAAATGTACCTAAACACAAATCCGAAATTGCTTTAAGAGATAACATTTTTTATGTAATTTATTCTTAGGATATTTTTAACTGTTGCTTACTTATATTATTGTTACTATTTTAAACAGGAAATTTCGAACTAGTTTTCAGATAATTTTTCAGATTTTTTTTTTTCATTTTTAAGTTTTCCTGTGTTTTCCATCCTTTTTCCTGTTCAACAAATGTGATTTTGTTAATAATATTATTTTAGTATTTTACTATATTAAATTTATCATTTCTATCAATAAGAGAGAAATCTTAAATATTTAACACTAGAACTACCAAGTAGTAGAAACACCATTTTCAATATTTGTTCACGATATTTATATATACATTAAATTCGAATTGATATAACATTTGTGCCTATTTGTGTCAAGTTTTGTATTTCAGGAGCCACTATTCAAAGTTTATTTTAAATTAAATTTATTGGGAATATTTTTTTAACTTTATGTCTTATTATGTACTTGGAAAAGAAAATCAGCTGATAATTTGATAGAAAAAAAGATAACTCAAATGTAGATATAGTGTTAGTTTTAATTTATAAATGTTTCATAATTATTTTTTCCATACAACAAGTTTATATTTCAAATATGGTTCAATTAAAATGTTCTCAGTAATTTAAGAGTAATTTAAAAAAAAACATTTCTTTTGCCCAAAAACACAATTTTCTGGATTTATATATATTTTCGTTTGCCTTTTTTTTTTAAATATAACTTTTTGAATTCTAATCTTTCCGCAATTAACAATTTGATAAACTTTCTTGACCAAAGTTTTTTGTTCTATAAACTTATACTAACAAAGCACAAAGAAATTAATTAAGCAAAACCAAACTTTTCAGCATATTAGCACAACTAAAAACAAATATTAGATAAAAACTATTGGATTTTTTTTTAACTTATAAATATCATCTATAAGATAATACAAAAATGCGGAGTAAAACATATAAAATATGTAGAAAAAAAGTTTAACTTTTTATATAAAATTTAAGGATTTTATTATTTAATATTTTCAAAATTACAAAAAAAAAAACTTTGTATTTTTTAATTTGCCAATTAAAACATATTGCAATTTTTTTTATAATATACCAAAGACACTAAATCATTGGGAGAGTTTAATTATTCTCATAAAACCCTTTTATATATTTTATAAATATCCTTTAAAATTTGAATAATATTCAAATAAAATAATTAAAAATCTATGTATATGTATTTATAAAAAAAATTGAAATATTAACAGCGATGGTAATATACAATTTGCAATATGCTACCTATTGATAGTCCGGGTACGCATTTAAAATATTATACCATTAATATTTTTTTATAGATTTTATATATAATATCATTTAAATATTTTCTATTTTATTTACATAAATATTTACCCATTAATTCATAGCTGTTCGTTTTTATGATAAATACATATACCTATATTTATATAATCAACTAATTTTATTAAGTGTTAAATAAAATATTAAAATTATTTTGTCCCCAAAAAAACATATAATTACATAATACTGTATTCAAAATATCCAAAGCAATTAAATTATTTTTACTTGATAAATTATATTATTTTGTTTTCCAGTGCTAGATTTTTTCTGGTATTTATTTAATGATATTTTTTAGAAATTTTTTACCCATTTTTTATATATACATATTTGACTTTCACACATATTTCATATACATATCTTGAACATATTTATTTATGTTTTTTTTTTACGAATTTTCAATTATCTGATGTATGCATTTCCCAAAAAAAAAGTAATTTCATTTTAACAACACTCATAAAGAAAAACTATAAATCTATTTCTGAAGAATGACAGACAAAGTTGAATTTTATAGTGTTTAAAGAAAGCAATCTACCATATAAAAAATTCTACCATACAGAAAAAAAATAAAAGAGTTTTAAAATATACGCTTTCAAATATAAACGTTTTTACTAAGTTATTTATAAAAAAAATTAAATAAATAAATCTATTTACTTTTAAATGGTTTTATTTTTCATTGCTTTCATTGATTGAAGAATACCACACAGTATTTCCGGTTTATATTATTCACTAAATATGTATATACCAGAATTATTTGAAATTTTCTAGTGAAACTGATTTTATTTACTTAATTATTTTAAGTCATGTTATATTTTTCAGTTAAATATAAAAATATTTATAGTGAAATCAATTTTTTTTTATATAAACTGAAAGGTCAGTTTATAAAAATATATTTTACAATTTTATGCACAAAATCTTTATCTGAAAGTAATTTATATTTAATGTTTATATGCAACTAAAAAAATTCTAAGAGGAATTAATTGTTTTACGATTTTATGAAGCAAAAAAAAATTGTTTATACACAATTTTGCTAAAAAGCCACAATATATTTGCAATCCATATGGTCAAAAGCAGAAATAAATGTAATATTAATAGCATAAAGTTAAATAAAAAAAAACAAATGCTAATCCAAACCATAAACTATAATGTAATATGAGATTTGGTTTATTTTTGTAGATTTAAATAAAAAAATTTAGTTACTTTTTTTTTTCTGTAAAATATAAAACACTATAAATATTGACTAAAATATGAATTAAGTAAATATAAAATGTTACAAATTTCAAATAAAGTGAATAGATTTTTTATTAGTTTGGTTTATACAATAAAATATTTCTATATAAGAGAGAATTGTCGAAATCGTACAACTTCCTAAATCAAACTTGTTGTAGTCGTTTTATTCGGATATTAAATAAGTGTGCCAGACTATTGCTATTGTATTTCGATGGTTTTTGTAGTTAAAATTTAGCAGCGATTTAGTTCCTTTTTATTTTACAGCGAAGATAATATTATTTTTTTTAACATTTATTTCATGTCCTTTTATGATATATTTTGATGCACTAATCTTAACTTGAGTCTATTTGTCTAAATTGGTACAGAATTTTGCTGTATTGTACCAGTATAATTAAGATAACTTGTCAAAACAGTCAGTTTGTAGGTGGTTCGATTTAAAAAACCATTTCCGTAAATTGTACCATTTGGAATTGGCCTTTTGCGAAAATACTATTCTTTTCTTTCACAAAAAAAAATTGTTTTTCTAATTAGGAAAAATATCTTAATTTTAATTTATTACAAAATATAGACCTCTTATTAAGTATTTCTATACATATGGTACACATAAATACTAGAACTCTTAAATATGATACGTTCTCCCCGATAATTTTTCCCTTAACAACCTTTCACATATAAAATTTCTTTGCTTTTTACAATATTCTTTTGAAAATGGCGCAAAATTTTATGAACATTTTTCAATTTTTCCATCAATTTTCTTTTATTTTATATTGTATAGTAATGAAATAAATTATATTCTTTTCCTTTTTTCTTTATTATAATATATTTAAATTAATTTGATTTAAATTATGTTAAATATTAAAATTGTGCATATTATATTACTAACTGAAAAAAAAGAAATAACGAAGTAATGATATATGATTTTAAAAATAAAAGCATAAATATTAGATGTGAAAAGAGATGTGAAAAAAATATGTTTATGGTTTATTTATTTTTTTGTTTTTCTTCTCAATAATTTACACATTTATGGTTAAATAAATTTTACAACTAAATTACAAATAATAAATTAATAATTTTATTTGCATCATTGAAAACTTAAGTGGTTTATGTTTAATATTATATTTTGGCATTTATGTTAAATTGTATGTATTTTTAACAAGATTTGTATTTTCAATTTTTTTATACGAACTGCTAAAGCAAAGTGTGGTATTAAATTTCACTCTTCATCTAAATATCTATATACGTATTATAATATTATGTATAATATATAAAAGTTACAATTTGTGTTATGTTTTGTTGTAAAGAATCAAGAATGCATGAAATTACCAATTTAAAAATTGTTTGAAATTAAATAAAACCAATCAAGGCGCAATTTTATGGAATCAAATGAAAAAAAAGCGAATTAAGTTAAAAAAATCTATATTAAGAGGCAAGGAAGGTTAAATAAGCAGATGACGACAATTCTTATTAATACTTACAAGTGTAGACCGCATATATAGGTTATTTTGTGGTTTTTATATGATAATTTCTATACTTTTTTCTTGTATAAATATCGAGATATTATCTAAATAAACTTTTAAAATAATTTCAATATTATATTTTATATATACGACTATATAGGAGAATATCATTTTACTTCTATTTTTATATTGGATTTTTTTTTTTAATTTTAATAAAACTTTGAAGTAATGGTTGAAAAAATTATATATATTATAGAACTCTATAATAGAACTCTTAGTATATATATAAATAGTATAATAAGAAAAACATTATGATATCAGACAATATAAGTTTCTATATTAAAGATAAATAAATTATTAAAATGAAAAACCAAACTAATGTATAGATTCTATATAAAAAAAATACTTAGTCTTTTTACCATCTGTCTGAATTATACCTATATCTAAAATTGTTTGGGGGAGTTGCCGCAATCATACCACTTTTATTCTGTAACTAAATCTCATTGGAGATTATGTTAAAAGTGTTATTATTAATTGGTAACAACATTATGAGTTAAAATGAAGTAAGATTTTTTATATCTTTTTACTGTGGACATAATATTAAACTATTAATATAAAATTTTAAAAGGCCTTGTAATTTAATATTTATTGTCATAAATCATACAGTTACTACTTTGAATTACTAATTTTTTTGTACGATACAATTTCAACTTTTATTAATTTTTAAGAATCCAGTTACGATTTATGAATCCAGTTTCCTAAATTTTACCATTTGTTTTCTTTTTTATTTCGACTTTTGTGGAAATACTACTTTATTAACAAATAACTTTTCTATGTAGGAAAAACATCTAAATTCCAAATATGAACCATTTCTTAAGTATGCCTTGCCTACACATAAATACCAGAATACTGAAAACTGATTCGATTTTCACGACTCTCTACTAATACATATGTATACTTTTAAATTTAAAGATGAAGAAAAGAATAAACATTGATCCTATTAAATTTCTGTTTAAGCTTAACGTCAAGTAAGTGCCTTGTATCAATGAAAAAAGTAATTTGCTATGCGTAATTCTTAAAGCTTCTATTATTTTTTTGGTTTTTATTTTTATTTTTCTCAAATTTATATGTTTTTATATTTTGTGGGTTTCTTTTATACCAAAAGTAAATTAAAAAAATATTTTCAGTAATTGATGATGGAAAAATTATTATACTATTAAAATTATAATACTATACTTTTTTAATGGTAATCATAATTTTCCTATACAAAAATTATAAATAACTTAATTACAATATAATTTTTTTTTATTTAGTAGTAACATAAAAAAAAATATTGAAAACTAAAACTTTTAATGTTGTAAAACGTGATAATGTACATAATTTTTTTTTTTTTGCATTCGACATTAAAAGGAAACAATTTAATACGCGCTAGATTAGCACGCAATATTGTAATTTAAATTCTATATACATAGTTTAAAAACAAAAACAAATCAATTTTATTTGATTTTTAAATATTCATTAAAATATTGTTTTTATTAATAAAGTCTATAAATATTTGTGAATGTTTTTTTATATGTAGATTTTGTAAAAAGAATAATTTATATAAAATTATTCCTAAATAAATTTTGTTTTGAATTGTAAATAATGTTGTACTTTAGTGTAAACTTTTACCTGAAATATGTTATTTTTATTTATTTTAAAAAAAATCACACACTCGAAATAATGCTTAGTTAGTTTCATAATCACAAGGTTTTTTATAGATCTAAAACAGAGATAATACGTTATAATAGTGATTTTAGATAGAGACAATAATAGTTAATATATTATAGTCCCTGTCTAAAATCACACACCAGCCCCAGCCGAGATCTGTAAATTTCCAATTCTACAAATTTTGAAAGAAATCCATTTAAAAGTGCAAATCTGTTTTTTTTTTATAAAAAAAACATTACACACGAATATAAATGGTAAAATACTTTTTAATATACTACATTTTAATATCCTATGCCAGAAACCACAGAAGTCCGGACATAAGTCGCACTCCCCTCCAAAATGTAAAATTGTCTAAACATTAGGCACAACAGATGTTTTCTAAACAGACTTACAGCAGAACAATAAATATATAGTACTTGCAAATCCGAAACGCGGCTTTCGATATAATGAAAAATAAAAATTATTGCGGCAATGGACCTAAAATAATACCCTATTTGTCGTATATTTTGACACGCATATCAATTAGTAGCATTGCATTGGAAATGAAATACATATGTCCTTGGTTGTTGGCAAACATTTTATTTTTAGTATATATGTATCGCCATTCTAGTTTCAAACGAGAGCCAGAAAAAAATTGAGAACTCAAAAAATTCCTTTTTTAGTTTGAATGTTGGTTGTAAATATGAGCAGGAGTGTTCTAAGTCTAAGCAATACTTTCCGATCCTTAGAAGAATTATTTTTTAATTAATTTTCGTTATATGCGGATTAGATGAGGATTAAATACTCAATTACTAATACATATTAGCTAATAAAAATAAATATGTAATTTTTTGGGTTGAGGTGACCCGAAAAATTTTGATGATTTTAGATGATTTTTTGAAAATTTACGTTCTCATAAACAACAATATCAAGAAATTTATAAGACACGAACAGACTATTAGACATACTGACTGAAGAGACTATAAACGTAAAATATTTTATTTCCCCAAAAAAAGGCTTAAAAACTATTGTAATTCAAGAAAAATTTATTTTAACTTTGTTATTTTATGGCATAATTCATTTTTAATAATTCTGGTATTACTTTTTTTCGTTTTTGCTGTTCATGTTTATACAAAAATTTCAACGCCTACAATTTATGTATGATGCATTTTGTGTTTGCGGCATTTTACATTGAAATAACAAAACTCAAAAAAAATGTTTGTTACTTTTCACAGAAATTAAGCAATAAAATAAATATGATGGAAAAAAAAACGTAAAATATTTCAACTGAAAAAATTTAAGATAAAAAACTAACATTAAACTGATAACATTTTTTTTTGGAATTATAATTTTAAGAAAATCCAATCTATAAATTTGTAATTGCTTAAAAACTGCACCCTGCATCATATTTTGTTTTTCATATACAGATATATTTTTATTTCAACAAAAATATACAGAAAAAAATCATTAATTTTGGAAGATAAAAATAAAATAAAAAAAATAAATAAACCCAAATAAAACCATAAAAACTGTAAATTACCAATGAGTGAATGCACTCAAAGATACGTGATGATTGTTATTAAAATTGAAAGCAGTATACTAAATAGATAAAAAAAAAATGTTTGAATGTGTTTTCGATACTATAATAATTTATATATATTTCAAAATTGAAAAAAATATGTATATAAGTATAGAGGCGATGCTGTAAAGGTGCTCTAATGCTAGAGATGCATCTTTTATATATCTGGACGAGACATCTATGTCACTCTAAGTTTATCTAAATATACCATTAAATGAGTACTAAGTAATGTAATTTGGAAGGGAAATGCTGTTGAGGGCAAATTGCCAATTGGTAAGCGACAAAAATCTTGCACTATAAGACATTCATCTCATTAAAGAAACTTATAATTTAAAAATAAAAAAAATAATAAAATTAAATATTTCAATTATTAGACTAACACCTTCTCCAACAAAATACTTTTTAATGATTTGATGCTATTAATGATCATTAACATTTTGAATTACACGGCGATGTTTGTATTTGACGATATTGTTATTTGTATTTTTTTGAACAAATGTTATAAATTTTATAATTATTAATTAAAAAGTTGATATTTGTGAAATTTTATTAATTTAAATCATTTATTAAAAGGTAAATATATGTGATCTTAATAATTTTATAAAAAAAGCGTAAATTATGAGATCGAATATATTTTTGTCCATTGTTTTTGGGATGTTTTACAAATTTTCCAAAAAAGCTCCAATTATTATTACAAGTTCTATGAAAATTTGGTTAAACATGAGAATTACTTATCATATTTTAGATAAGTTCTGATTTATTCATCCTTCAAATTTCCCAAAACACGACACGACATATTTTTATTTGGTATAAAGCAAATTATCATTGGATATTTAGCTAAGTATAATTATCATGTTTTGAAATAATATAGAATTGTAATTAAGGCATTAAAGATCATTCGACTGTAGTTAGTCTTAGCAAATTAAAAAACGAATCCTAATTTTTTGGGCTAACACTCTATTGAATTATTAAGTATAAATTTATATTTTGTTGATTTAATGTTCTGTTTTTTTTTGATAAATTCATTTAAAACAAATATATATATATATATATATATATATATATATAAATATTAAATACAATTAAAATATAAAAATATATTTTTTATTTTTATATGAAATAATTTATAGTATAAAATTCCTTTAAAATAAAAAATTTGCTAACTAGCTAAAAAAATATATATTAAAAAAACTCGTTAGTAAAATAAATAAACTTGCAATAAAAATTGTTATAGCATTAAATTCCTTTATATATAAAAAAATTTCTTAATAATATATTTAGAGAAGGTAAAAAAAAAATAAAGTTTTATATTTTCCTTATAGAAAATTTTCCTTTTTATATTTTTTATTTTTTTATAGTTTTATGCTAATTATATTTATTGATCCATAACAAGTATATATGTTTTTCTATATCTTAGATTTGTGTACATATAAATAAAAGTACCTAATAAAAACAATATTTTTCTTTCATTTTTTTTTACTTTATTTTATTTCTTGTTTTATAGCCAATAAATTGGGCTATAAATTTTGTAACTGTAGAGTTAATTTAAACTAGAGTTACATATAAGTTATTACGTTTGGTTAAAGAGTATAAATTATAGGTTTTTATTCAGTTTACTTTGGGTTATATGGGGTGAATAAATAAATAAAAGAAAATAAGATCAGATCAATAATGTACCAAATGTTTTTGTTATTTCAAAAATTTCTTATAGGCTTTTATTTTGCTTGGCTTTTTATTTAAAATCTAAATTGACGTGCCAAAAAAAAATAAAACATAATTAGGGCTTTTGAGTTAGCGTTTTGTCAGCCCGTTCGTTTGAAAACTTTATGATTTAACTTCGTTACAAAGGTTGAAGAATTTGCTATCTTAAGTTACTTTAAGACCATTTAGGTACGCAGCGAAATTAGAGTTTTACGCAATTTGATATAGGTTGAAAGATAAAAAAAAAAAAAACCTGAATAAAACCATAAAAGCTGTAAATTAACAATGAGTGTACTCAAAGATAGAATATTCTATGAAAATAGAATATTCTATCTTTGAGTGGATAAACGACCCCACAACAAACCAAACGACCCCACAACAATGGATAAACGACCCCACAACAAACCAAACCTTTTACCAAAGATCTCTTTGTAATCATCTTTACAATGTAATGTGACATAATAAATGGTGATCGAAATTGATTATTAAGCATTCAATTTTTATTGAAGGCTCTAACATCAATATCTATAAGAAAGAGTAAAGGTAAATGCCAGTTAGTATACTAAGGATTCTATCGTTAGAGGGTAAATAATATTAGACTTTAAAATGCAATTTAATGTAATCAATATTCTCCAAGTACATGTAGTGATAGAGAAGCTAACAGGAATAAAAAAGCCCATAAGTATAACTTTTTCTTATTCACATTTATATAAGTACATAAACATTTAATTTAATCTTTAGTCTTTAGTGGATAAGATTAAAAATTATTTTTCATTTCAATAATAATTTAATTATTTTTATTCAGATACGTTTTTGAATTTACATATTCTTTTGCGGCTGAAATTAGTACTAAAAAATAAAAAAAAAAAATAAATGATATTAAAAAGCCAGAAGAAAATTATAAATTGACTCATTTAATAAATAAGTGAATTTTATTATGTATAAAAGACAGCTTATAAAAAATCAGTTATCAGTTTAATAAAGACACGAAATTTTGTATTTTTCTTTAGTTTTTTGAAAGAAATTGTTAGTTTTTTTTTGTCCATATTAAATAATAAAATTTTATCGCTCAAAAATATATTCGGTAAAACAAAACATTTATTTACCATTTGAAAATCATATATACTCGTACAATATAAAATTAAATACATAAATATATAGTTATTTTTTAAATGAAATTTATGATTTTAGTTTAAAATTCGGAGCAATAAAACTAAATGCGTTTATATATTTAAAAAAGCCAATGATGATGAACTGTTATCATTGTTTTTTTTACAATATATTTTCGTGTCTGTTTCAATTTATTATAAAACAATTTATGATATAATAATTAAATAAAGAAAATCAGATGAATATCGCTGATAAGTTTCAAATTTTTCGAAAAGTTTATCTAAATTGTATTTTGTACATGGACTATAATTTAGCTGGTTACTTTAATAACAAAATTGATAAAGTTTATAAAAAAACAGGCAGACATATTAAAAGCATAAAATATTTGGGTCGCGATCTTTTGTTATAAACGTAAATAAGCGACAATGAAAGTAAATCGATCAAAGATCAATTACAACTCCTACTTAAGCATATTCAAAAGAATTATTTTTATACTACATTTTTCATTACCTACCAGTATAGACTTTATTCTATTATCATTTTATTTTGAATTTTTTTGATATATGAATGAACCACCCACGTATACAATTTTTTTTGTTTTATTATTATATATTATTAACATAATTTAGATTGATATATATACATAGCTGATTTGAAATCTAATTTGATATCTCACCAAAATGACAAAAAATAATGGTATATAATATATTTTATATTCCATAATAAAAAGAAAAAATACTGGAAATTTATTTATGTGTATATTATAAGATTTTAATTGTATCTATACTTTTCTTTTCATAAATTCCAATTTTAATTTTTTTTTAACGTTATTTCTTCATTTTATTGTTGTCATCATTTTTTTTTAATATTTTGATATTTATGTTATTTTTTTGTATTTGAATTATATAAATATATATTCTATATATATATATATATTATATATATAGAAACGTTCTTTTTAATGTATTATTATGTTTTTTTTTTAATATTTTACCTTAACACTTCGTTTAATGTTTATGTTGTCACGTTTGTCTTCCCAACTGTATCTGAGGTGATGCCATATTTATGTATATAAATATACATACTAAAAAGCAATCACAAGGCAGTCAAGACAACATGTTAAATATGACAGTTTTATGCTTTTATAATGTTTATTATATATACTTACATATATATAAATGTATATTATGGTACTAACGAAAAAAAAAAAACATTTTTGTATATACATATATATGTAGATATATATTCTTATATATATATTATATTTTTAACAAATTTTTTAACTTTATACTTGTTACCAAAAATACAATTCTATAATGAAAATCAAATAAATTTTAAATATCGAATTATACTACAAAAATATAAATAAATCTATAAATATATGGTATCGAAAATTTGTGTATTTAACATTCATATCTTTAAATTAGTAATAATAAACATAAGGGACTTTTACGTATTAAATACTCGTATGTATAAATAATAATAAATCTTTTTGCAATCATTAACAATTTTCCATTGTACTATTTTATGATTAATTGCAATGTAAAGGTACATAGCACATCTTTTATTATATCAAAATTATTATTATACTTATACATACAAAATATATGTTGTTTTTTTCATATGTACAAATCATAGATTAAATGAATATAGCTTACCAAAAAAAAAAAAGAAAATGAGTTTTTCATGATATACTATCATATTTACCAAAACAATGTTTAACTGATTTAATAATTATAATAATAATAATAATAATTGATTGCACTTTCAAATCATTTTACAAATAAATATTAAAATAATAATCCTATTTTAGAAATAATCTTACATAAAATTCGATTTATTAATAATTTATTTAAATTGTATAAATCTAATATAGTAGTTTATAGAATTATTTTACAATTTACAATTTCATTTCAAAAAATTATTAAATATAAATAATAATTTCATAAAATCTATATTTATATATACAGAAGAAATAATCATTTTCGATTTAATTATGCATATTATAACAACGATTAAATTTATTTTAAAATTTACTTTGAAGCATAATAATCAATTACATTTGGACAGGAAGGTAATATGATTTTCATTCAAGCAAAAAACTAAATCAAAATACCGCATAAATTCCGATAAAAAATAACGAATTTTTATTCATTCACTGAAATAAGCTATCTATAAATTTAAATTTACGAAAACGGGTATCTCTCTTAATTTTTCAGTTAGCATGGTTTTGTGACATAATCTTATATGTATTTGAATTACAAATATATAATATTTTCAGAATCTTAATAAATTATTCTATATAATAAAATATTATTTCTATTATTTTATTTTTATTGATAAAGCTTAAATTAATATTAAATATTTTTAACAATTTTCGTTTTTATTATAACCAAAAATCAATTAAAAATTAGAAATATCTATAGAAATATATATTAACTTTTAATATTCAATAGAAATTTATCTATTTGCCAATTCATCTTCTTTGTAGATACTTTCAATTTATTATTTAATAAAATTGTGAAATGGCACATTTATAAATAAATGTATATTATATATATTTTTATATATAAAACCGTAAATAATTAATTGCTACAATCTGCTGAGCTATGAAAGATAAATTATATTTGAAATATTTTATTATATTAAATATGTATACATATATATATATATTTTTATTTGATATTTCATAAAAGGAAATATTTTATGCTTTTCTTGTCATTTTTATTTTTTTGAATAGTACTAAAATATAGATTCTTTTTGTACGTTTAACAAACTGTGCTAAAAAAGTGTTTTTAATGCAATTTAATTGTTGATTAACGACTTTTAAAGTTTCTTGAACCAACACAAAAAATAAAATTATATAGTTGTTTTTTTTTTATGATTATTATTATTAATTTATAATAAAATATGATAAATTATTTCATATTTGAAATAAAGTTTTGTGGAAGAAAAAAGTAAATTTCTTATGGGTGGCAAAATAATATCGACACCTTTTCGCAAAAGTGTAGTAAGCGATAAAAATTTTCAAAAACCTTTATTTTTTATATTTTTTTTTTATAATAAAGTTTTGATCAAATGTTATGTTTTGGTCAAGTTCTCATGGTTCTATGAAAACCAGAAAAACTGTGAAAGGACATATTCCCCTGTTATCAGTATTCTATTGCGAGAGATTTTATACCGCAGCAAATTAAGAATTAAGCATTATGGTGTACGAAAATAAATGTATTTCAGGTACCAATTGAATAAAAATAATCAATTTATCTATATACATAATTATTAAAAAAACCTGAATATCAATATATAGTACAATTATGATAACAAAATATATTCTTTACGGAATGTATCGAGATTTTAAAAAATTAATTATATGACATTATAAAAATTATAAACTGAAACTATTCCATATATGGATTGGTAAATAAATAACATAAACCTTAATTATAGAAAATTAGATATTAAGCTTAATTAAAAATTCGAAAAATTTCATTTGTATATACGATATTTATTTGTGGTCTGCTAAAATAGTATTTATATAAATATTCACCTGCAATGCACACCGAAATGGTTTAATGTATTTTCAATAAATATTTCGTTTTTAGTTGCAGGTAAATAATCTAATATAAATTTTCTTTCATACAAAGAATATACATATTTATTTTAATGGAAAATTTTGTTATAAGATGCTTTGTTACAAACTTAAATCAAGAAATGTGTATGTATATATGTGTATGTACATAATATTTTGATACAAAAATAATTGGTAAAAAGTAATGGAAAATTTTTACTACAAGTTACGACAGCATATCATGATAATAACATAATAACTACCTATGAGAGATTTATGTTTTTATAGAAAATATAAGTAATATTTTATTTTTGATAATCAAAAAAAAATTTTCTTAGTATTATAATAAAGAAACTATATTATTATAAATCTCAAGTTATGGGAAAATAAGAAGCTTATTTTAGGTAAAAAAAAATGTGTGAAAATTTTTATTTGTTTTTTCTTATTCGAAATAAAATTATCTGTTTATGATAAGTTATAAACAAAAAACTAAATTTAAAAGATTTTATTTTATTAATATTTAATATATCAGTCATAAAATTAAAATCAGCAATTAATTTCCAGAACAATTTGTAATATTTGATATATAATTTAATAGTTTTTTACTGCAATTAATTGCTTTATCCATCAAATATGTATCTTATTTATTATAGTATCGAATATATTAAAACGATTTATCAATATACATATAAATATTTTTGATATGACTATTTTATATTTCAGATACGTTATATAAACGATCTATTAATTACAGTGATAAGCGAATTAATATTACACTGAACTAAACTGACTAAATGAGTAAAAGAAGTTAATAACCTAATATGGATACACAAATTAATATATTATATACTTAAGTCAAAATAAAGTCATTCAGATATCAAGAATTTTATTTGGAAATTATACAAGGAATAATTAATTGATTTTTTATTATTATTATTATTAGTGAATACATTAATTTTATTTTGTTGAAAAATATTTTGATCAATTTGTATACTTTATATAAATTTTTGAATTCGTCAGATATATATATAAAAAACTCATTAAGAATTATAGTTTCTTTTAAAATTTAATATACCGAAAAAATTATAAAATATAAATTGTAAATTTAATCAATTTGTATAATTAAAAAAAATATAGTTTTGATAAGTTCCTTTAATTTATATGAAATAAGAAAGAGTAATTTTTTAGTGTGTCGCTTTCTTTTTATCTTATTTTCAAACTGGTTTAAAATAAAATACGGTACAATGCTAATAAATATAGATATATATGTTGCAGGTATATAAATTTTGTAATATATGTTTATAATAAATTATGTAAACCAATATGTAATAATGAAATTTTGATAAATTTTTGTAAACTGAATTTTGAAATTATAGTTTGTATTTATTATTGTGTCATTTTTATTATGGTAATTTGGTCAAAAAAATAAATATTTTGTTTTGAATTTATTTTGTTAAATATTATTAAATATTATTAGCATTTCCAGATTAAATTCATAGTTTTTCATATCAAATACCAATTCAATTTAACAAATTGAGTTCGTAATGAATTTAACTTTAAAAATTATTGCATTTTTTTAACCTGAAAATGGTTTAATTTAAACTGAAAATGGTTATATACTATAAAATAAAAAACTGATATAGTATCTATAATTTAACCTATATATTTTTCAAAAATACTCTGAAATAATAATAAAAAATAACTTCCATTTTATTAATCACACGAGAAATATTATCTTTCATGTATTTAAAGCATTTTATGATTTCATTAATTACTTTAACAAAAAAAACTTACATTGTCAATAGATAAAAAAAAACAAACTATACATATAAAATATTTTTTTCAATTCGAGTTTTCAATCGATATTCATTATTCGATTAAAATTCTATTTTTTTTTAACACACTACAAGAAAACATACATACAATAAAACGATGTTTTCAAAAAGCTATTTCTATAAGCTTTTAGGTTGTTCCAAAAAAAAAAAAAAAGAAATTATAAACTTGGTCAGTACTTGTAAAAATTTCAAGATTTTCGTGTGTTGTCAATTGAATTTTCACTTTTGTGTACTATAGGTACTAAAAACCAATAATTTAAAAAAAAAAAAAAATTTATTTTAAATATATTTTATGTACACAAAATTATGACAATAAAATCAAATATTTCTCATACTATTTAAAAAGATATAAATATAATTTCGATGAATTGAATTTGGTATGTTTTTTAATAAATATAAATAATATTTATGGTGTTCAATATATAAAAGTCATATTAACCAATTACCAAATAAATGCAAATAAACCAAATCCAAAAAAAAATAAAAAACAACAACATTTTTTTTGATTAAATAACCTATAATTTATCTAGTAAATTAACCATTAATCATTAATCATTATCAACAATCTTTTGATTATAAACAAATTCGTTTATAACTAACAAATAATAACAACAACAAAATATTAACATTTTAGTATAATTTATATATGAATAATGTGATTATATGTAAATAATTATATGTACCAAAAAATATTTGTAAATGTTTACATTTTTTATATACATACATATATAATATATTAAATATTTTAGATGTATACATATTTCAATAATTTCTCTATACGATATGTAGGGAACTAGAGTACATAGTTTAATTTTTACATCCAATTAAACATAAATAGAAATTATGAAAACACATTAAATATTGATAGTACAGGTAATTAAATAACTAAAGAAATATCATACATTTATTTAATCATATTATTTATATAAATTAATAAAATTTAATAACATATATACATACATATATATTACATACATATATTAAAAAAAATATTTTTTGTGCCAAAAATTGAGTTTACTTCAAAACTATAAAATGAAAAAAAAAATTAAATATTATATATTTTACTTAATTGTAAAGAAATAAATGATAAATGATATTTCATTTTATAATTCAAAGACACTTTTATGTATTTCGTTCTATGCTTATAAAAATAAATATATGATGATAAATATTTCTATACAATATTTTCCGAAAAATAAAAAATAAATATGAAATTTAAATTTATGTTTTCATGTACTACTCGTGATTATAACAAAAAAAAAAAGAAAAAAAAACTACAGAGATAATAGTAGTATTAAACTAAGTACATGGCATCTCTAGACACACAAAAACGAACCCTTGGATATTAGATTATGAAGGATAAACACGTTTCTTATTATATAATTCCTTTTTATAAGTATTTATTATCCTCTTTCTTTATAAGTCTATACGGAAAATATATATATATATAAATAATCTATGTTTACGGAAATATACATACTTTTAACTGCTTCATTTATATACATATTTATTTATAAAAAAAAATGATTTTCTCTTCCTAAAGACTTTCGTTAGTTCAAGCACCACATATAAAATTCAAGACTATAATATGAAAATTCCATTATCTCAAATAGAAATTTTCTATTTTTTTGCTATTATAATATTTTTCTATTTAGAAAATATTGTTAGTAAATTTTAAATTTTTTTATTTTTAAATAATAATACGGTAATTTCTATAAAAAAAAAACATATACGCTATAATATATATTTTTTAAGATATATTGAAAAATTAGTCATGATTCGTCCATAAACAAGAGGACATATAATAAAAAGGACATAAATATTATCTCATCAGAATTTTATATTGCGCTGTGTCCTCTCTAAGTTAAAAACATATATATTATACATACATATATAATGCTGCTATACTCTGCTATACTCTTAAAAAATATGATGACTTATTTATTTTTCTATTTTAAAGAAAAAAATCTATATTTTGTATTTTCTTTCAGATTCATTTCAAAATAACTTAATTGATTATTATTTTCTTGTTTATTATGATTAAAAATGATTATAGTTTTAATCATATTTTGACGCTTTTTTTTTTAAATTTATTGATTTTGAAAAATGTTCAATATTTTCGTGTGACAAAAAATGTCCAACGACCGATTGCCTTCAACAAATCTAGCGTATATCCTTAACAAATCTAAAGGTAAGTTCGCTACCTCCACTAAGTACTCTATTATGACATTCTCAACAAATATCTACTGAAATGAGTAACAATAAGTAGAAATACTAACAGTAAGTAAAAATTATGCTTGCATTTGCTTATCTAAATTAATTAGCCTGAGTCCGCGTATCATAAAAATGCAAATGTAAGCAAGCGTTTATTTTTAATGAAGATTAGATACTCCAATTACTAATAACATTTCCTTTGTATTCCTGATGTTTGATTGTGACCTAAGAAATCTAGCCAGTTAATAAGAGCCGATTGCGGCCCATTTTCCGTCATTCTCTTAGTTACCTCCAAAAACAAATAAGTAATATTATTATCAGCTTTTCTTTTTTAAATGTAATTTAAATTGGAATATCTTTAAATTATATCCCCAACTTATACAAAAGTTTTTATTTGCAATTTAGTTTTTTAATGGATCTTTCCTTTAAAAAAAATTATGTATTCGAAAAAAAATAAGATAAGATTTTTTTTAAAATATTTATTTTTTTGCAGTTAGCGTATAACTTATAACAAAAATAATATAACATAAAACGAAAGTGCGCTAAGTTAACGTCCTGGAACTAATAAAGTTCAGAAATTTAAGCTATGTAATCACAAAAAATATACATCATATAGCATATATACTTATTTGTATATATAGGTAAAGTATATATAACTTGAAAAAAACTGATTTTTTTTAGTGCAACTTTAACCAAATAAAAAAAATAAGAATTGTTAAAGCTTTAATATAAAATAAAGTTATATTTTCCATTTATTTTTATTTACGAAAATATTAAAGAATTTAAAGTAAATTTAATTTTTTATAATTAACTTTAACAAAATTATATTAAGAATATTTTTACAAATAGAGTTTTATTTCGTAACAATAATAAACATAAATAAATTATAGTATTAAAATACATAAATTTAAATTAAATATATTTAGGAAATAGAGATAGAAAATTTAACTGAATTTCTCTATTATTATAAATAATTTCCAATTGTATTGCTATAGGAAATATACAAAAACTTTTAAGATATAATTTATAAATTGAATTAGATTATTTTCAAAAGTTTTTTGAAAATATATACATATATTAATGGCACAATTGTCACTTCTAGTAGATGAACTGAATATCTAATTTTCCTTTTTTTTACTTTCAAGATAATTTTATGTGGAAACACAGTAATATATAAGATAACTATTTGTATGTCAATATTTAAATTTAAAATTTTCTAAACAAAAAAAAAACGAAATATTTTTATTAAAGTCAGTTTATTAAACGACATTGCATGAAGAATAATATTAAGGCTTCTGTTTTTCCAGCCATTTCGGTTTTTTGTGGTTTGTATACAATGCTAACAAGGTAGAGAGAAAGAAGACTCCGCTATAGTAATCATTGATTGTGAGGGGTGTAGAATATAGAATTAACTTCCTGGAACCATCAATTACATTTTCCCGGCATTAAAAAAAATACTAGAAGAATAAAATTTCGCTTTATTCCTATAGTCGTGATAAATAAATATGTATACTGCTGCTATGGATATCGTATACCAATTAGATAAACAGAAAATAGCCAGTAATCGTGGGTTGGGAGGGTTGTAGGAAAGTAAAATGATTACATTTTCTGGAACCATTGAAGGATACGGCCGCTAGTTAATTCGTTTGGTATAATAATTTGTATTTTATTGGTTTTATTTTCTAGGATTTTTTGAAAATAATTTTTTTATACTTATGCCAACTAAATATTGTTGTATCGGTCTGTTTGTCTATTTCTAATATGCCTCATTAAACCAGATAATTCTTATTAGACTCAGCAATAGAATACTTTTTAAATGTCAAATACGAAAGCTTGAAGAATTTAGTTAATCGAAGTTTTTGGAGCAACACAAATCATTTCAGTTTTTTAAATTAAATTTAGTGTATTAGCTGACTCCAATTAAAACCAACATTTAGAATGGCAAAACAACTAGAATTCAAACAAAGGCCACATTTTTGACAATTTATAATACTGATACAGTTGAGCGATCGTTTCAGCGTATATTTAATATCCCATAAACAATTTATTTAATAATCAGAAAAAAAAATATATTCTGATAAAAAATTTCCCACTTATAAAATATTATAATTTACTATTAATGGTAATTAACAAAATAATTGATAGTCAGCATGATTGCTTAATTATCAATGTAATTACGAAATCATCAGATTTTTTGATATACATATATGTATGTACATATATTTTAATTGTTTTATGATTTACATAACTGTTCGAGAAACTATAATTATTTTATTTAACATATCAACATATAAATATTTTGTGCAATTATTATTGATTATTCATATTATATAATTGATTTTTTTTTGTGTTGTATATAAAAGGATTTAAATAATATGTTTCTTTTTTTCACAAAATAAAAAATCATTTAAATATAAATATCATAGGAAAAAAGTATATTAAGTATTACCAATATAACTTTGTAGTAAAACATAATAAAATTTAATTAAAAATCATTTTTTTTTGTTATAATAACTTTTATTAAATATAAATATCTATTAGTCATTTATGTGTATTATATTTATATTAGAAAAGTAGATACCAAAATTTTTTTCTATTTTGATACTTTTTTTGTGGTGTCTCATTTGAACAAACTTGTGTTTCGTTTGAATAAACTAAAACCTGCAAAATCTATTGACTCAATTATTTGTAGTAAATTTTGCGTTCCATTTTATACTTATACATGTATGTATATCGATAATTGTAATAGCATAAGATTAACTCAATCGAATGAACCACGTTATATCAATAAATGTCTATCATTTAATAAAATAAACGTTACCACATTATGTTTGTGTACACAAAATATAAATCATTATACATTGCTGTCTTTGATCAGCATGTATATTGTATATAGATATTTTTTGGATACAGTTTTATGGAATTAATATTACAGTAATACAAAAAGAAATCAATTTAAATCGATATTTTCTATATAAATTTTTTGATATCATAAATAAATAATGTTTGTTTGTTAATTTATAAATAAATTACTATTCTGCATTAATTGATTCAATATCCGGTATAAAATTATAAAATTGCACTTTTTTTTTGTTTTACATTTTAATGGTTAACAATTATTGTTGTACCATAACTAAAGTAAGTAACTAAAGGATTAATGCTATATAAAACCATTAAGAGAAAAAAATGGAATGGAATTTCGTATCTTAATTTTATAATCGTACAAAATAAAATTGTAATTGTTGGAATTGTGTTTAGGTAAGGAGTTATTTTTGGAAAATTGTTGAGTTAACTCTTTTATGGAAAGAAATATTATTTTCAATTGTTTGTGAACAAAAACGATAATTCAATTTGTTGACATATATAAGTATATTCAATTGTTCAATTCTATAACTTATTTTCAAGGATATATATCAATTATAGAAAATAAAATTTTAATTAATTAATATACTGTTATAGATATCCCAGCGGGAAATTATAATCAATACTAATACAAATCCATAGCTTCAAACATCGATGATTTTTAACATGGCGATGTCCTACTAGATAGATGTAATACATCCGTTTTTTGAGTACGCGGTAATCGATTCTTTCTTACTTATTCTTTTTTTTGATAACATGGTAACTGATTCGGCTATAGTTATGCAATAATAATATACTCGTAACGATTTTCTTTTATTTTTCTTTATTTTTTACAATAAATAAATAATTACCAAAAATAATTGGCAGCATTCTTGTGAATCCCTTGTAGAATTATGATAAAAATCCGCATTTTTGTATACCACTTGCAAAATTACTATAAAATAATTACATACATTTAAATAAAAGTTTTATAATAACGTATAACGTAAAATATATTTATCTTTTATTAAATAATTATGAGAATCTTTAATTGAAAGTACTTCTTCATAAAATTATAAATTCCACAACTTTTATACGTAACGTATTATGTATATACCATACACATACTTTCTTGTCCTAGACCACCTAGAGTATAAGTGAAGTAGCTAATATTTTTTTTTGCATTATTATTTTATCTATAAATAGTATTATATTCTTAACACCTTAATTTAATTTATTCAATGTTTTAATTTGATTTGTCTTACCTATTTATTTAAAATTTATTTGCTCCTTTTTTTAACAATATTTTTTTATTTTAAAATCCTAATATAATATTTCCGCTCTCAACAAATTACTATCATGACGGAGATGTACAGCTTATCGAAATTATATATTTTATATAAATTTTCAATAAAATAAACAAAGTTACTCATGAAATACAAGTCAAATTAAAAATTTTCCAGAAACTTCACAGAAAATACGCATATAAATTACGTGCATACATTACACTTTCACTTACTATAGTTCATCGACAAATTTTACAGTCATGCTTTCAAACAGGCAGTTCTGTCAATTACAGATTCTCTTACTTTGTAATTTAGGAATTCTGCGATTAAAATAGATAATGCATTACCCAATTTCCAGCTGGGATAATATATAATATATACATATATATAATGTATATAATATACATATGCTATTGAAATAGTTTATTTTGAATTTGTTCTTTTTTATGCGAATTGAAATTAAAACTACATAGTACATATATTCGTGTATCAATTAAATATTTTCATGGTAAATATGTATAAACTATATAGTAATATAGTTTTCAATAATTTATTTAAATTCATTGTTTGACTTTGATTTATCAACCCTCATAAAATCGAATTTTCATCAACACGAAAATATATACAACCCCAAATATTTAGTGCGAAATAATCGCCTTTGGTCATTTTAACTCTATACAACACACATATTTTATTTGTAGTTAAAAAGTGATGATTTCAAATAATTATTTTATTATTAAAAATTTTTTGAATGACTTTAGGCAAGAAATTTACTGAACATTTTTGTATTTATAGCAAAGAATAAAATTTTCGTTTGAATTAGATTTCACCAAAAATTGTTATGCATTCTGCACATAACATGAGTATGCTAGTGTTTGACAAACTATATTCTGTCTAATTTTGTAAACATTGTAATATAAATTTCATATTTACTTTATAAATATTTAGTTGGATATATTTTTAGACAAATTAAATGTAATTTTATTAAATAATATAAATGTAATCTATTGTCTGGATCAAGATATATATTCGTACGTGTCAACTATTTAGCCACATTTAAAATTCAAATCAATGTCATCAATGTAATTGATAATGTTCACAAAAAAATTGAATATTTATAAGAATTTAAATTAATATTGAATTTGTTTATCAATTTTAATTTCTACTTCCACAAGATATAAAAAAGTATATATAATTTTAACAGTATCGTGGAAATTAAAAAAGTTTGACAGTTACTGACTGACTGAACTATTATTAAAGTATATACATAAAGTATTTTTTTGTAGAACATTGTCATATATAATTAAAACTAATTATTTAACTGAGAAAGTAATGAAGTTGTTGTAATTTTTTAACATAATAATTAATTTTACATTGTAGTTTTAATTAATTTAGAGACATAAATGAATTGATTTACAAAATAAATTTTTAAAAACACAAAAATAATTATCAATAATTATATAAATTTTTGTTAAAAATGATAAATAAATATTTTTATTTTTCTATATAATAATAAGATAAAATATTGCGTGTCAATCATATATTTATAACTAAAAAATAAATATATGGATGTGTTACTACAAATAATAAATAAATCAACAGAAATAAAATAAAAAGAGTTTGTCTTCATTTTATATATTTTCTTATATCTTTGCACAGATATAATCATGAAAAATTATCACAAATAAATAAATATCATCCTAAAGATCAAAATACATTAGAACAACTAAATTAAGTACTAGAAAATCCCTAAATATAGATTTATAAAAAACTAGATCGAAATTTAAGACAAAAATATTAAACATCTTCTTTTTCTATCAAATTCCGATATATAATATCATCTCTTAACCTGGGAAATCCCTTTTACGATTTTCCCCAACAAAAAAATATATACATATTTTATTGTATATAATATATTATAAAAAAAAAATGAAAAGGAAAAACCTTAAATATATTTCCGTAAACGAAAAATTATCGGAATTTATTTTATATCCATCACAAACAAAGATAGAAAGGTATTAAACTTCAAATCTGTTAAATGTAGTAAAAAAAAAAAAAAATCAAAAACGTACATAAATATTCTTTCGTGTATATATTTATTTAATTTTTTTTTATTTTTTTTTATCTTGTACAGGAAGGTAAAAAGTTTATCATAGGATTACCTTAATGCGTGTTAAATGGCCATTTATAAAAAAAAAACTAAATATTCTAAATTAAGTATAATGAAAAAAAAAAATCATGTTTTTGGCGCGGATTATAATAGAATATTTTTATTTTATATATATATATATATAAAATAAAAATATTATATATATACATATCTTATATATGTATTAACTATAATATTTTCACTATACTTTCTAATCTATATACTATTTAATTATTACTTTTACTTGCAAAAAGAATAAAAATGGTTGTTCCTGTATTTGCAAAAACTTTAACGTAAGGATGTAATTATAATTTACATAACTTAACTATAAATTTATTTGCTTTTATAATATATAACTAAAAAAAATTTCATATACTTTATGTATATTATATATATAATTTTCTTCACCAAAAAAAAATTGCATAAAATGATTGTAAAATAAATATTTGCAACAAGATTTTAAGTATATAGGGGAGAGTCGATGAAATCGTATTACTTTTTAGAGTTCTACATAGTATTTTTGTGTAGAAATTTTTAATAAATATTTTATCTTTTGTAATAAGTTGGAGTTTTGATAAATTTCTACTTAGGAAAATTATACTACTTATTAAAAAAATAAGTAGTATATCTGAAAAAGTCGAAATAAAGTGTTCAAAAGAGTTCAATTTAAACAACTGGACTCAAGTTAATATTTAATTACAAGGGCTATAATAAAATAAAATTTTTAAAATAATAATTAAATATTTTGGCCGCTGTAAAATTTAAAAAAATTAAATCTTTACTTAATTTTAACTCTAAAAAAAACTGTTTGAGTTCTAAAGATAAAGATAGTGACAATAACTATACATACCACTTTACTTTTAATCTTGATACCGCTTATTAATACTACATTTGACATAATCATCTATAAATAGATCAATAATATTATTTAGTTACCGAAAGTAGTGGTAAGAGTTAGAAATAACAACGATTACGGGGAATCTCTCCTATACCATATAAGTACATATTTATTTTTATTTTTGATAATAATATATGTATGTATGTATACAGAAATTTGTTTTTGTAACACAGTAAATATTTTTCAATAAAGTGTTGGAAAATTTTATTTACCATGAAAATAGGAGTGTAAAAAAAAGTTTTATATTTTTGTGGCTACTTGTGTCTCAAGTATCAATTACAGAAAATTTTTTATATATACATATAAAAAAAAGATACTTGACCGAAATTTTATTATAGTTTCCTCATTTATTGTTAAGGTTTTACTTTTTTATTATTATTAATAAGTAATTTTGTGGTATAAGAAACTTTTAAGTTTAATTTTGTTTTTGTTGTTATTTTGTGTTTTAAGGGGGTAAAGTGGTAGTAATTTTAAAAGTCATGTTCTTTTCAATTTCAACACAACAACTAGCAGAAAAAAAAAATTATAAACTTATTTATTACAATTTTACGAATATTTTTGAAGTTTTCTTCAGCCTTTTAATATATATTTTTATTTTGTTGTTGAGATTTACTTGGAATAAATTTTCTCTTCATTTTGTTTTATAAATTATATTTGTGTAAACTTTAACAGGTAAAATATTATATAGTAAAATTTTATTTATAATATATAATTTATCATTAAGTATATATGCTATCAGCAATTTAAATTACAAAATTTTAATTATATTATATATTCTTAGTTGGCAAAACAAAAATTTTTAAATAAATATAAATATAAATTTAATTTTATATTATTTGGTGTATTTGGTTAAATAGTATATTATATATAATATTTTCAGTTTGAACAATTTAGCTTTTAGTGTAACATTAAATTATACAAAGTGTTCAATAAAAATGTCTAATATTTAAATTAATAAAATTCTATTTACTAAAAATTCATTTAACCCTCTTTTAATTTATATTTATATAAACTATATATTTTTTTCTGCAAATTAATTTTTTTCTGTTGCTGATTTGTGGAAAGGTATATGAAGATAAAAAAAATACATATATATATATATATAAAGGAGTTAATAAAAATATATATATATATATGTGTATCTGAATAAATTTTCACAATTCTTTATAATACATATATAAAATAGAGTAACGTTAAGAAAAGGAATATACATATTTAACGTTAATGTCATTTATATTGAGTATTAAAACCTTAAATCCATTTAATTAAACTGTTATAAGATTAAGTTCTATTTCTGTCACTGTTTTATTCATACGTATATATACATTTTTTATATCTTTTTTTCTTACTTTAATTTATAGAATCATTAAGTTTTTCTTGTTTTTCTGTATTTTTTTGTATAATTGATTCTTATATATATTTAACTATTAAACCTTTAATTTAGTGCAATGAAAATTTACGAAAATTTCATTCATTTTCTAATTAATTTAAAGTATAAAAATATTTTAATAAAAGAATTTTAATTTATAAAAAAAAAAACATTAACTATTAAAAATAATTTTGTATTAAAAATAGAAAATTCTAAAAATTATCCTAGAAATATCAAATATAGAAAAAAAAGAAGCTTATTGTCAAAATACCCGAAAAAACATTACAAAAATAATAAAAAAAAAATGTTTTTGGTCAAAAACAAATTAAATTCCTCTTAAATTTTTAATTTCTTTCGTTTCTTTTTCTTGTTGTTTGTTTTTTGGTTTTAGAATATCCTGATTTTATTCATAATAAAATGGTATACAACCAAAAAATACAAAAAAAAAAAAAAAACGAATAAAAAACTTTTCCAGGATTTGTATAAATAATTTCCGTAAATTATATATGTACATATATATATATATATATATATATATATATATATATATATATATATATATATATATATATATAAATATTTGGGGATATTGTTTCTAATTTTAAAGACATATTAAATCATAGTAAACCGAAATTTATGGTCAAGTTGATGTGGTTTTATATAAAATTTATTACAAATTTGAAATCATTAATTTTAACTATAAAACTTAAACATCTGTCCCACATTATATGTAAATTATTTTTGTTTGTATATATAATTATGTATATAAGTTTGTTGAATAAAACAAATTATAAATTTTAACAGCATAAATATAGTAATTATTATTAAATCAAAATATAATTTATATATATATACATATGTATAATATTGGTAATATAATTATTCATTTAAAAAATTATCATAAATTTTCTTCTAATATTTATCATAAAACCCAAATCTAATATAATACTACCTGTACAATATTGACTGATTGATATTAATATGTACAGAGAAAACAAACGTATCCGGAAAGAAACTTATTAATTTTTAAATTACGAAAAGTTTATATTTTATGTAAATATTCTGAAAATGTACAAGTATATATATAATTATTCGTTATGCTAAAAATTGTATCTGAGATCAAATTTATTTTTTTTTTTTGATTTTTAAAATATTAATCAAATTTAGAAGTCAAATAAAAAAAATACATATGTACATACAATATAGAAAGATCTGAAAATTAATATTTATTATTATGATAAAATATATCTTTTTTTTAATTTAATATATCTTCGTATATTTTATATAATATCTTCTGAAATTTTGCTAAGTTTGATTTTAATTAGTTGATGATTTAACATAAAATTATGCTTTTAATTTAAAATTTCTTTTGAAAATACCTATTGGTTTTTTTTTATTATTATTATTTTCAGATTTGCATATATTTTTTTGCAAAAAAAATTACTTAACACTAGATTGATTATATATACTTATTTTTACTGAAACCCGTCATTTTGACGGGTACATTAAACTACATTTTTTTCTGTATTAACATACATATTTATTTGATTTTATTTTAAATAAATAGAGTTTTATTAATCGAGGTTTTATTTTAATTAACAGAGTACTTTTTATTTTAATTTAATTTTTATACTAAAATTTGTGTCCAAATACGTTTTAGACTAAACACAAATATTATTAGATTTATTTTAATTTACAAAAACGTTCGATATTTCCATATATTTGAATTTTGTTGTCTAAAACCGAGCTGATAATTGAGTTCAAAGTTCAGCAAGTATGTCTTCAGATATTAGACATATTAAGGCATTTTTTTGATTATTTACTGCAGTTGTGGCATAGAAGAATCATGTGTTCAAACTATGTGCTATTTGGTCAACTAACTTCCACTGCAAAATTGGATTGGATGTGGGATATGCTTTGCATTATTTTTACAAATTGCAGTTTTAAGGGGAATGCTAGTAAACATTTCTTTTGTGAACTGTGAGAATACAATAATTCGGTGCATGCTAAGAACGCTAAGTACGTAATTTGTTTTCAGATATGAGATATATATATATACTCATCTCATTATAACAAGAAAACTTTAGGTTTTAGTATAATTGACGGTTGCCGAAAATCTAGTGTTAAAGAAAAACTCTTACATATATAATAAAATAATAAAAAAATAATACTTGCAAAATTATAATTATAAATTCTAAGAATATTTTATGTAAAGAATATTTTTATATATTATGGTAAAATTTTTACTATATATATAGTTTTACACCAAAGTATAATTTCTGTATAGCAAAATAATTAAGAATAAAAAAAACCAAAATAAATTTACCTTTAATATATAAAATGTAACTGAATATATTAATACAAAATAACCTGAAAATGTAAACAAAAAATAGGTGCTTTCAAGTAAAACGTTAATTGTTTTATGTGAAAATTTATGGAGTGTTTTTTTATTTTTTTTCTTTCTTTTCGATTTATACATAAGTTTTCTATATAGGAAAATCCAAAAATTGAAATAAGGTAATAAAAAGTAACATTTTATAAATTATATATTAGTCCAAAATTAAAAATGTCCACACTTTATAATTTATATAGTCGAATCGTTTTATAAGCTAATTTTATTATATATTTTATATTTGTACGCCAACAAAAAAATGGTAGGTAAATCTTGTAAATTATTCATTTCGGCTTAAAAAAATAATTTTTTATTATAAGGTATTACAAAAATATAAATCACTTTATATTTTATATCTGCACAACAAAAAAAAAATCAGATAAAAAACAAATAAATAAATAAATAAATTTCGACAAATATTAAAAAGTAACACTTCACTGGATTCTGTTCTGTATAAATAATATTCGCCAGCTTGATGATTTTTCGATGTAAAAAATTAAACAAATAATGGTTTTTTAAATAGTCTTGTTCCATTTCAGAAAATTATCTACTCGTATGAATCCTGTACTTTTTGAACAGGGACAACTTATATGGATTATTGGGAAAATGAAAACATTGATAAAATATTAATTTGAAATTATTAGACTATTATCAATAAACAAGGACTTACTTTCTATTCTATAGTAAGCATAATTAACCAAATTAATAATAGTTTCTGATTATTTCATTTTCCAAATACGGGGGCAGATTGATAATTACGTGGACTATCTGTGAAGTAGGTAATGTACAGGTATGAAGTAGGTATTTTTTACCTCTAAAATCATTTACTAGGTTATATATAAAATTTCAAGTTGATATCTTATTTAGTTTACGTGTAACAGTCTTTTAAACAAGTCAATCTCAGTGGATTTTTAAAAATGAATAAATAGTGAGTATAGAATATACAAATTTTTTATTTGAAAGTACTTGCAACTTCCAGTTGGCAGTATAGTTGGTAAATGGAATGTCAATATTTTTTCTTATACAAGTACATTGGCTAACTTAAAGTACTTGCAAGTATTATATACTCGCTTACAAAATATTCGCTATTAAATATTTAGCATAAATGGAACACATTTAATTTTAAATAAATGAATTAAGTGTACAATGTTATTTATTAATTCCACAAAATTGATTTAAAATATTTTATGGGTATTAAATGAGATTTTAATCTCGTTTTTTTGACTGTGCAAATACCCATATATAAAATATATTTTATATTGGACCCAATCTAAAAGGGACATTATTGCACAATATTTCAATTAAGAGACAAATACATGGGTTGATATAATTAAAAAATAGACCAAAAAAAAACATATATATACCGTATATATATATATATATATATATGTTTTAAAAAAAAGATTTTATTGCCATATGCTGACATAATAAATTGAAGTTCAGAAGTCGTAAATTTTACAGCACTTTTTTTATTTTATAAATAAAATTATTATATATCCGTATAGTAAAATCTGTAAAATATAGAGATATAAATATATTAATGACAATTAAAAATAATTTCTCTGTTGTAAATTATTTTTTTATATAATATTTATAGTTAATTGAATAAAAAAAAAATCCACTTATTCTGATTTTATTATATTATATTCTTTTAAATAAATTATTAATTATGCGATTATTTTATATATATATATATTATGGTTTTAAGTGAGATAAATTAAATTAGATATCAGATGTGTTAAATTAAATATAAATAAATCAAATCATTATTTCCATTGTAAATATTATAGAAATGTTACTTAAGTTTTAAGGTTAAAATTTGTATTTTGATACTTATCTACAACTACTTAAAAATTCTATTTGAAATTTTCACAAAATTTCTTTATATGTATTAAATAATATGTATATGTAATTATTTTATGAATATTTATTTGCTTAAATATTTGTCTATTCAATAAATATTTACAATTAAATTCTTATAATTTTCAATTAAATTCTTATTTAAATTTAGAATTTTTAAATATATATAAAATATAAGACTAATTACTAAATCTCTAACTTTGTTATACTTGTGACAGAATTGGTTTAATTTTGTTGAAAGTTCTTCTAACTCTTCTGTTTGTTAAATTCAGCAAAAACTATTTTTTACCAAACAATGTCTTTACTAGACATTGTTTGGTAAAAATCTATGTAGCAGCAATAATAAAAAAACGAAAAATCTATGTAGCAGCAATAATAAAAAAACGAAAAATTACGAAAACAGGATTAAAATATGGCATTTTTTCCAACCTGAATATTGTCGCTTAATACGTTCTTGCGGAAAGATATCGAAATTATATTGGACAAATGAAAATAAAATTTTTTATATTTCATATTTACAGACATAATAACTACAAATTAATATTTTTGAAAAATCAATATTTTATAAATGGACTTATCATGTTTTATAAGAATTTTTGTTTTTCAATAAAATTGCAATGTCAAAAACAGAAAATTTTATGTTGATTTTCATTTATCCATACAATAAAAAATAAATAAAAAATGACTAATAAATATAATATCTATAGACATTATAAATATATCAATGTTGATATAATATTTTACTTCCAAACAAAAAAAAAACTCAACATAAAATTCTTATAAACCTCAAAAGCCGAACCACATAAAATAAATTTTCTTTTTAAATATTTATTATGTATTTTAAATAAATATTTACAGCATTCCATTAACCATTCAAGGTTCCTATCTCTATCACTTTTAACTATATATCATCATTGTGGAATATTAAGTTGACTGAGTGTAAACTTGTTAACACCTTCAAAAGAAGCCATTAGGGCAATTTGCAAAATATTTTTTTATACTAAAAAAGGAGAAAATGCATGCATAAAAAAAATATGATTAACTTGGCGTTGGAAACGATAAACGATAAACTAGAAATAATGTTATGTAGTATATTTGTATGTATAGTCCTTTTTATGTATAATAATAAAATATATATGTTGATTGCTTATGGTCAAAATCAATCTTCGCTGTTATGAGATTATATGTTGAACGATAATTAACTTGATAAATAATCAGAAAAAAATGCTAATTTTAAATTTTAATACTGTAACCAATATTTATTTATTATAATGACTTGAGGGGTTAAATTATTTTTTACACAAAAAGACAGAAAAAAAAGTTTTTTTTAGCAAAGAGGTGTTGTGAATAATGATTCCAATTATTTTTTAACGTGTTTAAACTTTGTAATTTATATAGGGTCTGCTTTTATCATCTGTTTTACATATATTGATGTAAAATATGAAGTATAGCACTAAACATCGTCGGTTAAAATCTTGATATTGGAAATATCGTTTTATATTTTTGTATTTTATCTGTCAACAAATATAAATCAAACACTAATTTATATCTATATGAGAAAAATTGCGCTATTAAAATTAAGCAAACATTTAATTAATAAATTCTTATTTATAATATCTAAAATATTTCATTAATATTTATTTATTTTTGGTTTGTTGGTATGAAGGGAGTGGTAAATTGGCAGAATTTGTTGTGCTACAGCAATCGACACATCTCATTCTCTTCATGAAAATTAAAATTTTGACTCACCTGATCCTGCCTCCCTCAAACAAGTTTATAAGAAAATAGCAATCTACCGTTCTTAAATTCCGGACAATTGTAGAGCGCATGTTTGACTGTTTTCTCCTCAGAGCAAGTCCCAGCCGTTAGAAACAGCTGTGCAGCATGTTTTCTTAATGTAATGTATCCTGTAGTAGATTTATTTTAAAATGTTTTTATACTAATTTAATTGAAAATATATTTTAATAAATTTTAATATTCATTTATGTAATTGTTTATTTATGGCTAATTTCCAATTTTTTTATTTTATATTTAATTATATATTTCATATATAGCATTATTTATAAAAATCATTTTAATAATTAATTCATTTTTGATAAGTTTCTAATTTAAAAAATAAACTTTTAATATGAATTTGATTTATCTATCAAGTAATAAAAAAGACTTAGGAAAGCTATAAACCTTTTTCTAACTACATTAACTAAAAACTTTCAGAAAATTGCCAGCAATTTGTTTTGTGAAAAGTCAAAACTATACAAAGTATTGTCAGAAAAATAGATTATAATGCTTACAACCTAACCTATCATAAACAATTATTTGTTTAACAACCTAAATATTCTTGAACAATAAAATATCTAAAATTTTATTTGTTATATAATTGCATTTGATCCTTAAAAATATTATATTAGTTTAAATACTCAATGTTTCTACTTTAAGTTATACATATTAGCAAAAAAATGGGTATTAAAAAGGGCATTATAGACAAAAGCATCAAAAGTTTTAAATTTTTTTTTTTTTCATTTTTATTAGAATTGTCTAACAATATAAACGAATATTAATGATGACTATCTCAAATTGTGAAAGTTTTATGTTCCCAGTATTCATTTTATATATATAAATAAATGGTATTAAAAATTCAGATATATCTTAGTCTTAGAGATACAGATACAGAGATACATAAAGATATATATAGTCATAATCATCATTAAAAATATATAAAATAAAATGAAATGAAACCGTATACTTTAATATATTTCATTTAAAAAAAAACATTATTATTAAATTAAATAAAGTGCTGTTGCAATCTAACATATTTAATTGAAAAAAAAAACTTACGTGTAACAAGAGATTATCTTAAAGTTTTTTTTTATAAACTAAAAATTTAAATTGTCTAAAATTATTTTGTGATGGGCTAAATTTTATTTATGTATTTATTAAAAATGCATTAATTTATTTTTAATTTAATTTAGATTATAGTTTAAATTAGTGATGCTTTAGATAAAATTAAGCAAAAACATTTTTTTTTTATATTTACTAGCAACAGCTAATATAAGAAACACTTAGTTTAAACATTTATTTCATTAAAAGGTAAATAAATAATATTGTAATAAAACTTGAGACTAGTTGTCTACACTGGACCTTTGCCTTACCATTTTGGTTATATGTACAATTAAGGTAACCCAAGGAAAGTATTAAGTTTTTTAGATAGCGACATTAAAGTACGATTTGAGAACCCATTTTCCCAAAATGTAATATTTGGATTCATTTCATATTTCGGCTTTTGTGGAGATACTACACTTTTCTTTATTTAAAAAAATACTTTTATTTAAGCAGAAAAGACATCCAAACTGAAATGAAATATGAAAAATCATTATATTAAATGAAATATTAACCGTATATTGATATATTATGTATTTCTATACACATAAATACTAAAAGATGGAAACGTGATACGATTTTGGCAACACTATTCTGTATAATTTTTCTATAACTTATCAATAATGGGAATATAAAAGGATCTTATAAAAATAGTTATGATTATACAAATTATATAATTTTTAAAATTAGTACGTTTTTTGTTCTAGACAACAAATTTAATTTACGAACTTTTATAAATAAAAGAAGAAATTCTTCTATATAACACATAAAATACATAAATATATCTCAAACTTCTTTACATTATTACTTATTACTATTATTCAAACATAAAAAAAGGAAGAAAAAAGAAGCATTTTTATTTTTTTTAAAGACTCTAATTTCTATAATCTTATTTACAACATTTCCGACAACAAAAAACCACATGCAAATAATTTAATATAAAAACTTTTTTTTATCAAACAAATGTTCACTTGGTTTCCAGATAAAGTCATTTAGATATGTCCAATATATATACTAACATATATTATATCCTTTTTATATAATATTATATATTTATATCATGATATACGAAAATTCTAAGTGAAATACTTAATATAAAATATAAAATAAAACCAGCACTCAATTAAATAGTTATAATACTACTTTAATATAAATATAATAAAATTTTCTGTAGAATACATATTTTTTTGTTCTTTAATAAATAAAAGTTATATAATATTTTCATAGTCATAGCAACAAAATCTTTTAATGAAAAGTAAATTAAAGAAATTTATTTAAAACAGATTTATATTTAATTTTTTTATATAATTATATAAAAAACAAAACGATTTTTAATTTAATTTTAAATTAAAAAAATTTTAATTTAGCTGCTTGTGTGTTAAAAGTTTTTTTTAATTTACTTATTAAAAGCTATATAATTATGTTAATCTCTGTTCAACAACAACAGCATTAAAAACAACTTTTAATAACAAATATAATTCTTACTAAATTATGTCAAATAATATTATTTTAATTATTTAATTTGATTTGTTTTATTTTTTTTTTTATATATGTATTTAATATTAATAATTTCTATATTTTTATCATAGAGAAGCTGAAATTATAAGCTAAAAACTCACTTTATATTTTTATAAATATACTGAAATTTATAATACATATGACACCTTGGCAGAAAGCCAAATTCAACATCAACAACAATCCAAGAAGCAACAAAAAAAAAACATATTATTTCTTCCTATCTAATAACAGGAATTAAATTTAGTTTTATTGATATTTAATATTTTATTGCTTAAATCACTTTAAGTCACGCGATCACATTACTATACATTATACTTTTTTCGGTTATTTTTTAATACAAGTTAATAATTACCTTAAGAAATACCTTAACTTTTTTATATACAAACATGTTTTGAGTAAGTTCACTGAAAAAAATAGCGTTGAAAAACTTCTACACCAACTTAATACAAACAGCATAAATCTGACAAAATGTTCTAATTGCCCAAAAAGCATTTGAAACAAAATGACTTTTTAAGAAAAATATTTTAGTTTTAAATTTATACAGACTTTTCATAGTAATTTAAAGAATTTATCCAAATATCTTATCATTAATTTTTTTTACCTATAATATCTTTTTTTTTTTTTTTTGAATTTTGTAGTGAAAAGATATTGAAAAGAAACAGCCACTATGCCATTAAAACCATATGCTATAAATACACGATATGTTAAAAGAAAGAAATATCGAATAATATAAAAAAGAGTGATTTTCACCATTGCCTTTATATGCTATATTTCATAAATGGTGTTATAAAGTCATTTTTGTAAAAATTGACTTAAGGCCATATGGCATATAACAACGTTTGTAACAAAAATATGAATACCATAAAATATGTGAAAATTACACACACAGTTTTTTTTTATATTGTTGTATGTTTGTATTTTTGCAGACAAATCGCCACAAAATTGAAATTCTATTTAATAATTAATTTGGTATATCACATATTTATATTTCTTGATATTTCAAAAAATTTCATAGCTAAATCAAAAGTTTTTGGAGTGCCAAACCATACACTTAAAAGATTTTCTCTGAAACGAACAAAAAAAAACATTTATAAATCTTGGAAAATTTTCGAGACAAGCGCGTCTCTTTTGTATATAAGTATGTACATATGTAGTTTATAGAAATTAATTTTTTGACGGTTTTAAAAAATTTTCAGATTATTCAAAAGAAAAACTTTTTTTAAAGGAATTCATTCAATAATAATAGACACCAATTTAAAAGTTTTTCCTCTCCTTTTATTCATCGCGTTTTGGGATAAAAAAAAAATTATATAACAAAAGAATTTATTGATTAATTTTTCCGAACCTTATATAAAATGAAAAAAAAAATATTTTCTTCTTATCAAATTATCCTTAAGTGGCGAACTTTAATCTTTTGAACATAATTATCTTTTTTTTTGCTTTAAAAAATAATATTTAATTTCTTCCTTTTGAGAAATTTTATCCTGAATTGTTGTAGTTTTTATTTAATATTTTTTGTTCACACTTCAAACTCCTAAAAATTGAACAATAGTGTGGTTCGTATACCAGTATTACTTACGTTTTATACATATATAACTAATGTTAAGCTTTTTAATTTAATTTATACAAAAATTTTCTCTATATATACATATCTTTAATTTTCGGTCATGAATTAATTTCTTACGTTTTTTTTTTGCCACCATAATAAAAACTTTTCATTGAAAATTTTGTGTTTGGCGCTATCCTGTCGTTATTGTATGCTTCCTTTGTTTTATTATCAGAAAAAATTTTAAAATATGAACACCAGAAATAATTTTGTTTTTTTTTTACTCTTTTTATGAAAATTTTACTCTTTTTATGAAAATTTATTTTAACTTTACTTTTTATTATTTGTATTTTAAATAATAATAATAATAATATAATATAATACAAAAATTATAAATTTTTACATTTCTGGTAATGACTATTAAATTTTTTACTTCAATATTTACAAAAGCTGTTTAATTTTTCTGAAATTATGAAGTATGATTGTGTAAAAAGAAATATAATTAAATTAAAATGAAGAAACAAAGGGAAAAATGGTTTGTAATTATCCTTAAAATATTTATAGAATTTTCAATAAAATAAAAATTACAGATGCAAATTATTGCAAATATTATACAGAGTGTACTTAAAAATTTGGAAAAAAAAATCATAAGTTTTATTGGAAGAATTCTGTAAGGGTATAAAGTTTTTATAAAATTTAGAAAAAATTAATTGGCTATTTTGTTGTCGATTAATAGATAAGAGATCTGTTTTTGCGTAAATGTAACACACATTTTCCGTTACTCCGAGTGCACCACACGGGGTGCACTTAATTACCTCTTTTGTCATTAAAATTCGACAATGCACATAAAAGTTTTTACTGGATTCGACCCTCGGACAATTTGCTTATCTATAGCTATATTAATTTATACAGTATATAATTAATCAATTTGCATATACGTCAATTATTACGAATGGATCTGACAGAAAACCTTCTCGATTGATTCCCGTCTTCCTCACAATCTCTACAGAACGATTTTGAAGATACATGAAAACGACAGTTTCATGGACATTTTCTCAGTTAAATAATTTTATATGATTACAAAAAATTTGGATAAAGCTTTTTTGTAGCACTTTTTTCATGGACATTATATACACCATGCTCGAGTTTCTCAATATAAATTATATTTTTCAAATTGCGTTGTTTTTATACATATATGTAGGCTCTGTAAAGTCTATCTCTCTAAAGTCTATATAGTAGTATATACTAACATTTAAAAACAATCAGAACTCATCATATATTCATAAATGAATTTTCACACCATAAGATTTTTCAATTTTTTACTTTATTTTAGTTTTTTTTTATTATTATTTTATTACTTTTTATCATATATTTCCTTTTCATTTTCTTAAGGACTTAAACTTTTAACGATAAATTTAATTTAAGAAGATTAAAATCATAAGTCGATAATGGCAAAAAAAAAAAATTTTTTTCTTTATCATATTTTGAAATTGAATACTTAAATTGCAAAGTTTTGTAATAACAAAAATAAAAAAAAAAATATATTTAGTAAAGAGAACAGTGAATAATAAAAAAAATTATAAAAAAGCTTTTAAAATATATAATATTTTTCACATATTTCATCAATGAATTTTCAAAATTGAACATAATGGTTTCGTGGAATTAATTATTATATTGCTAATAAATTATTTTTTTTTTTTTAGAAAACATTTGTAACATTGGATAAATTTGCATTCAATTATATTTATTATAAAATTTGATTTTGATGTATTCCGGCAGCTGTGAAAATAGTTGTTTTTTTTTTTTTATGTTGAAAATGAAATAAAAACGACAATATAATTCTGAATAATTTGAATATAAATAGCATAAATTATTGTGTGTGTATATAAAATATCCCAATGGCGAAAATATTTGATTTTAACTAAAAATTTGAATAAAAAAAAGAAGAAATTATTAAACTCTATACAAAATTTTATTGATCCATATGAAACTAGGCATTATTATACTTGTGTGTAAATTATAAGGGGATAATCGCCAAAATCGTACTATTTTTCAGTGTTCCTCAATTTTTTTGTAGAAATACTTAATAAATAAACCATTTTGTAACCAATTTAAATTTTGATATAATTAGAAAAATTATTTTTACGAGTAGTACTTCCACATATAAGACCACAAATGGTACAAGTTAGGAAACTGGTTTCTTAATTCCAACAAGAAAAAGGTGGATATTTTGACAAGTTGCCTTGAATACCGGCACAATATAGGAAAATTGGTAACTTAAAAATGTAACTTTTAATCAAATAAAAGTTTGAATAATAGTTTAATATATAGGCCGTTGTAGAATATATAAAAAATTTAATATTTACTTAATTTTAAGTCCAAAAAACCCCTTGGATTCTAACTTCAAAAATAGCTTCAACTACTTCCCAAAAACCCACTATAGAATAGTACTTAAAATTTAAAGTTATAATAAATCCCAACAACGAAAAGCTGAATATTGTGACAAGTTTTCTTCAGTTTTAACAAATATAAAAGTGCCTAATCAACTTTTAATGTTAGTATTTATTTATAACACTTTTGATATCAATAGTATTTAAGCTGGGAAATTTTTTGCCATCAATTTGATCTCAATGACGAATGGTAGCTAAACCGAATTAAACATTCACAGAAAAGTTCTTACGTTTCTGACTGGAATTGAAATTTTCGATTGAAAGGCAGATATTTTATCCACGTAGCTGTTTAGGCACAGTATAAAAGAAGTCAGATGATTTAGAAAATGGTATAATTTCGGCGACTTTCCCCTTTTATTAAAAATTGGATTATAAACTAAAATTCGCTTCGATGATTCGGTCATTTCTAAAATAAATGAGTTATTTTGGTAGAAAATATTAGAGAAAATATGAATTTGTAAAATTTAATAAAAAGAAAACAGGAACTGAAACAAACAGGGTTGTGTGTGTGTATTGTGTGTATTTCTTGAACTAATTTTCCTTAAACATGATCTATAATTTGTTTTTTGTTTTGTTTTTTAGTTTATATATGGAAAAATTATGGAAAATTATTTTTGTTGAGCATATATGCTGCATGTTTTATTTGAAAAGTTATTTAAAGTTACAAAACGAAATTACTAAATAAATTCAAAAAAAAAAAAAAATTTAATATTATTAAACGTTATGCTGTTTTCTTTTTTGAGGCAAAAGTTTTATGTTTTGTTATTTTTCTCTTTTTTTTATATGATTGATGGCTTAATTACTTTTTATATATCAAGTAAGTCTTCAATGTTTTGACTATGAGTTTATAACATTTTTAATATCATAATTAGTTTCGCTATTATTTTGTAAAAATATTTTCCATTACATTTTTTGACGTAATGAACAAAAATTGGATATAAAATCGATTATTAAAATATACAATAAATTCATTTAGACACAAACACTATTTTTTTTAGTAAGAAACATTATTTTGTAAATTTTGTTAATTTTATGTACATATGCATATGTATAAAAGCTGTTTGTGTGGATGGACTTTTGAATATTAAAAAATTAATAATAATTGGATTGTATCTTAGCAGAATCAATTGAAGAAGGTAAATCAATCATTATAGAAGAAAGAAAAAAATGATCATATTACCAAGTTAAAAAAAGTTAGAAATGTAGATAAATCCGATTCTTTACAAATACTGGTTTCCGATCAAATATATTTTTTTTTAATTATAATGTTTATCACAAAAATCCAACAGATGGAAGACAATAATTATCTACTTTCCTTTTTTTTGTGTAAATCTTCTTATTAAAATAAAGTGGTACTAAATAATTTAAAAAAAAAAAACGAAAAAAAGTCACCTTCCATAATATAAAACAATAAAAAAAAATATATAAACGAAAATAAAAACAACCCTAAATTTCAGAAATTTATAGAGGCTTAAAAAGTTGAATGTTTCTATCCCCATTTAAAAAAACAATTTGCCTAATAAATATTCCACATGTGTCATTGTTATATGGTTAAACATATATAAAACAAATCTTTCATTTTTTATATATATTTATGTACTACATATATATAATAATTTTGGTATATGTATATATATTTTTAAACCTTTACTTGTATGTGACAAATTTTAAAGTACACCTGAATACCTTTACCATCAGTATGTCACTTTTTTTTGTTTTTTTTTCATGTTTAAAACACTTGATAACTATAAGAACATCTTTGATAATCCTGTAAATTTTCATATTATTTCACATTATATTTAGACAAGGGAATTTAGATTGAAGAGTGTTTAACGTATTGATGACACATTTTAGTCTTTTAGTTTTTATATGAATTGATAAACCTAACAAAAATATGCTTATAGCGATGATTTTAGACAATTTTCTTCTTTTTTTTTTCATAAATTCTAAATATTAAAATAGGAAACATTTTTAGTATAAATACTATATAGTCGAAAAATATTATATGTAGATTGTGATAAAAATTAAGTTAGAAATATAACATTTAGAAGAAGAGGGGTTATTGCTGCGCAAAAATTTAAATTACTGTTTTGTATATAATGTCGCTTATTTTAGCCGAAGTACTTTTCCAGGAAATATGTTTCTTTTTTTTTATACGTATATATTTTAACTCAGGTTATTTCCGGAACAATTTTTCTGTACTTTTTTTTCCATTAAAACATAAATTTATATAGAATAAAATAATGGCACGTATGAAAAATTTATTTGAAACAATTTTTTTTATTTTATTTTTTGCACTTTCCACTTTAGGCAGAAACAAAAACGAAAAAAAAAATTTGGAATTTGTATATATCAAAAATAAAAGCCAGGAAAAAAAGTATTTTTATTATACAAATATAAAAGCTCTTGGCACAAAAATTTTCAACTATATACATATATTATATACTTTACCTATATGTATGTATATATACATGCGACTACACATTATATACAAATAAAAGGCAAATTATTAACGAAAGTAATTGAAAAATTTGAAATATTTTCTTAGTGATGGTCTTTTCGCTTTCTATATATACATACTTTAAAATAATTATATTTGGTTGTAGGAATTTCCAGCAATAATTAAATTTTTATATACATATACAAGTATATACAGAGATTCCTTGTTATTAATTTACTACCAAATTATATTTTAGCGACTAATTCACTATACAAATAATTTTGTTAATAACTTTTACTTCCAAAAATAAAATTACTCCCCTTTTTCTCGATTTGGGTAGATATTTTAATGCAGGTACCCCAAAAACTCTAAATCCTTAATAAATAACAAGGTATAGTAAGAACAAGGTATAGTACTTTAATAAAGTGCCGAGTGGATAAAATAAATAAATAAATAAGTGAATTAAATAGTTAATTGTTTTATATACCCAAAGATTTTTACCTCATCAAACTTCATCAATAAAATAAAATAACTTATAAAACTAACAAACATTTTTTTGCATTTTATTGAAAATTTAAAATCACATTATATTTAAAAAACACTTTTAAATTGGTGGCGAATAAATGACCACACATACTTCTTGAAACTATAGAAAGTTACCGTAGCTGATAAATCTGTTATGTATTTTTCTTAACATTTATTTGAATTAATATTTTATTTATTTACATATTTTTTTGAAAAACTTTATCTTAATAGTTGTGTCGCATTGAAATATGAAATTTCTTGAATTTGTCTATAGAAATATTATATGTACATACATATGTATATAGAAAAAGAAATTATTTTATCTCAAGCTTAAGTGTGGTTTTTTTTGTTAAAAATACATAAATTTTCAGGTGAAAAATTTATAATGAAACTGTAATTCATGTTAACTGGGCTATATAGATCTATATAGTATATAATATACATACAATATATGTATATGGAATTTAGCACTTTTGGGATTGCTGTGTCTTTTAAAGATAATTGTGTAAAATTCTCATAACACAAGACTTTTGAATACATTCTATGGTTTCGTAGTTACTTAACTATTTATTAGAAATAGTTATATGAAAACGTAGAATCCTTGTAATTTTTATCATATATATATTTATAATGTATAGTACTTAAAAAACCATACAAAAAAATCACTAGGGATGCTTTCATTTATAATGTACAACAATACAGAGAGCACACACTTTTTTTTAATCCTTGAAAGTTTTAATCAAAGAAAACTCTTAATATATTTTATAAAAGAACATTTTTTTTGTTAAACAAAGATATCATATCTACGTTCGTGATATCCTGTCTTGCAGATATATTCATAAACTAAAAGATAAATTATATTTCTTTAGTATTTTATAATTTTTAATTATATATTTTTGTAAAAATCAAAAGTTTTTATTATACATAGTTGATTTATGTTTACATCTTGATAATTTTCCAAAGACCTTTGTTTGTATTTTAATTGACATTACAACAGGAATTCTAAATTTGTCATCAGGCACAGCCAGGGTACCAGTACTGTCCATATCACTGCAGCAGGTCAGCTTATTGTAATATCATATAATTTAAATTTAGCTGCTAACTTGTGTATATGCTTTGTATACCATGTATCCAACAGTTCTATAACAGATTGGTAGAGATGCCATAATCATTTCAAACGCCTAGCATTTGCATAATATGTGTTCCGCAGTTTAATTCTCAGAAAGTCAGGATTCTTGGTTTTATCGGACAACGCAGATGGTAGCCCGATAAAACCAAGAATTACAAATATCCCGCAGTGTCCTGCATGTAAGCATACCCACATTGTACTTTTCTTCGTGGAGGATTTGCGGCTTACAAGTTAATATAGCCAATTGGTATTTTATATTAACCCGTAAGTACCGGTTGTTTAAATTGATATACTATTTAATATTCTCTCGAATACTTTTAGTAGGCACTTTTTTTATTAAGCCTCTAATATTAAATCCATTTTTCGGAGGATATTTAAATCAACCTATTGACATTTTTTTAAAAATTCGTGTCTCACATATGTTATAAAATTGTTTATCAAATTCTTCTTGGAAAATACCTATTGGATTGGATGTTGTCCACAGTGGCCTGCTGGTTATTTTCTTATACATTTCTATTATATTTTTTTAAAAATTCTTGTTCGACCATTCTAAGACTTATCTATATTTAATTCGTTAAGATTGTAATAAATTTCAATATACATAAATTTATTCCAATTACATTATTTTATTTCATTTTGAATCATTTTCAGGCACAGAATGAAATATTACTTTAATACTCTGTGGCTGTCAGTTATCTGAATTCAGCGACCAGTACATGATTCGAAAATGAAAACCTTAACTTTCACTACACACAATGCCACTCTCTTCCCACAAAAAAATACTATTTATAATACATTCAGTTTTATTACTTGGACTATGAATAAATAAAATCAATAATAAATTTGATGCGTAAAAATGTAATTTTTGAACAACTAATATTTCTGCAATACATACTACATATATACATACATATTTTTTTTTTCTAAAATTATTAGTAACTTTAATTTACATATTTGTACATATTTAGAGTAAAATTGTAAAAGTGTGACATATTATCTAAAATTTATATTTGCATGTTGACATTACCTCTGTTACGATAGGCATATAAATATTATCTAGCGCTGACAAAAGCTTAAATATGTATATTATATATATATATTTAGATAAAAAAAACCCTACCTAGTTACTAAATAGTTGTTACTATTTTATCTGATTGAAATTTTCTGTTTTTTGTTTAGTACTATATACAAATAGTATTTAAAATTATTTCCGGATAGTATCGTGAGGGATATAAATTATGTTATCTTCTCATCATGAAATGTCACGTTTCCTGACAATCTTTTGACAAAGTGTAATCATAAATTTTCATTGATAGATTTTCATTTTTATGGTAATCTATCACTCTCATGTCTCATTCTGCACATACGCTATTTTTTTAACGTTTTTGAAGTTTAATTGTAAATTATTACCGAACATTTATTTCCTTATATATGTATGTACACAGTTCATGTTTTTTATTTTTTATTAATAAAAATATTTCACAAAACTTTAAAATTTTATATCATAAAAATATAAAAAAAATTTTAAATATAAAAAATTTTATAGATAAACTTTAATAAATATTATAGAAAAATGAATATTATAAAGTTTTTACTAACCAAGGGAATTTTTATTATTTAAAAAAATTTTTATTATGATTTTGCTATAAAATTTAAAAAAAATAACAACAAAACTTCTAAAATTAAACTCATAATATAAACTATACTATAGTAAAAAAAAAAAAACTTTGTTTAAAAACTATTGATTTTATACTTCTATCCAATTATGACCTACCTAATCCCCATATATAAATATAATATGTATATACATACATATATATCCATAGGTAAGTGTATTTTATTATTTTTGAAATTGTTTAATTATCCTTTTTTTTCTTTTATGGTAAAATATTTTCATGTGTTTATGGTTATGAAAAAAAAGGTTAATATGTTTTTGGGGTAAACAAAAAGGCTGAATTAATGTTAACAAACAAATTGCTTTAAAGAAACAAAAAAAAATTATGTCAACAATTTTGTATTTCATTTTATACCTTTAATCTCCTTATAAACGTCGTTTTTATGTTGCCACGTCACAGGGTTTTCTATCCATATTAATTAACTTGATCCTTTAAGCAGTTTTTCAGGTAACATTATATTATTTGCTAGATTTGTCCTAGAACTCATTAAGATTTTATGTGTGGGTTCTAGATATATATATATATGTATATATATATATATATATATATATAATTATTTATATATATATATATATATATATATTTATATATATATATATAATATGCGTAAAGTAAATATATATGTATATTTTATTTGTATATAATATGGATCATATACGCAAAAATACTATATATATATATGTACATATATTTTTTAAGATAAAGAAATAAATCAGTAAGATGAACCAAAAAAAAGGCAAAATTATTTATTTTTTTATGTTTGGAAACTTTCCTTTAATTTATATCAATTATTATGGTAACAGATATAGATTATTATCCATTATTTCATTAAATTTAATGAAATAAATCAAATAATATATAAATTAATTCATAAAAGTTTAATTTGTTTATATTAATTTTTATTATATATTTTTTTCCTATTTACAAGTAATTGACGAATCCAATTTTTGTTATGGAACTTTCTTTTATGATTAATTGATTATATATAAATATCATATTTTTTCCTAAGGAACTTTTTTTTGTAAGGGTTTTTTAACTCAAGTATATTGCTAGGTATAAAACATTATAGATATACAACATTATATTAAACGATCATTCGTTAGTTAAAAATTTCCTTTAATTATAGGCCAAAATGGAAAATGAAAATATTGTTAGTTTTGTAAACAATTAAAGAACAAGTCGTTATTACGAGTGACGAAACAGTGCAATTTCGTCTTATTATTAAACTTGAAACTTTGAGCTTTTGGTAAATAAACCATACATACAATTATATTTCTATATGTATATGCATATATATATATATCCATCCATCCCCTAAATTACAGGGTATACTGTCTTTTTTTAAACATTTTCGATTAACACGCTTTTTCGATTAACACGCTTTTTTATACAAAATGTAGGATTCCCTTTTATATGGAAATGTGACGCACTAATTTGTGTAAATCAGAGGATAGGTTTATACCATTTAAATATCAATCAAGAGATGTGATACAAAGAAAGAACAGGTTGATAAAACTTTTCATATATGAAGATGATTGGAAAAGTTATTACTATTCTAAATAACTTTGAACACATAATTTTAAACAGTTCCGTTAAATTCCTTAGCTTGTTGGACATTTCTCAATAATATGCAAAAATGAGAAGTCAAATAAAAAGAAATATTGTTGCAATACGAACATTAGCTAACTTAAATTGTAAATAAATCTGCGATTTTAAAAATATGTATGTATGTATATAATTTTACTATTTTTTTTGACTAATTTGTTAAATATCACTGCTAACGAAGTTTACGAAGTTTTAAAGAATATACTTTGCAAAAAAAATTGATATTGTTTTGAAAGAAATCGTACGTCATTGTCGAAAAGTTAAAATGTATGCAAGTATGTATAAGAATTGCCAAAACAGTTGGTGTTTAAAAACCAAAAAAAAAAAAAATAACACACATGCTTTTATGTCCATTAATAAATTTTGTAATTTTCCACAAAAAAAAACATACTTATCTCCTTTCCATAGAAAAATTGCCATTTATTCTTATATACTTCTTTGCTTATATTATGGCTTTTTTTACTTTTGAGTGAAAAAAGAAGAAATTTTTGGCATTTAAATTCCATTAAAATGAAATAATATTAAAAATCGTCTGTATAAAACTTATATATACATACATACATACATATATGATATATACCACACACCATAATATTCACTAACTCAATAAATTATAATGCTGATAAAAAAAAAACCCTAAAAATTATTATATTTTTTTTTTGGGTAGTTTTCCGCATTTAAGTTTGAGGCACGTATATTTTATGAGCATTATCTATATGTATATAAGAATATATATGTATATACATAGTTAATTGTATATTATATGTAGGCAGTTTATTTAGCCTATTTTCCATATTGTAAATAGTAATAAATTTAAAATAATTTAAAGCTTAGTTGTCATATGTTTTGTTATTAACTTATAATATACAAGTAAATTAAGTATTATTAGTGTTATATATTATATGATAAGTAGTCAATATTATAACCATTATAATTAAAATTTATGTTTATTATTCCAAAAAATAGGCAACCAACCATTTTCAAAAAAAAATTAATTTATGAAAAAAAATTATTATCATGACATATTTTCCTACACACACTCACATTACATTTAATATCAACATGTTAAAATCAGTTTTACATTTTTTTCGTAAAAAAAAAAAAACAAAAATCTATGAAGCTCCTCTATACTATTCCTTAGAGTTTAATACACAATATTTTATTATATGTTTTCGTGATGACAACACAAGAAATGTAAAAATTATCTTTTCTATGACATGTTATGTCGTCAAGGTTTTATTAAAAGCTACTCTGATTTTGTCGGAGTGATTAAATATTTTAACGGTAAACGGGAAAGATTAGCCCTGTTTTATATTATGATTAATGGGAGTTACAAAAATTCTAATTTAAAATGTATATATATATATAATATATGTATTTATATAGGATATATAAAATGTAAGTGCTTTTTAAAAAAAAGAAGAAAGATTATTAATGTAGAGGATTTTACCTTGTCAGATTTATTTCTTTCTTGTTGTTTTTATCCTTAAATGATAAGATTCAAAAATGCCTAAGGATATTTAAAGTTATATTGCCAAATATGTATTTACTATTTAAGTATTAAATATATTTTTAAGACATACTTTGCAACGAGAATAAGTGTTTATTAATTCAAAAAAAAAATCCAAAAACAAAAATAATTTTACAACTTTTTTTTTTTTAGTGTATAAGATTACATTTTATAATAAAGCATAAAAAAATATATGTATATTTTTTTGTGAAATCTTTCTTTACTACAAGTAATTAAATTTTTCTTACAAAAATTTTTTTTTCGTAAATAATTCAGTTTATTTAATATAAAAAAATGTATTTGAACAATCAAAGTTACAATGTTTCGGTATTTTTCATTTTTGGCAATGTGCCACGGACTTAAAATTATATACATATACAAGTATATAAGAATGTGTTCAAAATACAGAGTAGTTTGTTGTTCAGCAAATGTATATTCTAAAACCAAAAAAAAATGTATTATATATACGATAAATGTTTAAGGACAATGCAACTTAAACAAATTAAAACTAGCTGAAGGAGTATAACGTAAAGAATATATTTTCTAACAAAAAAAAAAATAAATTACAGAAATTTGAATAATATAAGTCCATGTAAAATGGGTCTAAAATATACATCAGCAGACGCTGCAACCGGAAAAAACGAATTACATCACCAAAAAGATGTTGAATGTACTATATATAAATAACTATTTAACAAATTCAAAGTTCTAAGTTTTTAATCAGGGTGGAAAACATTGCTGTGCATATCACTGAAGTTGTTCGGCTACGTCTTGTTATAATATGCTATAGATTAATTTTCATTGATTACTCATACACTGCTTATGAAGCTATCGATCCGCTTCAGTGGCCTATTCCATGCACGTTTTCGACAACTCACAAGCGGATCCAGCAAGAATTTTTGGGGAGGGCGATTTGAAAAAAAGTTTATCGGATTTTAGTTATTTTTATTTTATAAATTTTATAAAAGAAATATTCAAATTAAAGCTTTAAAATAACAGTTTTTATAATAATTTAACTTATACAACACCATTCACCATCATCTGTCCTAAACCTAGAAAAAAATTAGTATACAATTTTTAAATTACATAAATTTGTTATAACTTAAGTCATACCAGATTTTAAATACTACTTCAAAACTAAATCAATTTTTCGTGGTCCTTTGTTCGCAAACCTCTCAATTATTTTTCGTGGTTCCAATGTCATTTCGTAATCCGAATTTAATACAGCAAGACCGACCGATCTTTCTTGACTCATACTATTTCTTAGCCAAGTTATTAACCGTTTTAATCCAGAGATACTTCTCTCACAACTAGCAACACTAACTGGAACAGTGTAAAAAATATGTAGCAATCTGTAAATCGTGGGATAAATATCTTTGGCAACGGCAAATTACTGTTTTCCCCATTTATTTTTCCATAATTCAAGTTCCAATAAGATGATTGACGGGGAAACTTCCAAACTATGACATTGACGTGTCCCCAAAATTACATCAAAATTTTTCAATTTCATAATATTTTTTGGAAAAAGCAAGGATAGTTTCAAAATATCAGAATTATGATTTGAAAATCTTTCCTCCAAATCTACCAACACATTATCCAAAAGAGGCACAAATATCGATATTTTATAATTTATAATAATGTTTTGGGCTGTCTGTACTATAGTTTTCGCGATAGCCTTGTGGTTTTGATAATCTTGGTAAAATTATTCCTATATCTAAAGTGTTTGCAGTTGATAAAATATTGTCCCAAATCTGGCCAAAAATTTCTTCTGAATCAGAACGTTTTCTTTTAAGAATACTTATTACATTCAAAATCTCATTTTTCGCATCCGCATAATTAATTGATTTGCTTTGAAAAATTTCAATGGGTTATACATAAAAATTTCAATGGGTTATACATATTTTTTTTTTTTATCAAATAAAAAATCAATACAATGAAGAGCTACAATAAAATCTGGAGATAAACTGCTTTTAACGAGCATATTCGCTTTCGTGGCAGCCTGGTCATTGTTCCAATTTCCAATCGTTTCTAGTATCTCATATATTATTGATTGGTTCGTTGCAAATGTTTTTATACTTTCATGTCTATCCACCCATCTTGTTTGACCTAATGTAGATAGTTGCTTTGCTAAAATTTTGTCGGCTGTAAAATTTCTTTTGGAAGAGGCTCGTAATGTAGATAGTTGCTTTGCTAAAACTTGTTTCAGAAATAATTCCAAAACAATTTCTCACAGCCATAACACCAACACATTTAGTAATATTCAAATTTAGACTGTGATTGTAACAAGGGCTCCAAATAGCATTTTTAGCCTCTTCTCTGATTTTACAGACAGCACCACATTTTTCAGACTGCATTACGGAGCATCCATCAGTGCCTATTGAAACGCAGTCTAAAATATTCAATTCAACCGTTTTAATCGCAGTAGTTAGACCTGCTTCACCAATCAAATTGCCCGTCAAAATTGGTTCTGTGGTTGACGAAGATGCACCATAAATTATTTCATGAATGTCAACAAATCCCACAAATTCCTCACAAACCTCATGTTTATAAACATATCGATGGACTATAGTAAGTTGTGATTTTCGAGAAATATTCGTTGTTTCATCGAATAAAATTGAGAAATATTGAGCTTTTTTAACTCTTTGGAGAACTTTGTGCAATATTCCTTCACCACAGCACTCAATTAATTTCCATATAAGATTATTGTCGAAACTATTGGAATGAGTCATTCTATATTTTCTGCAATTAATTTGTTTTTGGAGGAATCTATCAAACAAGCAATAGATTTGGACGGATTTCGCTAAAAAGGTTTCTAAAAAGGTTTGGCCGCTAATTATGGCTTGTTTGTGGTATTGTGTATTTGAATGTAATTGTAAAACGCTGTCTTTTCCAGTAAGTTTTGCAAATTTGGTTACTGGTTGTTTTACTAAAGAATTTGTTTTGGTTGTGGATGCGTACCCTACAGTTTGTGGAGAAAACCAAACGCAAAACAAACCCTTATATGATGGAGCATATACTAACCAAGGTTTAAATATCTTCTTTCAATCTTACCTTGTTTAGTATGTTCAGAATACGGCAAAGCAAAGTTTTTCGGAGCAATCTACTGGTTATTTAACATAGTTAATTTTTCTTTGTCATTTATAGGTATGTCACTATTTACAAATCTTTTAATATCTGATTTGTATATGTGCGAGATTGCACTGCTTTCAATATTAAATTCTTCTTGTTCTACACTAACACTAGTTATTATTGTTTCATTTGCTTCATTTTCTTTTTCATTTATTATTTTATTTTCACTTGCAACTTTTTTTGAAAAAAAATTGTCCAAAGTAATTTGTTTTCGTTTACTCATCCTCAATGGCTACGAACACTAATATAAATTAAATTGTAATAAACCGTAAATATAGTTATTGTTTTAGATATCGAAAATATTAATTATTAAAGAACGAAAATATTAAAATTTAATTATTGTACATATTTGCCAAAATTATTTATTTTCTCAAACTTTGTAAACTTACGATTTTTTAAAAACACTTAATGAATTATGAAGGAATGAAATTTAAAATTGTTTATTTTTTAATATTTGATCAACTTAATTTATAAAAATTAAATTATTAAACTATATAAATTAAAAATAACACATTCGCTATTAAAACTTTAATATGATATTCAATATTTTGCACTAAGCTTATATGAAAATATGTATATTATCAAAACTAATTTCACTCTACGGTAAAACCAATTAATATTATACAAATTTCACGTTTTCCTGTATTACACCGTCTTCGTCTAATAAGAATTTTTTTTTGTTTTAGAACCTTTACCAAATTACGTATTTAAAAACATTTTGTGTTGTATACGTACTATAAAAAATATTATCACAAATTATTAGTACAGGGATACAAATTTTGTTATTTTTTTTATATGCAATTTAAAAAAAAATTATTTTTATTTTTGTTAAATTTGCAATGTAGCATGGAAACTATGGAAACTAGAAATATACAATCTAAGAAAGAAATTAAAAAAAACAATAACAAATATGTTCTGAAAATAAAATTATGTGTATGAATACGAGTACATATGTATATTTCTAGTTAACAGGAACGGAACAAATATGTTTAAAAAAAACTGCATTTTTGTTCTTTTGCTTTTTTTTTTTAATTATTTATGTGGAGGTTTGGGAGGGGCCATCGCCCGATCGCCCCTACTTCGATCCCCCAGTGCGACAACTCAATAATATATTTGGTAATCAATGCATCGCAGTTGCATATTGTGTGTCCGCGATCTCGTCCTCATAATGACAGAATCTAGACAATCAATCATCTAACAGGATAGCAGCTTGATTTAAAAGTAAGAAAGCCTTCTAGAGCTTTCTTGTTTTCTTCCCGAGCATCAATTAAGCTCACTGGAAGTTAAAGATTTTTTCATTCACCTGCAAATGCTTATTCAGATTTTTCTTTATTGTTGATAAAAAGACATGTGAGATTGATGAATGGGTGCCTTTTAATGCAATAGAAAAATTATTACTGTAAAAACTTATAGCTTTACTCCAACATTAAAAAAAAATGTTTAGAACTTCTCTAGAAAATGTTGTGTACAAATTAAAACTTATGACTTCTTTCGTTTCTAACATAAAACCTCAATCAATTCTTCTTCTTATAAGCCTAAATTTACCTTTTAATATTTGCACATGTCAGCAATATTAATCAAATTGATGGTGGACTACATGAGCTGGTAGGTATCCCGATAAAGGTAATCCTTAATTTTGTTAGGGGAGCAGCTTGGATTTAGCGAGGGTAAGTAGCCGGGTAGTTGTTGTAATTAAAAAGGGATACCAATGGGCCAATCAATGGCCTAGGTCGGGGTTCTGTTCAGGCATCAGCAGACAGTTAACCCCCCCTTATAAAACATAAACATAAACAAACATAATCAAATTGATTTTAAAGCTTTGATTATTACGGTATTAATATAAATTTCATTTTTAAACAGATTAATTGGTCTTTCAGTGATATAAATTAAATCCATTTTATCGTCTACTGCACTATGAATATGATCATTATCTTCGATGTTTTACAGACCGTCGGCAACATTATTTTGTGTGCCATTAACATTAATTTTATTTTTCCTTCAGTTTTTGCAATTTGCAATTGGGTCCTTTGAACCCATTGACGAACTAAGTTATCTATGGTCATTTTTATAGTAAAACGTCGAACATAAAGATAAGGATGAAATTATTGTGTCGACTAAACAATTGCTAATATTATTTTTTCAATTATTGAATAATTCTTTTCGGCTTTGTTTAATGTAAGAGAAATAAACAGATCGCATGGCCATTTTGTGTTAAATCAAAAGTTATAAGCACCCGTAGTTTAAGTACAGAAGGTGTTTTTGGACACTTTTTGGACATTTTATCTTTTTAAAAGAGTTTTCGTACTTTGTACAGAAACAACTTTATTCGTTGGATTTCTAGTAAAAAACTGATTAATTATTTTATTTTTTTAATATCTAATTTCAGCCAGTTATAATAAAAACAACTTTTAATCCATGAGAACGGTGATTTAAATATGATTTACTAAGAATTTAGTATAACATAGTGACTGTAGTTCAAATTATATAATATATAATTGTAATTGCACTATACACAATAAAACAGACTAATTCTTAACTATATTTTCAGAAAAAAAAAAACAATTTTCATTTCAATGTAAACAGAATTGAAGCAATGTTGGCCATATCATCAACCAGTTGATGTAAAAATGATATAAATATGGTCTGTCCAGTATCATACCCCAACCATCTAAACAGAGTATTATGAAATTGTTTCACTTAATCTTCTTTTAACAGTACCATTAATTTTAAACAGAATCACTGGATATTTGTGGTTTATTGAAACATTGTACAAAAGTTTTTTTTTTACACATTTCATATATGAGAGAGGCATTAAATAAATCCATACAAATGATAACAATAATTTTTGTTATAATCTATTTTTATTGTGATCCGGGATCTTTACAGATACAAACTGAATGATTAATCTCGTTTGCACCACAAAAAAAAAATTTTTTTTTGCATTTTTTTGTTGTTAAATAAAAATGCTTTAGAAAAGCACGTGTAATAATTATAGCTTAAAAAAATACGAAAAAGAATATAAGCCCACAGGATTAAGGTTTTTTTACATATATATATATATATATATATATATATATATATATATATATATATATATATATATATATATATATATATATACATTATAAAAAAAGTGAACATAAACGAATTACGTTGGTTATAAATGATTTTCTGCCAAGCATGACACTGATGATTTATAAATTCTATAAACAAGGATGTAAAAAACATGTAATACAATTAATAATATAATTTGTCGTCAAATTAAGGTAGAAATTTTTCAAAAAAAAAAAATGTTTTGTAATTTTTTTTTGTTATCTATAAAATCTTACAAATTGTATTATGAGTATATATACATACAAGAATATTTCGATTAATTATATATATATGTGTTACATATATAGATTAATTTTGAAAATTTTATTTTGTATAAATATTATTTAAATTGTTTACAAACACGCGATGCAATTGTATTTATATCGATTATTTAGTCTATATCTACATTTCGATAATTGCTTCGTTCAATAACATTTTTTTAATTACTTTATTATATTGGCACAATAAAAAATGATTTTTGATCACCGAAAGTAATAATAAAGAATCCTGCAAATATTATTTTTGTTGACCAAAAAATATACCACTTCCTTATAAATTAAATACGATAATTTATAATAACTAATATTTTACTAATATTTTACTATAATGATCCCAATTAATTCATTTGTTGGACTTAAAAATTCTTTATTTCATATTGTGTCTTTTTCGAATACACATAGTAAATTGTAGTAACATGATCCACTTTATTTTATATGCTAATAAACGAAGGGTTTAAAGGTAGTAAATGACATCATTGTAAAATAAGAAATTGTTGCAAATATCAACGTTTTAAAAGCATATTAATATATGTATGTTAGTAGTTATAATATTTTTTGCTTTAGAAAATAAATGGTATTCAAAATAAATTTAAATGTCAAATTCTTGTAGCAAACTTCACGTTGATTTTGCAATTGAACTATAAATTCAATTGAGTGAAAATAAAAATCTCACGTTTTGAGTCTGTATTATACGAAATTGTTGTTTAGCCAGATATAAAGCTCCGCATATCGGATGATTGTCACTTGTCATCGTTTGATCAATAATTTAAGTTTACTATTCTTTTACCAATATAACAAATATGAAAATTAACGACAAAGTATTAATACGAATATATCTGATTTTTCGTGATTTACTCAAGATGACTTTCCACCTTCACTCTTTAAATAACCATACTATATTATGATTTTGGTGCGCCAACTTTTTAAATCGAGATTTTTTTGAAAAAATTAAAAATTTATTTTCATACACAATTCAACAAAATTAATACAAAAATAATGTAACCAAAAAATTATTTTAAAATTTAATTTTGCGCCAAATAAATATTTACACTACGGCCTGATTTTAGCAACAAAATATATTAAATTTAAAACTAAACAAAAAAATTTTTATTAAAAATTTATGGTGCTCAAAAGTTCATTCTGAATCTTCAAATAAATAAATTTACACTTTTTTATATACATTAACCCCTTTGATTGATATTGATTTAAAAATAAATCATTTTATAACAAAAATATATATATATCAGTTCAGTTATATAAATTTCTTTTGGAAATTACCTTTATATATTTTCAATTTTAAAATATTGGTAAACATCAATTGACATAGATCAATTGCAAAATCAACAAAAAAACTGTATCCTTTTTTTATGAATACTGTATGTATATCTATATTTTTTTTAAGTATATACCTATAAAATCGAAAATCAATATTCAATAGCTAGTTCACAAAAATAACCCTTACGATTTGAACGCAAACAAAACCGATTTAAAAACAGAAGAAATTATATAATTTTTTATTATAATTTCAATAAAATTACTAGAGCCAAAAAAAAATCACATGCTCCATTAAGTTACGCAATGCTGAGCTAGCGTTTACCAAGAAAAAAAAACAGAAAACTTCCTTAAATATTATTTTGAATAATATTATATATCATATACAAAAAATAAGTGTTTTAAATAAAATGATAACAAAAAAAAAACATAACAACATTCTGAATTTTATTAATAAAATTTAAATATTTTATACTTTTTCACCGTCTTTTACATAGTACCTAACTTGTTGCAAAAAAAAGTTGTATATTTGCCTTTTAAATTTTACAACTAAATTAAATTCTGTTATTGCAGCATAACTTACAAACACTCTGCCAAAAAAAAAATAAATGTGTATATAGAAAATTTACAAATATTATTACTAACCATTTATTTGGAACTTAGAAATTTCTGCATATTCTATGTTTTTCATTTCTGAAACAATGAACAACATTGTTAAGAAAATGTAAAACAGGAGGAAAAAAAAAGAAATTTCTCTGAAAAGAAAGTTTATTTAGTTTTTGCATATATTTTCATAATATAAACATTATATTCATAGTCGTATATATTTAATTTGCCTTTTTTTAAGCTGCAAATTAAACATGTTGTTTTGGAAAGAAAATCTTTATATGCATACAAAAAAAACTATTTCATTTTTTACATTAAAGTAGAATTTTATTAGTATTGATTCAAGTGGTTTTTATTTATGCACATACAAAAATATAGATTTATATAATTACATACTATAGTAGCATAAGCATACTATTAAAAAACTATTTTAATCTTTTTTTCATAATAATAATTCTTATATTATTTACCATAATATTTAATCTTGAAATGAAAATGGAACAAGGATAATGTAAATTTAAATAATGTAGTACTACATAGTATACATATATATATAAAAGTATTTATAGATAATATTAATTTTATGAATTTTAAAATTTTTTTAACAACTTTTATCCAGTTTATTACTAAAAAAAATATAAAAATATATATTTTATAAATACATAATAAACAAGTCATATTTACTTTTAAAAGGTAGAAGGAAGGACTTTTTACTAGTCTCTGAATAAATAAAAATAGAGATTCAAATTTCAATGGTCCCCCGTCGGCACATAAAAATTAAGATATTAAGATAGCCGTAACATTAATCAACAAACATAAAATAAAGAGAAAAAAAAAAAATTAGAGAGATAATAAATAAGAAATAATATTACAAATGTAAAAACAAGAAGAAAGCAATTCTGAAACAGAAAACAATCTCATAAATATATATATATATATTTACATTTTCTAAATTAAAAACAAAACATAAAAAAAAACATATAAAAGCAACTGTCAGAAATATAACATAATTAAATATCTAAAATAAAAAAAATATACAAATTTAAACATATAAATGTAAAAAAAAACTGAAGTAAAAAAAAATTGCATATTAATTTCAAATTGTCAATTAGTTGGGGAAAAAGTGAAAAGGAAGAGAAATTCATAGCAAAATAAAAATTATAACACACAATATCAATAAAGTATAATAGTAAAATACAAATTTCGGAATAAATATATTACAAAGTTACACAATTTCAGTATAATAACTATATATGTTTAAAAAAAAATTATATATAGATATATAAATATAATGTATAAATATTATATATAGGCTTGAAAAGAAGATGTTAAATGTCAGCATGTCAAATTACATTACATCTAATGAAATTGAGCTATAACAAGGGTAAATATAAGAGTAAAAATATTTTACTTTCTTTTTCAATCAAATAGTATATTTTTGTATTGGAATTTATAGCATTCAAACATTATCATTTAGATTCTATCAATATAGTTCGTGTTCTGTATTTGATAGATACAAATTTACTTTGTACAAGGTACTGTAAAAATTACTATATATATATAAACGAAAATTTATAATATTTCAATTACGATTATTGTATGATTGTGGAATAAGTGTAGGAATCTATACAATATAACCAAAGATATGTCATTTCTTAATGAATAGCTCCAGGTCGTACGATTTCATACTATAAATTACAATTTTTAAAAGAAATAATATGAAGAGTTGTAGTCAACCATATTACAATATTTTTATAAACTCAAATGCCTTGTCGGTATTGCTATGCTTTCGTGACTAGCACAACACGAGTTGGACTCGAATTAGCGTCCATGGAAACAATGATTGAGGTAAAAAAAATTTTTTTTATTTATTTTGCCCTTTTTTATTTATACAAATCTATTTCAGGTCAAGCCCTGTTTACGGAAAGATAGTACATATATATATTGAGTTACATAGCCCAAAAATTAAACTTTGAAATTAAAACTTTTATTAACAAAATCTTATAGTTAAATTCTATATTAGATCCCATTATTTGATGCAAAGATGAATGTATAAAAATCAAGAAATAAGCAAGTTAAAAAATTTTGTAACACCCGATTTATTAACTAAATTTTTACATTTTTTTTTTATTTTATAATGTAAAGAAAATCAAAAGACCGTAGAACCGTTTCCTGCTAGTTATATACGTTTCTATTTTTTTTTTTGCCTTTTTTTGTATTTTTGAAGAAATTGCGAAGAAAAAAAATTTAATGAAAGGTAATAAATTGAAGAAAAAGTTTTATTATGTTTTGATGTTTTGCTAGTTCACGTCAGAGCGGATCTATAGATAGTTAGACATATTATTTATTAACGAAAAAAATCCTTATACAATTTGTTCAATAAAAATAAATAAATAAAAAGTTTTAACATTGCTTAAATATTGATTTTTACTGAAATTCAAATAATTCTACAATATACTAATTTTCTATTTGAAGGGAAAAAAATCAAATATAATAATAATATTCTTTGTTTTTTTGGGTATATGGAGGAAAAATATCTAATATAAACTTGCTCATTTAATCGATACTCCTCCTAGAGGTAGTAATAACAAAAGTATAAATGCAAAAAAAAGCATAAAGAAAAAAAAAGAAACAAAACAATGAAATAACTTTTATACATATATACTTATATGTATATGTATATATTTTTTGGTATCCTCTGGGGTATAATCACATATTAGTACCATAATATCAAAATGTTAAATATAAATTCAAGAAAGAAATTAAAATTGAACATTAAGAATATTATAACATATAAAATGGATATAAAATCAATATATCATGTAATATATATTAAAGTGTTAATAAAGCAGCTTTTAAATTATATGTTACATTTGATTTGATATCACCTGTTATATAAATTTCCTTTCTTTTCATTTTCGAGAATGTTTTAATAAAGAAATATTTTTCTATATTTATATGTAATCGTATATATGTATATTCTTTTGTAATGAATTACTTAATGACATTTTAAAAACATAGAAAACTTTTTAATTAATTCTGTTTTTTGGCGTGGGATTTTTCAAATTAAAATCGGGGTGCCATAATCAATTTAGCAAGAAACCATAGATACATTGACAGTTCTCTTTTTTTCTACTAGGGTAGAGTCGTCAAAATTATTACACATTTCAGTATTTCGGTATTTTTCTGCGAGAACTGGTTTAAAACAATAATATTGAACATTAATAATATTATAAAATACTGACAAGATTGTACTAGCACAATATATAGAAAAATTGATACGAGGACAGATGGATAACTATGTGGACTACCTGTGATGCCAATCTGCCCTCGTAACTCAAAATGATCCGATTTAGACAATTAGACTCAAGTTAAGATACTAAAATAAACATATAATTCAAAGTTCTTTTAATGAAATAAAGTTTAAAAAAATAATTTAAATATAGAAAAATTAAATCTTATTTTTACATATAAAAAACCCTTAGGATTATCGGACACATTACAAGTTAAAATGGCAATAAATAAATACAAATGTTGATTTTTAATGTTGACAGCAGTTATTTATAAAACTTTTAACACAATATTGCATCAATAATATTATTTAGTTCCCGAATAAAAGCAGTGGTACAATTTCGGCAATCATCCCCTAAATATATATACATAAATTGTGTGTATATAGAAAAGTTTTTTTGTAATGTAATTTTATTTTATAAAACATCTAAAAAAAATTTTTTTTTTGTTGAAAAGGCATTTTGTTTGTTGTTCCTTATTTTTATTTTTTGTAGACTATTTTAATTTTACTTTACAATGTTTAATGTATGTATATAAATTTTTATTAGATTAAGTCTTTTATAGAAGTTTCAAAAATGTATAAAAAAAATCATCAGAGAAGAAGTTATGATGTAATATTATATTTATATATATATATATATATATATATATATATATATATATACAAATCAAGTATAAAAAAGATGAATTCAACGAATATACTTTCATTTTATTTGCATACAACAACTTCATTTTTTTTCTGTAGCAAGAAATTTTAAAATAAAATTTTTTCCATCCGGCCAAGAAATTTTCCATTTTTAAAGTGGGTAAGAATGTCTTAAGAATTCAAATTTTTAATAATAAAATAAAAAAACCATATATTATAAATAATGTATATTATTTTTTTGTTGAATAAATATTATATATTTTTAATTTAAATCATTGTCAACAACCGTAATTCTTGAAATCTTCTTTATTAATTATTACAAATTTTTTTAGAAACGGGTAAAATTGGTCAAATAATATGTCACAGACATTTATATCTATAATACTTTTAAACAACAGTATTAGAGAGAGTATAAAAGATTTTCTACTTAACCACACTATAATATATGTAAACCACAAATTTGCTTTTGTGAAATATGAATGCCTTAAAATTGTTTTCTCATGCTGTGCTAATCAAATTGTTTCACAGTCAGGCACGTAACTATATTATAAATATTTATACTTGTATATATATATATATATGTATTTATATTTTACCATTGTCTGGCTAGGGGCTATCGTTTTTAGAACAAAAATAATTTTTTTTATAAAGCTTTAAGGATAAACTTAAGTTGGATCTTAAAGAAAAAATTATCAGAAAACAAAAATGTTTTTTTTCCATAATTTTTTTTTTATTAAATGTTTCCAAAAATCTAAAATTCCACTAGTTTCAAAAGTGTGTGCTTTTTTTTATCATTTGCAAGTTTCATTGATTTTGTTGTCAAATGTTATTGAATGTTGCAAATGAATATAAAAATATTGATGCTGTCATGTATTTTAACCTTTCAAACTAATTGATATTTGATCAATTTTGGTTAATATTTCACAAATATATGTATAAAAAAGATAAATTCAGCGAATACTTTCATTTATATATATATATATATATATATATATATATATATGTATATAAATGAAAAATAGCAATTTTTAATTAAACACCACACACGGAGGACGCAGAAACGCATTTGCTGATAGCTTTTCATTGTCTGTTCATTTTTAATTTTCCGATCACCGTGTAAGAAATCTAAATTGTGAAACCTGTGAGACTGTGAAACCGTTTATTGATAGTCTCTAGGTGTATAAATAATTTGTGTGTACATTTTTCTTTGCTAAATACAAATTAGTAATATTTTACCGTGGCATTGGTAGATAAACTTTGTAGACTGACATAAGGATCTCTATTTATTATAAGGATATTTTTACTAAGAGAAAATTGTAAAGCAGAAACATAAGTTAACTTTAATATCCCACATAGTGATTTTTGAAATGCCCATTAACATTAACTTTTCAATTATATTCTGTTAAAAATGCGGGTATATATAATCCTAATTACACTACTGTGTTAACCGAACTTTAATGATGATACCCATATAAGTATATTTAATTTTTTTTTTTGTAAATATATATGGTCCATAGAAAGTTATTTAAAAATTCGACATCGGAATTTTATTTAATTTAAGAATAGGAACAACAAAATATAAATTTTGTTTCTGTTACTACAGCGAAATCCATAATTAAATAATAATTTATATAAAAATATATTATAAACATATAAATATCTTTTATATATTAAAAATACTATAAAATATACAAACAGAAAAAAATGAATTAAAAATTCTTAAATTAAAAAAACACAATATTTATTAGAAATTTAATTTATAGATGATAAAAAACAAAATACATTTTTACGTATTTTTGCGCAAAAAGGAAACTTTTTAAAAACAAAAAAATTTTTATAAGACAAAAGGTAATTACTTTATATTGATTTGTGTATATAGAAAAGTTACTATGGAAAAGAATTAATTTTATTTACCACAAACATTTTCTCTTAATTTATATATATACATATAAATACCAAAAAACAGTCAAGTAATCGATTTTCATCATTTACCCTCAGATAAAAAATTTCTATACTTAATTAAAGAATTTGTTCAATGCTGGGTGGCAATTAATTCAGGATATTTGTCTTTCATCAGTTTTTTCCATAAAATATTTTTTTTATATACATATTTAATTCTGATATAATTTTTATATTTTAATTTTTTTTTTTATTTTTGTTGCCATTTCAAAATAAAAATTTACTTTTATGCTTACCTGAATAAAAACAAAAAAAAATCTGAATTATTATGGGATTTTTTTTAACTGAATTTTTTATGTATTCAGATTATTTATTTTATATTTATGCTTTTTGAATATTTTTGTATTTTTGTGGAAATAAAAAACCAAAAAATTGGAAAAGGATGTGGACAATAAATTTCTCTAGGATAGTCTTACGTAAATATTATTGTAATTTGTAAATATAAACTAAAATGATAAATACAATTTTTTTTTTGTAATAGTTTCATTTATTTATTTTTTATTTTATTTATTTATAAATTGATATTTATTTATCATCATATGTCAAATATTTACATATAAGTTATTTTAGAATTATTATACATATACATATTTAAGGAAACATGTGAAGTTTAATTTAGTGTAAAAATATTTTAGGTATATTATAATGCAAAATTTTTGGTGATAATGTTAATGTGCATTATCAGCAGAAAGATGCAGTATATTACGCCTTCAATATTCAAAGTACATTATTAGCATTAATATAATTATAAATACTTATACATACATATCTAATAATTTTTTTAATTATCATTATCATTAAATTATAAATAAATTTGAGTATAGCGTTTACTACTTTTCCAAATTTAAACTTTCATTTTAAATTCTAAACTGTTTCTGTACTATATGAAATTTTTCATTACAGAATTATCTGTGGACTGATATATCGAATGATTTCTTTTTGTCATTGTTGGATTCTCAGGATCTATCAGTAAATTTACCATTCTTCTACTGTACTAAAATAACAAATATGAAAACGTTTACAACAGACGCCAAAATATTAATACAAAAATATTTGCTTTCTGAATAAAAGGTCTACAAAATATTCTCTTAATAATTTGAAAATACGGTACATGTATATATTATAATAATAAATTATGATGATAAATGAAAATATAAATTATAATTGACAAATGAAAACGGTTAGTAAAAAAAAATTATGTACCCAAATGTTAAACATAAAACACAAAAGTTTTTTTGTTTATTATTTTTTTTTTTAATTTGCATGTCAATTTATAACCTATTTATTTTAGTGCTTTGACTTCATTAATATTTAATAATACCTAATTCTTCTTTAACTTTTTATTCTTTTAATTTTCTTTTGTTTTGTTGTTGTATTTTGCGCGCCGTCATCTTTCACATCCAGCTTATGATTTTGAATGATTAATTTGTTGATTTTCCATGAAAATTTAAGTTGCTATTTAGAAAAAGAAAAGTCAATCTTAAAGATTATGCTATATCAATGCTCCTTTTCTTTACATACATTTATATTATAAATTGAAGAGAAGAAAATTGACTGTCTTTTTCTTTAGTAATATCACAAGAAAAAAAAGATTTTAAAGATATTTCTAAATATAATTGAAGTAATTGTTAAATATATCTACATATATACTATGTAAATAGGGTAGAGTTACCTTCCCTATTTACATAATGTCCCGGTGTTTATGTGTATTAATAAGGATTTTATAAAAAGTTTAAATTTATATGTTTTTCATATATGTACTTATAAAAACTATTTTTAACGAAAGAAAAAAGTATATAGAGTTTTACCACAAAACCAAAGTAAAACAAAAAAAAACATTATAATGGTACAATTTTGGAAAATGGCCTTTTAAATCGTATAACTGAAAAACTAAATATTTTAACAAGTTGATTTGTAACGGTAAAATATAGGAAAATTCGTAAATTAATGTGGCTCAATTTAGACAACTAGACTTAAAATTTTCCGAAATAAATATTTAATTACAAATAGCTAAGTGTTCCAGTGAATAATTACAAACAGCTACGTGATCCAGTTGACTGTGGACAAACACCTAAGTGGTGCAGTGCATAGAAGTTTGGCACATTAATTTTTAACATTTATATCACTTATTTATAACATTTTTTTACACAATCTCCCATTAATAGATATCAAGCAATGGTACATTTTTGACGAACGCCCCCTATAACATTATTATTTATAGAAATATGCTTTTCTAAGAATAATTTAATATATACGAGTATACTATACATACTTCAAATTTATATTTCATAAACTTTTTATACATATTTATAATATTTTTTTTTGCCGTCAGGCTAATATTGTTGGTTTTATTTGTTGTTTTCTTCTATTTCATTTTATTTTTTTTAATCAAAAAATAAAATATTAGATTTAATTTATATAAAATTTAATATTTATACATACTTTCATTTTAGAATTTTCTAAACGTAATAACATACATGATACAAAAAAAAAACTTCTTATATTCAATTTAATTTATTCAGTTTTTTTTTATTATTTTGAGTTTTTGTGATAATTAAGATGAATCTTTTAACTATACATAATATTTGTACAAAAGATATCAAGAAAGTTGTATATTTTCATTGCTTATACAACCTGAAGTAAAGTAAATATTTAAGAAAATATATTAGCAAACAAAAAAAAATAACTAGAATCACGGATCCCATACGAATTTGTTTGAAAAAGTTAAAAGTTTTCTTATATATACTTTTTTTGTTGTGATTTTGTCTTAAAGTCTCTATGATCTACAATATGTATTTATAGCATATCTATATCTAGAATAATTGAAAGTGAAGGAGCTAAGTCTTTTTTTTATTAATTTGATGTAAAAAAAAAAACAAACATAAATAAAACCAAAAAATCACAAAAACCCACAACATTTGAACATTTTAGTAAATATTTTAAGGTTTATAATAATGTTATTAATATCTTCTTTTTTTTAAAAATAAAAATCATGTTTTAACAATATTAAAGATTGTTGTGTATGAGATATTTTTTTGTTTTTTGTAATACTAATTTATTACTTCTAAATTTATTGATTATTATTTATATTTTTTAAAAAATTTTCTATTGACATGCTTAGAAGAAAACCCAAAATTATAATAAAATTATTTTATAGTCAATTTTATATTTAAAAAAATCATTTTTTAACAATTTTTTTGTATACAATGTTATAAAAAATTGGTTTATAATTTATTGAAAAATAATATGCTTAATGACTTTTTAAATAAATTTGCATAATCAATTGGTTCATTTGACCATTTCGTTCTAAACAAAATTTCTAATGACATTATAAAATTATCTCTAAAAATAATTTTTTTTCTTAATTTTATATTGTATATTTTGCAATAAACAAACCTTATACGAAAAAAAGTCGACCCTATATTGATTAATCACTGTTTAGACTTTGTTAGGAAAGGAAAGAATGCAGTTTAAGAATTTTGACTTTGAGTATGGTGACACTACGCTAATAAGAGATTATTACAACTGAAAAATTAGCCACCAATATAAGTACAACAGTTTTATTAAACCAGTAATAGACCGTTGTGCTTATATTGAAATAGGAAAATTACTACGAATTTTCCACTTCTATCAAAGCCATGAACCGTACAAAATAGATAATACAGTTATTTTGTACATAAATACGGCGGCTGATATTTGAAAAAGTTTTTTTTACTTAGTGACTTATAATTAGATACATTAAGAAAATCCTATTTTTCTTTTATTCTGACTTAAATTCAAATCAAATCTACAATTTTTATAATTTACAATTACATTTACTATACATTCTTATAATTTTTTGTATATTGTATTATCCTTAGTTATCGTAATCGATCTAAAAAATAAACATTTCTTTATAAACATCCAATTTAAATTAAATTTTATCAAATAATATTTTTTATTACACAAAAATTGTGATCACTTGAAGACTTTAACTAATCATAAATTCTGTTTTATCCAAAAGTAATATAAATATATTCAACAAAAGAAATGATATATAATATCATTTCAAATATTTTCACAAAACAATTTATATAAAAAATTCAAAGTACAGTGAAATTGATTTTTATGAGAAAATGTTAAATTTTTTATATAGATATTTTTTTTAGCCAACAACAAAATATCACTATACATTGTTGATTCAGTTCAGAAGAATACGAAAAAAAGCAATGTAATAGAATATATTGAAGTGAAGAAAATTTGGTATGGGGTAGTTATGATGATGATATTTTTATTGTGTACTTATACGGAGAGCAAACCCCATCGTCATTCATCATTGTGGTTTTCTATACAAAAAATAATATTAATAATAATATATACATGTGTGACATATATACAAATTTTTATTATTTTGCCAGAAAATCTACTATTTATAGAGGTTGACTTTTATTTAACCATAATCAAAGTTCATGAAATTGGAAATTATTGAATATATCAAATAAACATAAACAACATTATATATATCTATACATATATGTACCTATGGTATATATATTAAAATGAGTATATAATCTGATATTTATATAAAATAAATGTTTTATAAGCTATTATTTAAAGTACAACCCACTTACGTTAATCAAGATATTTGCATTTTATTATTACTGCATTGGTAAAAGTGCACTTGATAGTAAAATTGGCATACCTAATTGTTAAATTACATATTCAAATATTCTCAAGAATATATATATTAATTGAAAATTTTTAATAATATCTGTTAATATATAAAGTTAAACCTAATAATATTGATTTTACATAAAAATTATGAAATAAAATACATATTAGCTAAACAATAATTATCAATCTTCAGAAATAGAAATGTAAGTAAGCGGTGTATGGCTTTGAAGCAGAAATGGCTAAAGAATATTCTATAGAGAGCAGCTAGCGTGTCTATATTTTTGTATAATATAGTCAGTTTATATATATTAACCTTGAAATTATTACAGCACTATGTTTTATAATGCACTGGCATGGTTTGGTTGTCCAGTTTACATGAGTCTATCCAAACTGCAAAAAAAAAGTTGGAAGACAATTCATCTCTTATCTGTATGAATACTAATTCGTCCAAACCGCCTAATTGGAATTCTTACAAAGCGCCTAATTAGAATTCATCTGTTATACTGTTTAATTCTAATTAGGCGGTTCTTACAAAATTACTATTCCTAGTTACTATTTACTATAGTAATTTTGTAAGAACCACATAATTTAGAATTAAATACCATCGTGTTTAAAAATAATTTATTACTATACGTATACATAATCAAGAAAAAAACTTAGTACATACATATTAAGTTTTTTAAGTTTCCTTTTAGGTTTCCTGTTCCTGGCCTAATACATTTTGTTGTCAATACTATTATTTACGGTATGTTTACAAAGGCAATAATATAATTTTACAATTTTAGTAAATTTTCTTTTAAGATTTATTGTGTGTCTTTGATATGAAGTGGACAATGCGTTATAAATACTATTAAATATGAAATTATTATAAATATTTTTAATTACATTTTTATCAATATCAATCATGAATAAAAAATATGAAATTCATTTCTTTAATGCTATATTTTCTTCAGTTTTTTTATTTAATAATATTTATTCAAATTTTTCTTTTTAAATTAATTTATAATCTCTATTTTTAATTAAACATATACATACATAATATTTTTAATAATGGACAGAATTATATTTTAATAATGGACAGTGTCCTTTTATCGAATAAAATATAATTTCAATTTCAATATGTATCGTATAAGTTTACAATATTTTTTATTGTATATATGCATAAAATATCTATATATATATTGTATTTAGTCTCTTTATATATATTTATCTTTAGTCTTTTTGAAATTTAGTAAAAATGTGTGAAGAGGTTTTCGGAAGTGAAAATTATATAAAATAGCAATTATGATGTTAAAATCTTAAGAATGTGATATTTGTAGTATGTATAAGATCCTTGAATGTGCTAACATCAAAAGTACTCTTAAATTTTAACCTGAAATATTTAAGTATGTGGTATTTTAATGTAAATTGCCTTTTTATTCAAAACTGTTCGGTAGATAATATTCAACTCACATATTTTTTAGTCAACATTAGTCATTAGATGGATGACATTGTTCATATAAAATACATCGACAAGATTTAGTACATAAATTTAGAAAAAATTTAAAATATTTGGGCCCACTAAGTAAAAGTGTTTGAATACGAGTTATGTGTGTAAAATTATAGTCTTTGAATTTTGAAATTCATACTTAATTCTACGAATAGTTTGGTATTTGAAAATATTCAAATACTTGTAAAATATCTGAATTATCGTGAATACTTTTTGAATATAGAAAAGTAATCGAGGTGTTTTTACTCAGATAATCATTTTGATTAGGTTTTTAGTAAAATGAGGCTAATTGAATTTAAGAATAAAACTATAAATTAATCAAATAGTTCAAATAAGATACCCAAAAAAGTACCATAATAAAATACTCAAAAAAAGGTACCAAGTATCACACATTTTTATGGTAAAACAGAAGTCTTCAAAGTTTAAAAAATTTCGAATAAATTGCAACATATTCATCAAAATGGAATTTACTCTATTCTGTATTCCACTTTTAAACAGATGTCGATAGCACTGGTTTTTGGCATATGAAATTTTTGAAGTTAGCAAAGTACAACAAAAAGGGGCTTATTTTTGACAACCAAGTACTAATATAAATAAATAAAGAAACTGGATTTCAAAAACAAAATAAATAAAGAAATGAATGGAATTAATGATTTACGAAGTTATTCTAGAGTGTGGGTAAGAAACTTTATTTTATCATATAAAAAGGAAGCATGCTTATGGCAAACTGCACATCCAGATTATAATAATTCGATTATAAGAAATGAGTCTTATGATAAATTGGTAAACAAATTGAAAGAAGTTGAAAATGATCCAGATCGTATAATGGTTGTAAAAAAGGTAACTATTTTATAAATTTAAATGTTTATATAATATTCTATTATTGAAATTAAGGTAAATTCATTACGAAGTGCATTTAGAAGAGAATACAGAAAGAAGGTTGCCAATAAAAATTATGTACCTAAGTTATGGTATTTTGATATTTTATCATTTATTGCTGAACAGAGTCCAGGAAAAAAAATAAAAAATGGGCGTAAATCTAAATTACTTAAAACAGAATCAATAGATCAAGCAAGAAATATGTGCGTTGAAGAAGTATTAATAGATGAAAATATTAATATAGACCATTTACCAGAATCTGAACAAGAAATTGATGAAAATTTAATGGAACAGGAGCAGGAATTAGGTTTAAATATCAAACAAGAACTGAAACAACAAATGAGAGTTTTAAAAATATCCAATATTGAAACACAAGATACTGAACTACGAGAGGTATGGTATTTTTATATTTGCTGATTGATGTTACTTATTAATATTTTATAATTTAAAGGCGGTAAACACAATTGAAGATCATCAGTCCATATCAAGAACAGCTCCATATCAGGTAAGTACAATTGAAAATCATCAATGTTCTTTTAAGAAAATTAAAATAATAAAAAACATTTTTCATCAATGTTCTTTTAAGAAAATTAAAATAATATAATAAGCAAAATTTTTTTTAATTTGAAAAATTCAACTATAACAAAAAATTAAAATTTTTTTTGTTTCATATCAGGAACAGCAAGAACAATACCAACAAGAAATTGAAGAAACTCAGCATCCCCAAACTGCAATTACACATTCAATTCAATCAATACAGCTTTCAAAAGAACAACTGCATGCAATATTAAATCCAACTAATAATACATCTACAACTGCGGTAACCGGTAATTATATATCTAAAGATGAATTCGATGCAATTGGAATAAACGTAGCTAGCAAACTTAGATGCATGAATCCAACACAAAGAATAATAGCAGAAAAATTAATAAGCGATGTGCTCTTTAATGGACAATTAGATATTTTGTCAATATCATCAAAAATTATATCGACCTAATTTTAGGTTAAACTCGGAACATTATATCGCAATAAAGATTTTAGTGGTTGTCTTATGTATGATGTTTTTGCAATTTGTAACTGGAATGTTAAAATTGTGATGTTCTTTTATGTATGTAAAATTTTAAGTATAAAATAAATTTTAATAATTTTTATTTTTTTTTTTTCATTTTTATAAACATGGTACCACAAAACAACTGCAAAATTTGCTCTATGATTTTATTATTTAACATCACCATTTATCTATATTTATAATTTCAGATAATTTATACAATTTAGTTAAGTTTCTGGTTTAGGATCTGTAGTACCTTTAATTTTATTCCATAAATATTTTGAACTCTGAAATATGTTGATAAATGTGGAAATTATACGGTAATTATTTCATAAACCTACTGTTATTATTGGTAAATCAATTTTTTCGTCTTCTCGCACCAGTGCTTCATTTTTTTGTAATGCCATCCATCCTAAATGTATCCCGACTAATGAAGGCACCATTACAATAGCAACTAGATTGCGATTCCAAAAGGAATTTATTTTCTTTCCAGCCATTTTTTTTCTTTATTTTAAGACATTTTCCTAACTGTCACATCTTCCCAATGAACTTATTTTTCTAAATTATAAGAAATATTAGAAAATATCGCAAAAAAACTTTTGTTTGCGATTACGAATATTTTATTAAAAATATTCATTGTAATGGTTCATATTTAATTTTATTTTTCATTATAAATTATTTTCTATAAACAGGTAGATTTGCAATTGCAATATTTTTTTAAAATTATTTTCTAATAGCATATAGATGCGATTCCAAAAGAATTATTTTTTTTGCTGTCATTTTTGTTTTAATTTTTTAGGGCTTTCAAATTGTGACATTTCCGAGTTATACCTAACTGTTACATCTTCCCAATGAACTTATTATTCTAAATTTTAAGAAATATTATAAGATATCGCTAAGAAAAACCTTTTTTTTTTTGCGATTACGAACATTTAATTAAAATTTGTCATTGTAATATTTCATATTTAATTTTATTTTCCATACATAATTTTCTATTTTTCCAAAGAACTGTTTTTTAATTGCATTCAAATATATCGATAACATGGTTTTATTTTTAATTATTGCTTCATCCCTGCAGAATATCAGAACGTCAACTGTTGTGAATTGTGAAAGCCAAAAAAGAAAAACAAAAAATGGATCGCAAAGATGTTATTGTAATTAAAAAAGTTTAAAAAATATAATTAATACCTAATTATTTAACATAAATTGATTAATGATGTCCAATGACATTTATAAAATAAAATTAAGTTCAGCTATACAAGTTGATAAACAAAAGCAAGAAATGCATCCTGATGGGAGTGTTATTGCTGACAGTATATTGACATCTACAGAAAAATTTCAATTTACTGAAAATAAGGAACAGAATAACAAAGAAATTTTACAGAATTTAAATGAACATGGTTTTATTTTCGGAAGTACATCGCCTCGTGGAATGTCCACATCAACAGGAACTGTTGGAAGTAATGGTATCAATTGTATTCATAAAAAAGATTTTGAAAAAAATATAAGTTCGTGCTCCACTTTGGATATTCATAATAAAGTAATTATGTTTTTTTTATTACTTCTATAAATAAGTACGTAAATATGAAATTTAAGGTGGAAAATCTAACAATATCGGATGTACATAATCAATTAAAAGAATTACAGCAAAATTTATTGAAAAGTGAAAATGTGCGAGATGACTATAAAAGGCGATTAGAAGAAGCTACTAAAGATAAAGAACGTTGTTATCGTCAATTGGAAATTATAAGTGCATCAAATGAATCAAGGATAACTGAAATGCATTGTGTAATAGCTGAATTAAGTAAAAAACTGCGTAATAAACAAGATAATATTATTTTAGAAGAAAATGAATTAGAAGGAAGTGGTATTTATTTTTAATTATTATTTTATATATTTTCATTATAATTAGTTTCCTCTTAGAAATCAGTTATCAAGAGGGATCTATTTATAAATCTGAACTTAATTTGACTAATCCGGATGCTGAATGCCAAACTGAACCTTTTGAAAATGATTTTAATAATTCATTTGTTGATGATATTAGGGAAGAATTTAAGAATGAAACCCTCGCTAAGACACAAATTGAAGTAATTACGAAATGTTCTCTTCTTTTATACATTCTAATTGGTGTTCAAACTTATCAATATTATTTTTTTTAGGTCTTACAAGAAGAAGTATTTCATTTAAAAGCTCAAATAGCTTTATTAGAATCTCAGTTTGCTAGTAACAATGAAGAGTCTACTCCAGAAGCGCAACAAGATGAAAGTAAAGATGATGGTAGTAAAGGGAACCATAATAATGGAAATTATAAAGATGTTAAAAAGTTAAATTGTTGTTATAACAATTATAAGACTGATGATAATGAAAAAATCCATACCAAGGAATTAATATTAAATTCAAGTGAAATGATAGCCGTATGTTTAAATAGTAGTGCCATAAAACAATCTACAACTAAATATTTAAGTAATCAAAATATTATAATGTCTCAAGGTATAATTTATTCAATAACACAATCATTTTCAAATATATTTTTGTTTTAGATAATTATCAAAGGCAAATTAAAAATTCCACTTCTGACGCACCAGTACCAAAAATGGCTGAAAGAGTCAAGCTACGACGAACAACAGAGGAACAAAATTTAACAGGCAGCAATTTATTAAATACTGGAGTATAAATACAATATTTACATGAAAATTGTTTTATGGTAATTATGTTTTTTTATAGATTCAAAAAACAGAATTAGTTGAACATTTAGTATCTGGTATGGTACCAAGTAACAATATGTTTGATGATTTTATTGAACCATCATTGCATATAGAATTTCAAAGCTTACAACGCCGTGTTGAACATTTAAAAATACGAAATTCTGTACTGTCGCTCACGTTGGACGAAGTGAAAGAACATTGTGATCATTTATATCTCTTATGTGGAAAGTATGAATCAAATGCTGTTGCACTACAATGTGCATTAAATTGCAGTGATCGTGCAATCGAGGCCTATGATGTTATGCTTGCTCTGTTGGAAAGCAAGTACGATAATTATTTGTTTTTATTGTTTATACTAGTAATAATATAATTTTTATTTTTTTGTAGATTAGCAATATTGAAGGAAAAGTCACTTTCAGCTGAAGAAAGTCGAAATGCAGTAGAAACTGTAGCTCGTCATTTATTGGATAAATTAGAAAGTGAAAAGAATATATCGGAAAACAGTTTAGGACCATGGCAAAACACGTAAAATAATACTTATTTATTGATAAAGGTAAATCATATGCATTATCATTTAGATTTTGTATTACTGAGTCCCAGCCGTCAGTTCCATGGACTACGGATGACGACTGCCGCTTAAGAAATCATGTATCAAAATTGAAAGGACGTCGGTCTACCGTTCAAAATACAATAGTTAATTTAGAATCACCATTTAGTACACATTATGATCAGGCAAGAGAAGCATTTGAAAGCAATAAAGAAGCTAAATTAGATAACTCTCAAATGGATTTAGAAATGGCTGTATTAATGCAGGTAATTTATAAACATTTTATACAAAATAAACTAATAAATTTATAGTAAATATTATTTTAAGGAATTATTAAGTCTACGAGAAGATCTAATGGAAGCAAAACAAAATCGTGATGAAGCTGAAAAAGAAAAGAAAATCGCAATGGATAAAATATTTTTACTGCAAGATACTTTACAAAAGCTACAAAATCAATTAACGGATTCTGAGGCATTATTAAATTTAACTTCAAGAGTAAGACTAAAAGGCCAATTATATCTAAATTATAATGAAGTTTATTAAATATTAATATAAATTATAGGATCGTTCATCATTTTCAGAAGCTGATCATGCTGCTCTAATTGAAAGACAATTAGTTGAAGCACTAACACGGGAATCTGAACTAAAAAACCGAATACAAAGTTTAATTGGTTCAATGTCTATATCAAAAAAATATGATGAAAAATATATTCAAGTACAAAAATCAAAAATAAAACGATTAGAACAAAAAATCACGGAAATGAGAATGCAAAACACTAGTGCAAATGTTCCAGAAACAACATTATAATAAATAAAAACAATACATTATCCTAAAAAACAATATATCCTAATTGCAGTACGTAATCCCAAATTATTTTCATATTCTGTTTTGCTGCTGAAGTGCAAGTTAACAAAAAAAGAGTAACTAAATCCTTTTATAGGATACGAGGATTTTTTTTGCATATATATATATATATATATTATAAAAATTAAACTACACAAAGTTATTGCTTGTTAAATATGTACAAAAAAAAGTATTTATTATAAAGAAAAATAACTTTATTATTGCTAAATTTAAGTCAGTTATTTTTTATTTTCGTTACAGAAACTTTTTAGTGATCCTTTATTCTTGAGACTTTTCAAATTGTTCTTTAATTTTGTAAATTTCTTTATCTAATTCGACACATTCCTGTTCGATTTCATAATTTTTAGAAACTAACATAACCCAATGGGCTTCTAATAATTTCAGTTTTTCCCCAGCTTGTGTTTGCACTTGTTTTCTTTGCCAATTAATATCTTGAATTTCTTTTTTTAATTCTTGTAATCTGCCTTGAGCTTTGGCTTGTAATGCTGTAAATATTTCTAAAAAAGCCTTCCAAGTTTCACAGCCATATTCTAACATTAATTCCAAATTAACTGCACGCACAGATTGATGTTCTAACTGAGCATACGAATTTTCAATTGATTCTTGCCAAGCTGATATTTCTGATAATTTACCAGCTGATGGCGGTGGCAATTCATATCTTTTCATGCTGAGTGGTTCAATAGGTTGACGATTCTGAATCCTTTCAAATTCATGTTGCATTAATTTCGTTTCAAAAGCTGTTGTATTTAAGGTTGGTAAATGGTCCAAGTAATTTTTTGTGGGTCGATATCTTCTACATTCTTCCTCAACCATGGCTAATGCCTATAAAAATTTTAGTTGTATCACAAAAACGGAGCAAAATTATTAATTACCGATTCTCTAACACCAGGATCATCGTAACCATGATCTATGTATGGTAAAGCATCCACTACGACTTCCCCAGCCATGTTTTAGTTTTTTCTTAAGTAAATAAGTTTTTAGACAAACAAATTTTGTTAATGTCGGTTATTTGTTTTACACAAAAATATTGTTTTTAAATGTCAAAATTGTAAATAAAAATTCCGCTTTATCGAAAATTATTATTAGAAGCAGAAAAAGGAAATTTCTTACTTTTGATATACAGCGCCACTAAAATTCTGAACGCTACCTATTTACTTCTGCTTGTCAAAATCACCGGATATGAGAATTCTTTTTCAGTCCACTGTTATTTAATGGAGGACGTCTCTGCTCTCGCAGAATAAAATTTAAATCAGTTTAAGGAGTAAAAAACAAATAGAATGGTAAATAATTTTGTGAAAAATTAATGTAAAATAAAAAATTAGGAAGTGCAAACATTAGTGTTTATATAAACTCCGAATTTAGTGATATTTTAATGCACGTGTTTGTGTGGTTAGGTTTTTCATTTGCTGAATTATGCCATGTGTCAAGTGTTTCATATACTAAGTTTATACATTTTTTTTTAGAGTTTATCGGCTGCTCGCCCGTTGGTTTCTGTATATTCAGAAAAGAATGAAGCAGTTAAAGACAGCAATATCTGTCTCCCCGCTGTATTCAAGGCACCAATTAGACCTGATATTGTAAATGAAATCCATCAATTGATGCGTCGCAATCGCCGTCAACCTTATGCCGTCAGTGAACAAGCTGGTAATTTATTTTCACTTTCTTTTCTCTGCGACAGGAATTTAGTTTAAAGTTATTTTTAAGGTCACCAGACTTCTGCTGAATCCTGGGGTACAGGACGTGCTGTTGCACGTATTCCCCGTGTTCGCGGTGGTGGTACGCACCGTTCTGGACAGGGTGCATTTGGTAACATGTGTCGTGGTGGTCGCATGTTTGCTCCAACTAAATCATGGCGCAGATGGCATCGTAAGGTCAACGTAAATCAACGTCGTTATGCTTTGGTTTCAGCTATAGCCGCCTCTGGTGTACCAGCTTTGGTTCAATCAAAAGGACATATTATTGATGGTGTTGCAGAATTTCCACTGGTTGTATCTGATGACGTTCAGAAATTACAAAAAACTAAACAAGCTGTAATATTTTTGAGACGTATGAAAATCTGGGCTGATATCCAAAAGGTAAGTTCAATTTGTTTATAATAATATGGTACTATTAAGTTGGTAGGACCCTGTCATAAAATAATTTAATTAATTTATGAACAGAGGGAAAATTTATGAATAGAGATAATTTGTATAAATGCGATTTTTAATTATAAATTTAACATTATGATATGAATTTCAAAGATTTATTTAAAACGATAACAATTTTTACTTGGTATGGCCATTCTGGATTCGAACAGTAAAGATTTTAATAAAGTATTGACTTTATGATTCATTTTTTTGTGAAATATATCTTGCAGTTGTACTTGTTAAGTAATACTAATCTAGTAGTACTCGTTAAGTAATACTATTTTGAATACTATAATTTAGAATTAAGAATTATACATAAGTATAGTATTATGCTTTCGCTGTACATAACGGGCATCAAGACTTGATTAAGAGTCAAAATTTATAATAATTCCTATTAGGTGTATTTATATAATTAGTAAATGAATAAATTTATAAACTAATAATTGTTTATTCTTCAATAGGTTTACAAATCACAACGTTTCCGTGCCGGTCGTGGTAAAATGCGTAATCGTCGTCGTATTCAACGTCGTGGGCCATTAATTGTTTACCATAAAGATGAAGGTTTACGTAAAGCTTTCCGTAATATACCAGGGATTGAAACAATGCGTGTTGAAAAAATGAATTTATTGAAATTTGCGCCAGGTGGTCATGTTGGACGTTTTGTTATTTGGACAGAATCGGCTTTTAACCGGTTAAATGATATTTTTGGTACATGGAAGACTCCATCAACAATGAAAAAAGGTTATAATTTACCTCAACCAAAAATGGCTAATACTGATTTGTCACGTCTATTGAAATCAGAAGAAATTCGTAAAGTATTACGTGATCCTAGAAAGAAGGTATTCCATCGTGTACGTCGTCTTAATCCATTATCAAATACACGTCAATTGATCAAACTTAACCCATATGCTGAAGTTTTAAAACGTCGAGCTATTTTAGCTGCTGAAAAGAGAAAAGCTAATAGAGCTATTGAAACTGCAAAACGTCGTAAAATTCAATTGCCTAAATCACATTTTGCTATTAGATTGACTAAACTAGCTGAAGAACGTAAAAAAATGTTGGTGAAAACATTAGCGGCAAAAAAGAAGAAGCTTGCTGTTAAAAGAGCCGCTGCTAAGAAAATAAAACCAGTAGCAGCAACACCCAAGAAGAAGTAAAAACAATCAAGCATTGGTTTTTGTATGCAAATAAAATATATTAAAAATTATATGAAATCTGTATTCATAATAAAAATATATAAAAAATTCAAAGTAATACATATTTTTTATTTTCACCTTTTCAACATTTGTTTTCGTAATTTTATGTATACATAATTACACCAATTTCCAAAGAGCCGAATAAATAAGATTAAAATTATTTGCCTTGTTTTAGGTAAATATTTTTAATTCTTTTATTAAGTTCAGAAATATGAATTAAGCCACAAATTCAAATTTCTTCATAATTTTGGTAGTAAATTATACTGTACCTAACCCTCGATTTACACGGTGGAATGGTTCTCCAAAAGTACCGTGTAAATTGAAACTGTAAGTTGAAATCGTGTAATTAAATTCATATTTTATATTGAAAAAGTATATGTAATTCTGAAGTAAACCAATATGTATTACATTTTGTTTTAATAAAATAATATATTATTTTATTTAAAAAAATGGATATTAACTTTTTATATAGTGTACTAATTATTTAAAGCTTAAAGATAAAAAGGATAAAATTGTTTTATCCTTTTTATCTTTAAGCTGCCAAATAAACGCCTTACTAAACATTTTTAAGTTAAAAATTATATATGTATTGAAGTATAATAACTATTAACTAGTAAATAATTAAATCGCAAGCAAAACTATAATTAATAAACATTTTAATAAAATTCAATATTTTAAATTAAACATAAATTGAAAATTGGTTTTTTGAGATTTTTTATAATCTTAACTTGGGGCATAAAATTAAATTAAACATAATTGATTTTTTTTTTTATATCAATTAAAAAAAATCAACCCTTAAAAATTACCGAAAAAAATTTTATTATTCGAAAATTGGAAAAGTAGTAAGAAATTTTTTTTTGATTATCCAGAAAAGTATTATTTAATTCAGATTAAAATTTGAAATTCAACGGTTATTGAGATTAAAATTTGGATAGATTTTTTGAATTCTAAATTTGCGCGATAGTTTTAAAATTTTAGTTTTCAAAATTTTTATGACCGTGTTCAATGGAAAATTAGTGTAATATAAATGCAATTTTTCCGCATTTCTCCAGTCGTGTTAAACCGAAACCGTGCAAATCGGGTACTGTGTAAATCGAGAGTTAAGTGTATAGTATAGAAGAAGACAGTTCGTTTTCAACTCTCGCTTTAAATAGGTAGAACGTAGAAGGATGGTTTTTTATCAAAAAAATTAAATTAATAGTTACAAAATTTAATTTACATATTTATGTTAGTGATATCGTAGATATAAGAAAAGATTTGTAACGCAGAACGAAGATTATGTTCCTTTTTTTTACCTCTCATTCACCGAAGAGATCCAAATTTTAGTGAAGACAATAACCACAAAAATGAAAGCCTCACTTGGTGGATGCGAGGATCTCTTCGGTGGATGGGAGTTAAAAAAAAGGGACATAATCTTTGTTGTGCGTGACAAATCTTTATATTCTTATATCTACGATGATATTCTGTAAAGTTTAAACAATATAAATGAAACATAGATAAACAATATAAATGAAACATAGATGTTGTTTAGTTAAAATCTCTGCTAAACAATGCTATCAACCGCAATAAAATGTTTCTATTTATAGAAGCATTGTAAGAAAAAGCACTTTTTAATATCCTTTGTGTTTTTTTATAAAAGTTCTATAGATAGCTAATTTAATTCTATTGTTTTTTTTAAAAGCATTTATATTTTAGTTTTAGACTGTAATTTATTCTTCAATACTAATTTAGAATAAATAATCATACTACATTACATAAAATATATTCGTTTGAATTACTTTTTATTTTTTTAAAAATGAACTAATTTTCGTAAAAGAAGATACACTTCAGAAATTTTCATTTTATTCCGGTCCTAATTTATTCAAAAATATATCTAGTAAATTTTTATCCATAAAATAGGAATTATATACTTATATATATATATATATATATGTATTTATATTTATATAGCTTCATTATCGCAAGAAAATAATTAACAAATTATAAACAAAGTCTTAAAACAGTAATCTGACTTAAATTTTACAAACATATTTGATATGTCAAAAGAATTTCATATTCACTCTTCTGAACACTTCAATTTTTAGCCCTTCTGAACACTTCAATCGCTGTTCGATTCAAGTTGAATCATTCAACCAATCTTCTATATTCTTCCTTGAAGAACTAAGTTGAAACAATTTTTTTTTATTTAGTGTTGAACTGTGTGGAATAGTAAAACTGATCTTTAGGGCCAACCATTAGTTTATCTTTGTAGGTTTTATCTAAAAAATCGTACTATACTACCATTTAGGTAAATCGGTGGCAGTTTCTGTGCATTTGCAAAAAATACATGAATAGATTTTACATCATTTAACTTTATTCTCCACTTATTGGTCCATTCTTGAAAATATTATTTGCACGTTGCGTGCTTGCTATTGGTTCATTTAAATTTTTGTTAGAAGCTATTAGGGATATATCATCTGCGAACCTAGCAACAAGTTTACCCTGTGGATCTGGTAGATCGATAGAGTATAGGACGTATAATATAGATCCCACCATTTAATTCTTTCCTCCGTCTATTTCACATTAAATATTTCTTGAACGGCCCATTCCTTTGTTTTTGATGTTATTTCCTTTCCAGCAACTCTAACATATTTTAGTTCTATTTTTCAGTACTGTGCGCTGATCCTATCTGAAGAATAGCTTCCATTTTAGCCATTCGTTATCCAACCATGGTAACAGGTTCCAGAATACTTTGCAGGGTAAAATTATGATAATTTTGATTATTTCTGGAGCCAGCTACTACTGGCTAGTTTTCATTTCTTGTGCTTACTTCACTTCTTTCCTAAAAAGTTATGCTGGAGCACTTACTGGAACTTTTTATGTAGTTGATTCGACCTTCTTTTTTGGAGCTCCTTAGCTGCGTGCATCAATCAGTTGGATGCACGTAGCTAAGGATGCTACGTGCATCCTTAGCTACGTGCATCCAACTGATCGGAAGTTGGAACACTTAGCTGGTGTACCTTTGTTTTAACGGATTCTGTAGTAAGATGTATTTCCGCATTAAAGTTTGGATTCGTTGGCAAATCTGGTGATTAGCTATGAATTCCAGGTTTTTTGATTTTAGTTCAGGGTTCATCACTGATGTTACTGAATTATTAACAACAATTTTATTTTGGTGCTTTTCGGTTTCACCTTTTATTTTGGTACTTTTGGGTTTCATCTATACAAAATAAAGGTACATATTATAAGAAGGTATATTATTTATATAAATTAGTTAGTATGCAATTTCTACCTAAACTTTAATTTTTAAATAAAATTTAGATACATATAAATTTATCCTTTTAAAAATACATCTATTACTATTTACACCTTTCGCTATCTATTTCAATTTTTTTATATATATATATTTTTTTTTAATTCTTAGCAAATATTTTTTTTTTAATTCTTCAATATTTTTAATTTTAATTTTTTCTCTTTTGACAAATGTGCTTACCTCTTATCAGACAAATAATGTATGATTTTCACAATGAAAATTATACATTATCCATAAAATTCCATTCCCGCATCCGTATGTATAACAAAAATTCAATTATTGTTTAATAACCATTAAGAAAGAGAAAATAAAATTTCATTATATCTTTTTTTTAAATGTTTAGTAAATAATGTATTAATCACCCTGTATATAATAATTTTTTAATTGTTAAATAAAAAACATTTTCTTCTTTTTAATCACGCCATTATTTATTTTTATCAAAATTTTCTTATAATATTTAGTATCTATCTATATTCTTATATTTATAAACAGGGGATTGTATATAAGTCTACATTATGCAAGTCCATTGGTATTCAAAAAACGTAAATTACATCCGTATACGAAAATTAATAAATAAAAATAAACAAAATTATTATTAATAATATTAAAATTAAATACCTATTTAAAAAGTAGTTAATGAAATATAATTTAACCCGTTTTAAAAACGTATTTATGCTTGGGAATCTAAAGAAATCAATGACGAATACCACTTGATGGATTCTTTCTATATAATGCAAATTGGTATATATATATTATATATTAAAAATTATAATGAAGTATACTTTTGCCAATTTTTATGAACGGAACACAAAAACAGACAAAATAAAATTTAAATTATACAAATTTATTCACAAATATATTATGTAGCATAGATTTAACTAAATAGCGCCTGTTTATTGTTGAAGTTAATACTATACAAAACCGAAAAATCTGAACATATGATCAAAATGAAATTTATTTTCTTATTTTAATGTATTCTTTTATTATTACTTTTGATTAAAATTAAATTGATTAAAAAAAATATTTTCATGCCTTTATTTTTTTTTTTTTTTGATTTATAAAAATTCTCAATATATGTACTCCTCTCAAGCGCGAATAAAAGAGACATTTTCAACAATAAAACAAAGCTTTTCGTGTTTTGGCGATACCTCTTCAAACTAAATTTTTGTTTTACACTATTTTCGAATTAGAAACACAGAGTAATATTACTTATTTAACAAAAAATCTCCTACCTATACCTATATACAATAAATAAAATTTAATAATATAAAAACTTTTTGTTATTTTAGAAGATATCTACGTAATTTATTTATAATTCATTGAGTAAGTTCACTCTCAATCAGTACATAGAATATATTCAAGTTGATAAGACGGGCCAGCAAAAAAAAGAAAAAAAAAAACAAGAAAATATTCTGAAAGAAAATCATTAAAAATATATTAACATAGAAAAAAAAAAGTTCAATTTTTATTTTAAAAGTGGGTTTTATATAATTCGTACTATGTAGTTTATTGTTATACAAAAGTTTAGGGTAAATTATATTATGAAAAATTTAAATTAATTATTAAAAAGGACAATATTAAAAAAAAAGAATTAATTAAAAAAACGCTAAAAAAAACAAAATATAACTTTAATACATCAATTAAAATGGATTATTTTGGTGGTATAATAAATTTTTGTCTTGGATTCTCTCTGTTAGGATGTTTAGAAGCACTTTCTGTAGCATTTATTTTATTTTATGTTTGCACTAAAACAAGGTATGTATAAAGATCTTCAATTAACACATCAATTAAACATTTTATAATATAAGTAAATAAATTTACAAATAATATATATTTTAAATACATTTACATTTTTTTCTTAATTTTAATTAAGTTTATGTAATACGTCGCAAATTTTTTGAATAATTTTGCATAGTAGTATTTTATTTGAACCCTGATGATAATATAAAAAAATTGTTTTGCAAAAATAACTAATATTGACATCAAATTTAAATATCGGTATAAGAAAATCTTCCAATTCTATATTGAATTTTAATAAAAATTATATTTGCACATTTTTTTAAACCAATAATTGCTTATTTATACCAATAATTGTAACTTTTGACTATAATTTTCATATAATTACTAATATAAACGATTGATTGATTTTCATTCATATTGTATATATAATATAAAAAATAGGAATTTTGTGAAACATATTTTTATTACTAATTGTAATTTAATTTTAATATTTGCATACAAAAAAAAAATAACTATGCAAATAATGAAAAAGCTTCCACATATTGTGGAAAAATTGAAATAGTGATTATAAATTGCCACAGAAGTTGTTAAATTTTTATATTATTTGTAACTTAATCCTATATTTTTTTCTTTTTACTTTTTTTTTCTTTAATTGAATATTTTGTCGTTTATTCAGATTATAAAATTCTTTAATTAAAATACAGAGGTTAATTACTTTTTAGGGTAAAACTTACGAATATTGTGAACGAATTGAAACAAATTTTTGTATGAAAAAACTTTTTAGTCTAACACTTTAGTTTGGTCCTTTTTTGTTGTATATGTAAAGATATGTATATGGAAAACTGGAATAAAAAAATTAATGTTGACAAATTTTGTACATAAAAATAGTCAGTCCAAATGACAATTTTTTGAAAATTTTGAAAATTTATTTTCATACAAAATTCAACAAAATTTATAGAAATAAATTTTGTTTAAAGTTTTAACAATTTTTCTTAATTCTTTGTACAAAATTATGAACTTTGAAAAGTACTAATGTTTTTGATTGATTAAAATATCAAAAAAATTATTGTTTATAATTTTTAATAAAATCTAATAATATGATACAGTTGCTAAGTTATTTTTTAATATTATTAAAAATAAATATTTAGACATTAAGTATATATCATAATATTTTTTTTAAATTCACTATAGTGAATTTAAAAAAGATATTATTATGACATATTCTTATGTATACGGTGATGTTAAGTCTGTATATAATTTATTTTTATATTTTAAAGTTTAGGCAATAATATCCATTCACTAATCTTCATGTTTGGATTTTTTGTAAAGAAAAACTATTTTCTAACAAAATTAATTTTTTCTGAATTAAAGTAAATTGGATAAGTTCAAAGTATTCATCTTTTATTTTATATATACATAATATAATATAATAAAACTGCACTGCAGACAAATATTTGTATATTAAAAATATATATTAGCTAATTTAATTACACAAGCCTCTCAATGTCATTTTGCAAGTTGTAGTAAATTTCCTTTTTTCCTTTATAAAAGTATATTTTTTCGTGATTGGAAAAAATAAATTCTTTAACTTGTACTTTTGGGCATAATGATTGAATTAACTATATAATTGGCAATCATTGAATCTCAACATGTTCTTTTATTGGGTTTTTAGTTGAAACATATTTTGGAAAAATGAAAGAAATATTTTACTTTTGGTACAGTACTTTATTCAATTTATGTTAGAAAAAATGTCGTTAATTTTTCGGTATTATTTAATTTGCGATAATTATGAATTTAAATCAAATTTAATATTTAAATATTGAATTCCATTTTATCAAATATTATTCTACTTTACTAACAAATTTATTAAAAAAATATATAATATTACTATTTATATGTTTTTTGTAAACACTATAATTTTGTAAATAAATATCACGTATAGTAAGAAATGTGAACTTGTCATATAATATTTGTTTAGTCTTACACGTTCTATATAATTTGATGTATTAAAAAATGTGTGTAATGATTTTTATTTAAAACATTTATTAATTAGTTTTAAAATACAAATAAATAAATGCTATAAATATAATTATATTAGATTGATATAATATCAACACCACTAAACTCTTTAATTATAAAATCAACAAAAATAAAAATCTTTAATTATATTAAAAGTTCTCTTATTCCTTTTAAATAAATAAAAAGAAAAAAAAAAACGAAAAATCTACTAAATAAATCAATCTGAAGGTAAATTTATAATACGTAGTATAATTTAAAATTCGATTATTGAACTTTGTATTGATTTCTTAATTTCAGAATTTAAATTTTTTATAAGTTTATTACTATATGTAAAATATTAAATATTTTGTAAGATTTACTTGTTGTTAATTTTATACACTGAAATAATAATAATTATTTAATCACACATATTATTGATAATAATCTATTTTTTTTATTTAATTTTATAATATTATTTTCTTTTAAAATTAATCAAACTATCCAAAGTTCAATAACGACAATTTTTTTCCGTTCCTTTTGATTATTTTTATTTAATATTTTTAATTTAATCATGGAGATAAAAATATTATTAATTTAAAATTAAGATTCTTAATTGTACTTTTGCATTGCTTTTTGTTTCCATTTTAGAGCTTCATCTGTAATTGGTTCATTGTTTCCAGCATTAGGTATTAATTATGGACGTTCTATAATGTCTATTGGTTTTGATAATGTTTTTAGTTCTCTCCGCAACACGAGTAAGGTGAGTGATTTATTAAATTTATTTCTTAAAGGTTAAAAAAAATATTTATTAGATTATTTCTTACATTTTCTTCTTATTTATTCGAATATACATTTTTATACCCATAGTTATAATAATTTTATATACAAATGAATATTATTATATTGCGAACATAATTTTTACTTATTTTTTTCATATATTCCTTAGCATTATTTTAATAGCAGTGATAAGAATTAATGGCACTGGCATGATTTCTGTTTATAATTTGGTTTTGATAAAAATAAAGTATAAAAACTATAAACATAAAAAAAAAACAAAAGAAATTTTTTGTTTCGAATTAGCTATAAAACTTAACACATTTGTTTTAACCGTTTCATTAATATCAGATTTAAAAAATTTACAAATTAATGTATAAATAAATATACATATTTATAAATTTTTCAATAAATTTAATTTTACTTTTGTTTATTAAGACACATAATATCTTTCTGTAAAATACACATTAAATTTTAAAAATATATTTGTTTTATAATTTATAACTAATTTTACATAGAAATGGATTATGGTTGTCAATTAAATTACAAGTAGTTAGTCTTTCGAAGCCAAAATTTTAATTTGTAATTTAAATCACGTACTGTAGATTATATATCTATTCAATATCAGGGTAATAATTACATAAATAGACTTGAGAACCTTTACTCTACAAGGTGTATTTCGATACCAGAATTTTAAATAATAACTTTAATATTTTTAGTTATTACAATTTTCAAAAAAGAAATATATTAATAATTTGTAATAGTTAAAAAATTTGAAATATTCTACAAAATTTTCAATAAAAAATAACTAGGTTTAAGTAAAGTTCAAATATTTCTTTTATTACCAACAGAATTTATGTCACCAAAAAGAATCACAAACAAATCCTCTTCCGGCTGTATTTATTTTTTTTAGATCAGGTAAATAAATCATATTCGAAAGTAAATAATATACAGTTTCCGACAAAGCTGACCTTGCCTGTTAAATTCCGTGAATTTGAGCTTTGGTTTTTGAAAATTCCAGTTAGACTTTTAGGCTTTGAGAATTCAAATCAGTAGCTACTGATTTGAATTCTCGCTTTTCTTTTTTTCTGATTTGCTAGAAATCAGATCTTTTTTGTTTTCCGTAAAGTATTAATTACAACAAGCCTTAATTTAATTTATTTAAGAACGTCAAAAATTACTTTTACTCGTATAATTTCCTTTGACTATATAATATAGCAATTTGTCGGTTAGCAATTTGTCGGTTTCATATATTTTCCTCAAAAAAATGTGGAAGCATCAGCCAATAGGAAGTGTCGAATACGAGAATTGTTCAGGATGCATCAATTCAAAAGAAATGGAACTAAATTAAAATACCTATTGGCAAGTATCATTAATATTCAATAAATAAGACAAAATAATAATATCAATTAACCCTTTGATTTTAACATTTTATCATTCACCAACATAGTTTAGTAATATACTAATAGTGATTTAGCAATGAAATATTAATGAATTATAACATAATCAAAATCCAAACCAAAAGATAAGATTAAATTAATTATTAATATATATTAAACTACAATTACAGCAGGGGCAGTAGTAACAAAACTAAAGCTGGTAGCAGCAATATTTTCTGTAAGAAGGTAACCAAATGAACCTATGTATTAAATTCAAATACTCACAGAATTTGTATTCTTCTTAGATTTCTTATCAATGTTCATTCCTTTTTCATACATTTTCACTTCTAAGTTTCTAAAATTACAAGTTTTAACATGCTTAAGTGTCTTGTAAAGAAGTCCTTAAACATGCAAAAAATGTAAATAAAATATGTTTTGTTTAAAAAATAATTTTGTAATCAAAGGGTTAATAAACAAAATTACGACATTTTTTTCATAAATATATTTAATCAAAAAAGTCAGAAAGGAAAGGTCAACAAACTAGATTTTTAAACAAAAATACGCCATATAGTTTTTTGATAATTTTTGTACTGTGTATATCTAAAATTTAAGATAATGCTGAAATATAATCTGTCCAAATTAAATTTGGTATAGTCAAAGATAAAGTGTTCATTATCCTCATAGTCACTGCAACGACTGCAGTAATTAGGCAACCTACTATGAATTTGAACAAGTATTAAAACTATGATTAGTGAAAAAACAATTTAACATTTTAATCTTTTTGGAACAGAAATGAGAGGTTGTAAACCAAGGTTTTTTTAATAGGGCAGGAAAGATTTTTTTTAAAAAAATGTACTCTTGTCTAACGAAATTTTATTGTATGCTGTACAAAACATTTCGTAAATTTTGAAATTGTTTCAAATAAGAGCATTGCAAACATTAATCTTTTTATTAATATTCTGTAATCCATTTACAATGAAATAAATATATTCCATATATATTTATTTCATTGACAGATAATTATAAGTTTTATAAATCTCATGTTTTTAACACAATTTTTTAATTTCTATTTCTTTTCAATATTCTGAATAAAATAGTTATAATATACAAACAATATAAATTAAAATTTGCTGTACCTTAGATGACTTATATCAATAAAGTTAATAGAATATATTAAGTTTATTCTTATATTATTAATATGTAAATCAGAAAATCACATTGAAATTTTATGTCCTACATAATTTTATTGGCAGCAGATATTTATTTTTGTACGAAAAAATACACGTTAGGATTAGTAGGGCAACTCAGCTGTTTCCTCCAAAAAGTATTACGATTTTTTATGCTCTATCCATTCTAGGTATATTTATTTTATTAAACTAATTCAAAATTACGAAAATAACTTAATATATTTAGAAATACAATTTTGATACAAAATTTCGCAGAAAAATATCCCAGATAGTTGTCAAGAATTTTAGAAAATTGATAAATCTTGTCTTGTCTTTTTTAGACATCGTAAAAATGAGTGATAAATGAATTTGTGGCATGGCATGACAAATTGAGTGTGCCCGTGCCCGGACAGCAGAAATTACAAATTTTTAACTGATTATATAAAAGATATAAGCCACCTTTAAAATAAAAAAAATTATTTATTATGTATGTAGAAAAGCATTTTCAAAAACAATGTATGTACATAAATTAGTGAACATCCTTCTTTTTTTAAATTTGCCAATTAAATTACTATTTCCCAATAAGCAGAATTTGGATTTTTTGTCAGAAAATTAAAAAAAAAATGAAAAAAATTCCACACCGATTGTGACTTTTTCCGTAACAATTCTTAATAACAAATAAAGTAGTTGACAAAAACTCCGAATTTGCCGAAACTCATGCAATAAAGTTTTAAGAAAATTAGAAAGTTTTATTTGAATAAGTTTTATATAACTATCTTTCAAGCGTTTTTTTTTAATAGTTAAAAATTACCTGAGTTTTTCCTTAAGAAAAATTAAAAGAATTCGTAAAGAAAAAGAAACTTTCTTTTAGATAAATTATAAAATGGATGAAAAAAAATATATTCTTTCAAACAAAAATAATAAACTTTTTAAATCTTAATTTTTTTAAAATATTTTTTTTAATTAATATTTACTTTTATTAATTACTAATATTTTTTTTAGTTTTTATGTCTGTCAATTAATCTGCCCTCTGTGTCATAGAATACTTTGTTAAATCGCTTCTTTACTTGTTCTGCATTTCTTCAACATAAATATTATACAATAATATTTATGTTGAAGAAAAATATTCGTTTAAATATTGAAATTATATGAGTTTTTATATTTTTATATCTCTTTTGCATAATAATTTTGTGCATACAAAATTATTCAAATATTTTTATTTGAAAATTTATTTAGAATTTATTTAGAATATTTTTTACGAAGGAGGTTTTTAGGAAGAGTTCATTTTTCTATTATCCGTTTACCTGTTAATTATTATTTTTTTCTTTCACTCACCTTCGGAGTTGGTAAGAAATGATTCCGAATTCTGAAGGAAATTATAATTTGACACACTAGGTAAATAAGTTTTTTTTATTAAATCGAGTTATTTTGATTTAGTATCGATATTGAACATTATTAATCCATGGCCATTTGATTTCATTCGCAGTGCAAAGAATTAACGCGCGTCCAAGCAAAGAAACGTAGAAGTTCAATTTTATTGGTTATGTCAAATTTTATTATATATTGTTAAATTTTGTAAATGGTGAATATTTATTCTTAAAAGAAATACGAAGAAATCCAACTTTTATTTTAATTAAATATTTTTATTATTATTCAGAATTTAATAGGTTTAAAAAATTAATAAAGTGTTACGATATTGCAAAAATTCTGTAAATATATTTCAGAATTTTTCTGAAATATATTTACAGAAAAAAAATATCAAAAACTTTTTTACCAACTCCGAAGGTGAGTGAAAGAGAAAAAAAAAGTAACAGATAAACGGAAAACAAAATATGCTTCACGTCATTTTAGCGAAAATAGCAAAATATTAATTCAAAAAGTTAGATTTTCGCTGGCGTATAACTTTAACTAAAAAAAGTTTTTGTTTAACGCCACATTGTAGAAAGATTCTTATTGTTATTCAACGCAGAAAATACTTAGCATTGCGAATTGAAAAAAATTAACGTAACTTTGATTTTGCTTTGCGCTGCTTTGGCGCTCCTCAACAGATCATTCCGAATTCACTATAAACATAACCAAACTTATTCTCAAATTAAGATATAATATTTGATTAATCACCGGATCACCCGCCCACCGCATACTATTTTATTATATATTTTCTGTAATGAAGGAACAGGTTATAAAATTCAGAGGTTTCTGGAATGAAGAAGTAGGGCCAATGATATTTTCGCGATGTTGTTAGTATATATATAGGATATAGAATAATTTTTCAATTTATTTCTTTTAAGGATGTCAATCAACGTCATAATAATGCTGGTCATGGAGCCCAAAATCTTCTTCAAATTACACCACATGCCGGCAGAAAACCATATAATGCAATTTATGATTGGGGTATATATTTACCTCATATGGCACAAAATTTACGATTCAAAAAATATGATTTTCCGCAGGTTGGTATAATATTTTTCAATGAATATAATTTAAAAAAATGTATAATATATATTTATATTAAAATATATGTGTATTTATAAAAAGTTCAATTTAAATAATGTATTAAATTACATAATATATTTTATATTTAGGTATCAGATTTAGTTTTAAAAGATGCGACTCTTCAGCGGGCTATTAAACAATCTTCTGAGGAAATTTTTAAAGAAAGAACTGCCGAAGATCGTGAAAACGATGAAACATTTATATCGGAAGATAGTGAAAATAAATTATATCAAAAAATACTTAAATCTCAAAATAAAAGAAAAATTCGTATTCTTACTGATATGAAATCAAAACTATCGGATATCTTATTACGTATGACTTCATGGGTACTATATAAATTATTACCATGTTTTTTAAATGGCGTTGTAACACACACTAAACAAGTTGAAATGCTTAAAACAGCTAGTGAACGATCACCTGGGGTACCATTAATATTTTTACCATTACATCGTAGTCATTTAGATTATATTATGGTAACTTATATACTTGTTAATTATGATATAAAAGCACCACTCGTAGCTGCTGGTAATAACTTACAAATACCTGTTTTTGGTAGATTATTAAGAGGATTAGGTGCATTTTTTATAAAAAGGAAAATTGATCCAGTTATTGGTAAAAAGGATATATTATATCGAGCTGTATTACATTTATATTTGCAACATGCTCTAAAATTGGGTCATAATATTGAATTTTTCATTGAAGGCGGGAGAACAAGAACCGGAAAACCATGTATGCCAAAGGTATATTTCCATATTATTTATTTCTTCATACTATTAATATTGAAGCATGTTATATTATACAATAAAGTGTTAAATAATTTTACATTTTATGTTTTGTAAAATTAGAACGGGATTTTGTCTGTTATTGTAAATGCATTTATGGATGGTACTATTGAAGATGCTTTATTAGTTCCTGTGTCTGTAAATTATGAAAAATTAGTTGATGGTAATTTTATTAGAGAACAATTAGGCCAAAAGAAAAAGCCAGAATCTTTTCGATCAGCAATGTCAGGTATTTGGAAAGTAAGTACTTGTATTATTTTTTTTATTCGAATAAATTCAATATTTCGGGTCAACATATATTTAATATTATTTTACGATTTAATACGCTACGGACTACAATTTAATAATTCTTATATGATTATTTTAAGGCACTTACTTCAAATTATGGTTTAATGAGAATTGATTTCAATGAACCCTTCTCCATAAAAGAATTAGTTTCATCATATAATCGAATTGCTCAAGAAGAAGGTAGTACAAGGGTTTACCAACCAGGAGAAAGGTAAAAATCTATAAATTTTTAATTTATCATAAGTTAATTTAAATCTGAATAGAAGATTACAACATATACAGTCGTCTTCATCACTTTATGGTACTGATGTTGTTAATGAAGAACATCGAACTTTGGTCGATAGTATATCACGCCAAGTTGTTTATGATTGCGCTGCTACAACATCTGTAATGACCACAAATGCTATAGCATTTTTATTATTAACAAGATTTCGAAATGGTGTTGCTGAATCAATATTAGTTGAAGAATTAGATAGATTGCGTGACATATTAAAAGGGCGTCGAGATTTAGGTTTTTCTGGGAATTCGTTAGATATTGTTAAATATGCTTGTGATTTATTGGGTGAAGGTATAAGTTATTAAATAATTTACAACTAATAAATTTATAAAAACCACTTATATATTGTAGATATGGTTAGTCGTATTGAAAACAATGAGCATATATTTATTAAACCAAAGATAGAAATACCAAATGTTATTGAATTAGCATATTACTCTAATGCTCTAACACCACATTTTGCATTAGAATGTATTGTTGTAACAACATTATGTAAATTACTAGAAGGGCATTCAAATGTAAGAAACCTAAATTTAAAAATAATTATATATAATAAATTATCATTTAGGGAAGTGGAGTTTCAAGAAGACGTTTAATTGAAACTTGCAATGATCATTGCGAAATATTACGATATGAATTTATTTTAAGTAAACCAACACAAAATTTAACTTATTTAATTGATGAAACAATTGATAATTTAGTTTCTCGTGATATTATTAAATCACTAGAGGTATACGTAAAATAATATGATAATTATTTTTATTATAATAATTAAATTTTTACCGTTTAGTCAAAAAATCGAACAGAAAATGATATTCACACAGATCGAATAGTGACGTCAATTAGGATGCATGATTTGGATTTAGATGATGATTTTGATGACGATTACCAAGTGGAAAAGGCCGAAATTTTCCTAACAGATAATAAAGTAGAATTGGATGCATTGTTATCAGTTTTAGCACCATTTGCTCATTCATATTTAACCGTTGCAGAAAGCTTAGATATAATATTTAAAAAAGAATTAATACTCGAAACAGATTTTATAAAATATGTGATTAAAAGTATAACAAATAAATATGAAGGAGGAAATTTACGATATGGTAATTATTTTAAATTAAAGTTTGCTGATTTAAAATAAATTTAAAAATATATATTTTTAGGTGAAAGCATATCAACGGAATCAGTAAAAAATTGTCTTAAATTATTTGAGAAAATGTCTATAATTAAAATAATAAGTAAAAGTAATTTAAGACTGTTGACACTTGCAGATTGTTACAATTCGATGGATAATATTCAAAATGTTATAGATCAAATACATGCTATAGTACCAAATCAAAAATAATAATTAGATTACAAAGTATATATTTTTTATAAATAGTTTTTATATTTTAAGATTATTTTGTCATGTATAATAGAATATTTTATACGAAATTCGTAATAATAAATTGCCAAAAAAGTAGATTTTTTTTAATTTTGATGAAATATTACAATATTAAGAAAATTTGACTGAATTGTTAGAAACATATATTTTGTAATTAAATATATAATATATAAAATATATTTTATGTATATCGTTTTTGTTATTATTACTTATTTATGGAAAGTGAGAGCAATTGTGTCTTAAATTTTAAAACAATATTTTCTATATAGATTGTTTCCACAAATTTAGTAGCGTAGCGACGAAGCATTTAATAATAATTTATAGGGAAGTTATCTTAAAATTAATTGCATTAATGGATTAGATAAATCGAGTGATATTGACGTCTATGTGAAGAACTATTGTGTAGTGTCGGGTGCACTATTGTCTTCATTATCTACACTTTTACACCATGATTTATTGCTGGAAAGGTGTTGTAAGTACAGTTGCGTTTTCTTTTTGTTTCCTCTTTTTATTGTCGAGAAGATAAATCGTAGAATTTTGTTGAATACTAACATAACAAAATGGACATAATTACGGAAAGATCGAAATCAACTAATTTGTATTTTGTACCAGTTTATTTCCCGAAATAAAATCTGAAATAGTTGATCTAGCTTTTCCGTAATTATGTTTGAATGTAGAGTAAAATAAATTCGTATAATAAATTTTTTTTTTATCATGTTGCGCTACTATAATTTGCATAAAACTTGCAAAATGGAACAAAACAAAATATATGATTTGTGACAGTTGGGTTTTTCTAGTTTGGTTTTTTAAGTGAAAATAAATCATACAATTAATAAAATAAAGGAGACACAATTTAATATCAATTAATTTTTTTTTTATTTTTTTTAAAAGCCACAAAAAACAATAAGTTATAATAAAAAACTTGAAACTTAAAAAATGAATTATGTTTTTTTTAATAAATTGTTCCTAAATAGAATAATGAAATGTATCTTCAAAAGAGGCAGTGTATTTAAAACACATTTGCTTTTTTAAATTCCCTAAAAAATGGTTTTTATCTATTAAAAATACCGAAATTTTATTTACTTAATTTTAATTAAAAACATAAATTTTATTTTGAAATGTAGGTAATGAGTTTAAATCTTTGTATATATCGCGTGTATTGTATTAATTGAAGTTATTAACAATTTCCTTCTATTTAAAATAACCCACTTTGATTAGCAGAATTCTAATATAAGAACTCTACAATCAAAAAAAACTTATAGTCGATAGTTTAAATACTGTGTCTATAATTTGGGTTATTATTATAATTTTACAGTAAAATATTTTATTGACATACATATTTTAATAAAGAAAATTGACAAAATAGAACGATTTACTGTGATGAATATAAAAAATTATTTGAAAACAAATTATATTAATTTAGATATTTTTTAAATAATAATTTCTATAATATTTAATATAATATATACTTAATTTTGTAAAAATTTCAATTGTTTTTAAATACTAAGAATTTTTTGGAATTGTGGTTACTATTGGTAGCGGAAAGTTTGTTGCCAAACTTAATGATGATTTATTTCGTTTATTTCCTTTGGACTTCATTTTTTCTGTCTTCGGTATTTCTGAAATTAAAATATCCTGTTCGTAAAAAAAAAAAATATAATTATTTATATGACTTTAATTATTTTTTAAATTTCTTTACAATTTTCTTATCATTTTTTTTATATTTAGCTCCAATAAAACCAGCACATTTCTCAGCACCACAATTACATGGTTTTCTATCATCCCCAATACATTCTAAATTATAATTGAAAGTAAGCTCAGTATTCTATAAAATAATAGATATATAAATAAAGATTTAATGTTGTCTAATAAATATTTACCGGTGGGATATCATTAATTGCAAACAATCCAATTCTTGTATTACCATTAACATTCCATTTTTGTGTTTCACAATTTGGTTGGCATGAATGATTCATAAATCTAGCCATATTACCCTTTGGTCCGGCATCAATAATTAAACCATGTTGCATTGTTAAGAAATAATAATTTTCATCTTTTTCTTCTTGTTTTTGTGCAATACGACGTTTTAATTCATTATCATCAATTAATTCACCAACATATTCAATAATAAATGTACCAGCTGTAATTAATTCATCACTAACTAAACCAAAACCTTTACCACTTGTTCGAACTACTTTAATAGCAGCATATAAACGTTTTTCAAACATTTGATTATTACATTTATTACCAGCTGGACAAATTTTTGGATGACATTCAATCATTAATAAACGATTTAAACAACCAGAAAATATATCACATGGTTTTTCATTATTTGGATTGCAATTACATGGATTTAATTCATCACTAATATAAATTTCTTGTAATTTAACTGGCGGTACTGGACGATTAACATTAATTTTTTTATATGGTGTTGGTACTAATAACATTTTTTTATCATTATTTTTATTAATAATTTTTTTTGCTTTTAATAATTCTGATATCGAATTAGCTTCTTCTAATGACTTAATGAAATCTTTATCATTTGTTTTCACTTTTGATGAATAACGCCAATCATCTTCTTGATATAAAAATACACGATCTCTGCTAATCCAACTATGATCATTAGTACCAAAAAACCGTACACAAAAATCAAATTCATGATGTTTAACACGATATAAATTTGTTGGTATTTGCGGTGGCGGTATTGTTATACATGGCCACCATTTATGTACACCAAACTTAGCCCAAATTAATTCACCGTACAATGGTAATCTACCAGTTTCACATTCTTCACATATATAACCAGCATCAGGTAATTTATCAATATTTAAACATTCTAAATGAAATGATGTTGGACAGCTCTCACAACAAACTAAATTGCCACCATCAGAACATATAAAACACCAATTTGTATTTAATATTTGTTTATTTTGTCGATGACGTGGACAAATTAATTCTGTTGCTGTAATTATTTTTGAACCAGCTGGTATGCAAGTTGAATCAATATGATAGGAAGCTGGACATAAAACACATTTTGCACAATTTTGTAATTTTAAAAATTTACCTTTTGGATCATCCGAGACACATGTCTGACATGTATGACTTGGACAAATGAACCGTTCTATTTTTGTTTTCGATTTTGTTAAACGTGCTTGTGGCCAATATTTTAAACAACTTGTATGAAAATATTTACCGCAACTATTTATATTACATTTAATCGGTGTTTCTGTTATTTGTTTATCATTTTCGTTATTTTCCTTTTCATTTTCTTTACAAACATAACAAATTGGTGGTAGTTTATCTTTACATTCTTTACAAATTATTTCAATTGATGGTACAGCTTCAACAGTATTATTAGTATTTAATATTTCATTTTCATTAATATGCAATATTTCATTATTTACTTTGTTGTTTTCTGTAATAAGCTTTTCATCTCCAGTAATATGCATTGGTATAGATAAATCACTATTTGAAATATTATATTGAAGAAATTTTCTATCTTTATTTTTTGACGGTAAGGTTACTGCTTCTGGTAAGTCTGCACATATTTCATGTATCCAAGATTGACAATTTGCTGAACATTTATATAAATTTGTAGGTTTTAAACATACTTTACAAACGGGTTCTCGTTTCAATCCGTTAAACAAATAATTTTTATTTAACTCTAATATACCTTCGACTACTTTTACAATTGGTACACCCGGTATTCTTTCTTTTTTTGGTTTATCGGATTTTTCTTTAGTTACAACAGGTGGTAATAGTCGTTTTTGTACTGGTAAACTTCGACGAAATAATAATGTTGTTTGTCTCTTTGAAAATCTTTTAAAATTTTGTTCTCCATCTATATTATTATTGTTTTTATTTGTCAAATTAAAATTTTTTGTTGCTTCCGAACGTAATTTAATCTCCCAAATTTCTTTTAGATTAATAAATAATTGTTGTTCTTCTTCTTTCTCTGGTTGTATAAAGTCCGTCATCAGTTCAGTAAATCCATTAAAATCAATTTCTTCCGATTCATATAAATCTGAACTCGATGTTTCGTTCAATTGTATTAAGGAACTAGTTTTTTTTAGCTGATTAAAATTTGTTGAGACATTCAAGTCTATTTTACGCTTCTTAATAAATGTTTTAAAATCTTGAACATCTTCGAATGACGGACTTTCAGGGGTTGGTGAACGATCTCTTTTTTTTATTTCATAACCGTTGATAGTATTATGGTTTCGAATTTCTTCCGAACCAGCAATTGAAGATAATGATGAATGTCGTTCATTCAATGACAGACGTTTTTTTCGTCTTTCAAAAAATTGTAATTCTCTGTAAAGTGTAAAATATGTTTTTATGAATATATTAATGAAATAATTTATCGTAAAATTTTACCAATAGATCGAAATATTATCTTTGTACTACAGAAATACAAAGGAGATAAAGTCATTATTTATAGCTCACCTAGTTTCTTCTAAAATTTTTTCAAATTTTTCACTTCTCTTTTCTATATGCTCATTTAAAACTAAACTTGCTTCAATTACAGCTTGATTCCAAAGTGGTTTTTTTGATTCATTAATTAAAAATGCTCTCGCTAATAAATTCCTTTTACTAATATTATTTTGTTCCCAAAATTCTTTCTTTTTTCTTTCAAAGTCTTCTCGACCATTGTATGCCATTAAATCCTCTTTTCGAATCCAACTTCGTCGTCCATTATCAGCAAAAAATTTTACATGAATACGTATATGTTGACGTGCACCATTTTTACCAATACTTATTGTTTTACCATCGGGATCTGGCCACACTATGCATGGCCAAAATGGATATTTTGATATTCGAGCCCAAAATATTTCACCAAATTTTGGATGAAAATTTGTTTCAATATCTATGGATGATCCTTTAGCACTATCTGTTGATAATGGTGATTTCGTTGCTCTAGCATTACTCATTAAAGTATAGGCAAAAGCTTCATTATCTGGAGCTATTTGTATTTGAGATGTTGTCGGTACATGTTGTCCTGTTTTGTTTAATATTTCGGGTTTCTCTTCAATTGTCATATCTGTTTTAAATATCTGTATTTCTTCTACTTGAGCAGAAGATGCAACATTTAAATGTTCTGTTTCTTTATCCATTGTTTCATTTTCTCCTATTTTTTTATCAATTAAATCATTTGAAATTATAATATTAAAAAGTTTTTCATGAACAATTACAGTTTTTGGGATTGTTTCAATAGTCTCTTCAATAGTTTTAATGGCGCTGGCTGGTGAATTATTTTTAGTTATAGATAATTTTCCATTATCATTTTCTTTATTTATTTGAAGATTTGAATTTGGGGTTTCTAACTCTAAAGTTGTGCTATTGTTTAAATCATCAAAATCTGATGATATATTCATTATTTCGAAATCTTCGTCTATATTAGATCCAGTTCCTAAAACATCATTTTCATATAAAATATTTTCCAATGCCAATTCAGAATTTTCAATTTCAGTAAATTTATTTATATCTATAAGTTTATTATTATCTATTAAATTAATTTTTCCATTAGATTCTAGTGTTTGTGAAAATTCCATTATTGTATTTTTTAACTGATTCATTTCTTTTGTATGCATTTGTGTAGAACATAATTTATTGGATGTTCCATAAGTTTTGATTTCCATATTATGACATTTCTCTGTTTCAAGTGATCCATTTTGAAACAGAGAAATGTTTTTCTGATACATTATATCCACTGGATTTTTTTTAACATCAACTTTTTCCATATGTTCATATTGCATATTTATATTCTTTTCAGTACTTTCTAAAGGCGAATCGGTTATTGGTAAATTTTTACTTGTCAAATCTGTTTCCAAACTACCTTCATCGTCACATATTGATTGTGTATTTTTTATATTTTCACATTCTTCTACTGATTGATTTGCAACAGTTTTTGTATCTACTCCCCTTTTGTAGAATTCACATGTTTCGGAATTTAATAAAGCAGGAGACAAAGCTATTTCTTTTTCCACAGACAAATTTGTTGTAGTTTCAGATTTTGATTCTGCTATAATACAATCATTATTACCATTTATATATTTCCTCTCTTTTGATAATTTATCGACATTATTTTCTACAGAAACATGTTTTTCTTGTAAATATATATTTGACGACTCTGAAATGTTTTCATTATTTAAAATTTTACTATTTTCAGTTAAATTATAATTATTGCTTAAAATGTGCGAAGTAGTATTAATTTTTTTGTCTCTATTTGGGATATTAACAATTGTCTCTATTTGCGATAAACAATCCTTTTCGGTTGTAATATCTTTATCATTATTTATTCGGGTATTTATTAAATCTATCGTTGAAAATTCAGGTGATAAATCTTGTTTTTCACATATTTTAGAATTGGTTGATATATTTTCTATTTTACTAATACGTTCAATATTTTGTGTTTTTGTCATTTCAGATAGAATATGTACATTTTGAAAAATTTTAGAATTTTTTTTATTTCTCATTTGTTCATTGTGCATACGTTCAATTTGTGGTGATTTATGTAATACTACTTGTGCACTTCGAATTTTTTGAGGTGTATTTTTGAAATTTCTAATTTCTATTTCCTGTGGTGAAATTTCAGATTCAATATTTTGCGTTATATTTAAATCACTTAATATAATCTGATTTTTTAAAGGCACTGATTTTGTAGAATTTGTCAATTTAGTTTTTTTTATTGCGGTTTGTTTTAATATTCTATTTTTTCGAGTAGACGACTTAGATAATATGTTTGTAGTAGAATTTGTTGAAAAATCGCTATCTTTATTTATTAAAATTAAATTTTCGGTTTTCTGTTCAACAATACTTTTATTTTTTAGCTTTGTTGACAATAATTTGTCATATTTTTTTGGTGTCCCTTTTTCAGAAAGAAAATCATCTTCATTCGTAATTGAAGATGATGATGATAAATTTGATAATTCTTTATTTTTCTTAATTAATTTTTCAATAGGACTTTCAAAATCAGGGGAAATATTCATATCCACTGATGGTGACGATACATTATCATTTGTTGTATTTATTGGTGTCATTTTCACATAACTTAAACTATTCGTCAATACTCCTTCATTTTCAATTATATTTGGTTGGTTTTTCGGTGAGATTGGTGATGGGTTTCTTTTTACCATTGATTGACTTCTATTACGTTGTTTTCCTTCTACTCTTGGATTGAAACCAATATATTTTGGACTTAAATCGGATACAAGTAATTGCAATTCCGCTATTCGTTTTGTTCGTTCTATAAAAAAAAAAATGGGTATTATAGTTAATAACATTTAACTTAATATTTAATTTTACTTTGCATTGAATTTGGAGTATTATGATTATTTTCATTGGGATGTTGTTGTGGACTTATTTGTAATTCTGTTAGACCGTTATTTGGATAATTTTCGTAATTTGTTGGAGATCTTTTTTTTGACAATCTTTTATTACTTTTTGGTTTTACTAAAGAAAAATATATAAAATTATTTTTGTTTATACATTGTATATAAATAAAGTATTACACTTTTTTGACGTTTCTGATTTATCAGTTGTTGATGGCATTTTTGTTTAGTTAAGTAAAAAAAATAACTAAAATTTTGTATATGTATATACATATATATTAGATAATTTTCCCGCCAAAAACTCCAATCAAGGCTATTATTTCATCACACTAAATATTTTTGGAAACAATTACAGATGAAGTAGTTTAAATTCAGAATAAATATGGTTCTAATTCATATATATAATTGTCGTTTAAAATTTCTCGAATATTAGCTATTATTTGAAATGAAAATCTTGATTAGCGAATTAGCCAGATATTGAATAAAAGAACCACACTGTTTTAACAAAAACATAAGCAAAGAACGTTTACTCTATATATTTTATAAATTATGTAATATAATTAATTCAATTATATCACATTTAAGTAATTAAAAAGAATTATTAACTAATTTTCTATAATTTGCTACAAAAGCGCGAACAAAATAATTTTTTTCTGTGACTGAAGAAATGTCAAATGTCAAAGTTATAATGCTGCGGTGCCATAATAACAGAACATAAAATATAATTTTCAAGTAAATAAAGAAAAGTAGTACCAGTTGTACTCGATTTTAGCTAGAATTAGCATGCATGGAAATAAGAATTGAGTGGATTTTGCATTGCTTTTCTTTAGTTCAATTTCAATTCATGTCAAAAAATTACGCATTAAATGAAGTGAACTTAATATGCTTTTTCTTTAAATTTAAAAATTTTTTTAAATGTTAATTTGAATGCCAATTTTCCCTCTCAAATTCGTTTTTTTTTCAAAATATTCTCAACAATTTTTTCAGTCAAAATTTACTTCAACTGAGTACACTAATCTCAATAGTATCTGACGTACATATCATTTGGTACATTTATATTACATTTTGTACGAAATTATATGTACGTCAGATACTATTGCCGCTGTATTGAATTTTGAATTTTTTCACTAGCTATTTGACTTTATTTCGGTTGAATCGCTCTTTTTTTTTAAAGAAAAAACCAAAATATAAATATAAAACATATTTGGGTGGGACATTCTATTCCAGTTTACTTTAAAGTTCAATAAATTGCTATCAAATGAAGGTAAAAATATTTGAATATCATCATAAGAAGCGTAATTCAAAACGCAAATTACGCCTGTTATGAAGGTGTTTTAATGAAAAATTGCAATTTCAGATAGTAAAACCGTCGAAAAGGAATTTAGCAATTCAATAAAGTAGTATTTTCCTTCAAATGAAATTCTGCCGATTTTCTGCACTACGGTGAAAAATGCAATTTAACATGGCAATGGTGTTCGTCACTTATTGTTAGATCCTTATTACAAACTAGATTTCAGTGTGGATCCATTTGGTCCGCAGAATATCGTCAACAACGATTGCAGGTCTGTTGGAATGGGGTTCATCATGTAAGTTAAATTATTCGTTCGAAATGTATATTGAACGCATACGCAATTCTGGCTGAATACTTTATGCAAATTTCAGTTGCCTCGTACAGCAATTCATATTCATACAACCTGGAATACATTTCTATAAATTAACTTCACATTCTATAAATGTATTTCTACAAAATATGTTTCTATAATTAACTTAACATTCTATAAATGTATTTCTAGTAATTAACATTCTATAGATGTATTTCTACAAAATCAACTTTTTCACTTGACATGTTCTCACTACGATTATAGCTATACTACTAATATTCAAAAAGTGATTTTTACTACATTTATAGCTAAGTCACTTCCTGAAGACGGCGATTATGGTATGCCACATGAAGCGGTATGCCATCATAATGAAAATCATACTTACCTCTCAGGTATCCGTTGTTTGTAAGTAGATACAAACAACGGATACCTGAGAGGCAAGTATGATTTTCATTATGATGAAGCCAATAGAAAAAATATGTAAACAAAAAGAGACAGCACAAGAAATGTACCATAAATTTTATAGGAAAAATTTTGACATCAAAATTAATAACTGAAAAAATAATCTTTTTTTAGTAACATGAAATTTTTAATTTATAGATTATTCTTTTTATTTTAGTGTAAAAAGTGTTTTTTGATCCTACTATAAAAAATAATTTTGACATTCACATCTTTTTTATAGGAAGTATGTTTGCCGAAATACTTACCATAATCGCCGTCTTCATGTGGCATACCGCTGTGGTGGCATACCATAATCGCCGTCTTCATGTGGCATAATCGCCGTCTTCATGTGGCATACCGCTTCATGTGGCATACCATAATCGCCGTCTTCATGTGGCATGTCGATTCAGTGTAAAACCGGCGTCTCTAAAATTTCTGGACGACATCTTCACAGCTTCACATCAAAATGTAAATCATACTTTATGCTAAGCGGAATCGCTATGCTATTGTTGTGGGCAAATAAGCTGCCTGTCAATAAGGGATATATGAGGCTTATGTAAGCCTTACTAATAAGGGATATGTAAGCCTTACACTCTTAGTAGAATTAAAATAAAAGGCGCTACGATTCTAGAATTTTTCACTAGGGAGGCTACACGGTAAAACTTCAAAATTTAATCTTTAAAGAAGGTTAATTTTCACAAGAACTTATGATTAATTTTACATTGACATGCGTAAGGTTCATATATCCGCCAAACATTCCCATACCTATAAAATTACTACATAGTAGTTCTGTTGCGCGCATTTTTATAATTTTTTATTTACGATTAAATACCTACCCATATTTATATTTATTTAATACGAATATATAAGAAAGTTTAATTTCCTCAATCTATTAATTAAAGTTAATAAAAATTTGATATATTTTTCCGAAACAATAATATGTTGTTGTATTTATCCAATTGATAGTGTTAATTATATGCATAAGTCATATACTATTTAATTATTTAAGTCATATATTTAATTTTCTACAATTGAGTAAATTATAAATAACCTCGACTGAACGAATTTTGCTTTTTAGTTTAGAGGAAATTAATCTTTTAATAATATTGTGTAGATGTTGATTTAAATTGTTAAAAAATTTATTCCATAAAAATTTGAAATTAGTATTATTTTAGTATCAAATTGGAATTAAAATCATTATTGTAAATATCCCCAATTAACAACATTTTGATTTAGCATTTACTTGGTAATTGAAGTGTAAGTGAAATTCGGTAACCAAAGTTGAAATAGGAGTTTTGAAGAAAATTCGAAGTTGTATAGTGAAGGGCAATATTTTGGTAATCTTATCAAAACAATTTTACACGTAAAAATATCGAGTAATTACAATTTTTGTAACAACGTGTTTCATTTCATCTTTCATTTCTTTGTAATTATTTTTCATAACTCCTAAAATTAACTTGTAATATTATTTTATCGGATAAAGCTTTAAATTGATCTGTAAATATTTTGAATAATAAAATACTACTGATAAAGAACGATTATTCAAAACTGAAAAATAAAAATTAGATAAGAATAAAACCAGCTATTTTTTATATTATTTTCCCCCGGAAATGTTGTGTACTTTTTCAAAATAATTTCAAAACCTGCCATTTATAATATTTGGCCATTATCGCACATTTAGTTGTAATTAAATAATTTAGTTACCGGTTGAAGATCTAAAACTAATTAAAAAGTGTTTAAATGATATTTTCTAATTTAATTTTAATTTTACTTAGTTTCTAAAGCTAATCAATGAATATTCAACAAAAAATTAAACTTTTGCTACTCAAAATTTAACTATGACCGACCACTACATAATTTTCAAATAGTTGAGTTGCGTTTTTAAAGCTTAAATTTAATATAACATTAAAAATATTTCTCTACTTCTACCATATAACTTAAAATGAGTTTTAAGCTTAAAAAAACTGTAGTGGGAAATTTTATTATTTTTTTTAGTATAACGTTGGCTTTTGCTTCGCCGAAAAATGAAAAGGTAATGCAAGACAAGAAGAGACTCAAATATTTAAAAAATAATATTTTTAGTATCTCTAAAGTCATTTAACCAGTTGGTTGTTCGGAAATAATACAATCTTTACAAAGAAAATATATATTTAACAAAAACGTAATTATTTCAAAACGTTGTAATAAAAAATAAAAATCTTTTTGCTTAAAATATTATTCGGTTATGCAATACTCTCTGATGTAATCAATCAAAATTGTTTAACATTTATTAAAAAAAAATATTATAAATATACATCAATGAAAAGGATATAATTCAAAAAGGATAACAGAAACTGTGACGTAGTAAAAGAGAAGTGTGTTTATTTATTTTCAAAATAAATATAAACAAAATGTATGTTTACAACAAATTTATTAAATTTAAAACCATCTTAAGATTCTTTGTAATTCTTAGATGGTTTTAAATTGAAAATCAAATTTTTAAATTTTTAATTTTATATACACATTTTTTTTATATACAAATGTATATGTATTTTATATTTATATATTTATGCAATTTTAACTATTTTGTGGTGTTAATAATTATCAGTTCAATAAAATTAAAATTATTGTGATCATCCGTTTTACTGAATATTATCCATCTATATCTTTATATCATTTTTGGTTTGGTAAAATCACAATTATAAAATTAATTAGTTTACCTGAGCGGCTACAATATAAATAACGACACGTATATATCTAAATGTTATGTATATCACATAATTTAGTACATAATAACCAGTATTATACAAACAAATCACATTTTTTAGGCTAAATTTTGCATAAGTTTAAACAACAACTTGTAGAATTTTTTTTTAGTAGTTTTTAATATGCTTTGGGTCAAAATATGATAAATTTATCAGTTGACCTAAAAATTATCAGGTGCTTTAAATATGTATATATAACTGAGACAAGAGAAACTTTACAAAAAATGTAATGGACAAATAATATAAAATTGTTTACTTTTCAAATTGTTTGCTTTTACTTACAGAATATATTTTTTTGATGATTCTTACAGTTTTTTTAAGATTATATTTTTTATAATTAATTTAATATTGAATGAAATTGATTTAGTATTAAATAATTAATTTCATATTGATGAAATACAATATAAATATTTTTTAAATATGTATTTTCACGTAAAATGTGCTTTAAAATATTTTTTAATTTATTAAAGATTTATAGACAATTTATTTAATGATATATTTTATAACTCTGTAAGATTTATTTTACCAATAAAAGTCTATTATGATAATATTCTAATATTTTAGATAATATTCTAATATTTTAGTAAATTTTCTTTAATTTTTGTTTATTAAAATTTACATACGCTGTTGTATATACGAAAACAGAAGAAACAAATTACATCATATTTTGGTGTTATAAAAAGTACATAACAAAATGGTATGTACTTAAATATTAAATATGACTTTCCATTATATTTATAGATTATTATGACTTTGTTTTCACTATATAATAATTTTTTTTACGTTGGTTGCAATTTATTGTCAGTTTTTTAATATTAAAATTTTTGTTGAGTATATTTAAAAAGAAAAAAATGTTTGAAAAAAATAATTTTTAAGATATATTAATGTTTATTTTAGTACATATATTTTTGAATATTGCGGATTTATTGTTAGGTGAAACGTCTGCTGATGTGTTAAATTTTGCGATTTGTAAATAATTATTACGCGGATATTCGTTAATTTTATTTTGATTTCAAAACAAATATAACATATACGCTTTTGTTAATTTAATAATTATTGTATACTAATATTAGTATAGAAAATCTCAAGATAATATAAGATATAATTACGTATTGGACGGTTATATAATAATAATAATATAATATTTTTTTCTGTAATTTCATTTTCAAAATTATATATGTATGTAAATGATTTTAAAATTTAAAAAATTTCTATTAATTTTAAAATATTAAATAGTCTCTCTCCTTGAAACTAATTTCCATTAAATACTATTACTAATAATTGCAGATTTATTTACATATTATATTTGTTTTAATATTTTTAAAAAAAACATGAAAGAGCTTATTGGACAGGTTTTAAGTGATATTTTAATTTTGACGAAAACGGGTTTAATGTTCTTGGATTGCTACAAAAACGTGAAGATTCCTACATCTATATATCTTAAAAAAGTTTTGTTCTAATACAGAAAACACCATAACTAAAAATGTATAGATTTTAGTATAGATTTAAAATGTTCCAGCAATATCCCATTTTACAAAAATGTCAGCTTTATCATCAATAAGCAAAATCCAATTTTAAAAGACTGTAGCAACACTTTATTTAAATAAATTTTATATTATTTATATTGATGCACACTCTGCCGTTGTAATTTCTTTGGAAAATATTATTTGAGTACATTTTTTGAAACAAGAAGATTGCAATGCAACAAACTTATTAGTATTAGAAGACAATTAATTTTGTAGGCAATTTATTAGGAAACTAAGGACAACAAACTTAGTAATACATCAATGAGTAATATAAAATTTATTTGAATAAACTGTTGTTGCATACATAACATGGACGAGTTTGGTTTTTATACTACCAATAAGCAATAAGTGTTTCTGAAATATGGATGATAATTAAAAATTATTATTATGTTCTTTTCAGATGTACAAACAACATAAATAATAACAATGTTTAATGAATGTCTAGATAATTAAGTACATATATTTTAACACATAATGAAATTCTTTCTACCCTCAACGTATTTTCTCATATTGTAATTGAATGAACTTTAACCTGAATTTATTGGTTTCAAATCGTAAAACTCTAAATTAAAAATACAAAAAACACTGAATCACAATAAAATTAAATTCCAATCATACAAATATTTTGTTTTTCTACAATTAATGTTTAATAAGATCTTATATGTGCTTATATAAATTAAGAGGTAATACAATATGTGCCAACTAATTTTTTTGCAATTCAGAGTCAAATAAATTTCTCCATTAAATAATTTCTCTGCCTCGTCAAATTTTTTTAAATAACAAAGAAAGAAAAATATTGTGTAATTTAATTGGAAATATATTGAGTAATGGTAAAGTTGTTTTTATTAAAGCATTAAAAGATAAAAAGGTTTAATTTATTTAGGGAAATATAGAAAAATATAGATTTTTACCTGAAATAACAAATTTAATTAATTAGATATACCTTTGGGTAAAACATATTTTTATTCATTTTTGGTTAATTTTACAATAACTATCATTTAAATTATCTTTATAAATGTGAAATCCTAATATGAAATCTTTATCAAGATTAATTTTATTTTTCCAAAAACAATAACTTTCATATCACATAATATTTTCCATATTTCATTGACTGTAAAATATATTTCTATCTAAGATGGTTAAAAGTTTATTAAATGTATAATTAATATGGAAACGATTAAGCTATTAAACTAATATTTCTATATATTATGGATCTTGTCCTTAAAATAATAAAATGTGCATAATATTTAAATTAAATGGCAAATCAAAAACCTTGGAGTACGACTAGAATTGTTAATTTTTATAGACTCAAATATAATATATACATTTTAAATAATTTAAATATTTTAATTGATGAAATGGATGTTAAAAGACATTGTTTATAAATTTAAGTAACAAAAGTTAAGATAAAATTTTCAATATTCGAGCAATTATTATAGAATATATAGTTTATTGGAGATTTTCGTAAAATATAAATAAACAAGAATGTTTATAAATCTTGAATAAAATTATGCTTTACAAGTTTTAGATCTTTTATGACGTTTTTTGAAATAAATATTTTGTATCTACAATTTTCTCAAATTGTTATCCAATAAATGAATGTAAAAACTTGTTAATACAAAATAAATGGATGAAATAAATAAATCCATATATATAAAAATTATGTTGTTTTCAGATTAACAATATTTCATTATATGAAATATTATATTTTTGGGTACACTTAATTTTAAATTAACTTAATTAAAATTTAAATTCAAGTTTTTGATCAACATTGTTTTGATAACAATTTTTTGTCTGACAGCTTTTATAAATTCAGCAAAATTTAATAAGTTTTTTTTTGGTTTTTGTATTCAAAATTTAATCATATTTTATTTCTAATAATATGATTTGCGATATTTTTTATGATTTGCGATATTTATATTTTTTCTAAATAATAACACGATAATATTTTTAAAAGTTTATTTATTATTCATATAAGAAAAGATATTTATTTAGGTACATTGTATTACTTGTATATAAAATGATAAATAATTTAAGGGAAAACAAAGATTCATAAAATAAATTATTAACAAACATGAAAAAAAGGTATTGAATAATGTATTTAAAAAAAAAAAAGAAAGAAATATATTTCCATATATAGTAGTATATAAATTAAATCTTATATGAATTATATATTTTTTAAATTTTCACTTAATATGTAATAATCGAATAAGATGTTAAAAATGCATTCTGAAAAATGAAATGCGCCCCATAAAGTTGTATGACCATTACGTTAATTTTTCAACAAATATAAAATAAAAATGTATTACAAAATCGAGGTCACTGGCTATTACATGATCAATTTTTGTATATTTTCGTAAAATTTTACATAAAAACAGATTAAAAATATCAAAAGATACTGAATATGCTCATATGGCAATCAAGCATCATTTCATTTGTCGTTTATTTATATATTTATATCAACATATTTAATTTTCAACACTTTTTTTTTGTAGTTTTTTTTTCTTGTTGCTTTCTTTATGCTACGAGGTCGAAACTGGATATAGTATATAATTTTGCAAGTCTTTTGGGAACATTGTTATTATTATTATTATTTGATATCCGACCTTTTTGGAGTTTTCTTGAACTAATAAAATTAAATTAAAATAACATATAAAAAAACTTAATTTTAATATAAAATTTGCTGAATATAGATATAATTCCACTTCCGTATATTCATTTTATATATTCGTTTTGGTTTATTGATAATGCATATTGTTGTCTGTTGAGGTATCTAAATAGTCCGGACATGCAGTGTAATTATAATAATTACGAAACACATATTTAATTGTAAAAGAATTGCATGTTTTTTTTTACATATATTTAACATGAAGCAGTATAAGTAATAAATTTTGTTTGATTTTTTGTATTATGTGCCAAGAGAAATTTATTTTTAGTACAATTTAATACAAAAATCGAGTACGATATAAATTTTTATTTTGCTTTTATATCAATTTGTATTTCAGTAGATTATTAGTAAATTTAATCAATTGCTCAGTTTATATACTTTAATTTCTTATATTCAAGAGGTTTACATTAAATTCTTAAATTAAATTTCGAACATTCTAAACGACTCCTAATAATAAAAAAAACGAAACATTTACGTAAATTAAGATATTTAAATTGATTTATTTTAATTTAATTATCACTAAACAATTTTTTTTTTTAATTTTCGCTGAAAAACTACTAATTAGTTATGTAAAATAAGGTATAAGCTACTTTGTTCCCCCTATTTATTTGGCCTTAGGAGTTCGGTTGAATCTTTCGATATATGTAGTTAAGAATATGTATTTAAGAATATCGAAATTTAATATATTATTCATAAACATATTTTTATTTAAATATTGACATAGTAATTGTGATTTATTTATAGAACAATTTAATTATTATTATTATAGCACTTTCATACTGTATTTGGCTTTCAACCAAGCAATTTATTTGTTTGACAGTTGATTTAAACAATTAATGATTCTGAAAAGTTTCGTAGTATTACTTTGAAAAAGTATGTATCTAAAAATATCTGTAATACTTCATATTTTCTACATATTCGCGCTTAGAGAACCATAGTCAGACAATAATAGTTAACAATTAGAATATTATCAAAAAGTACAATATTAAATAATGAAACTTATATTCGCAATTAATATCTTATAAGTATTTTATTAAAATTTTTATACTTAGTTATTGCAACATTTATAAGCAATTTAAAAAAAACTTTTCGTTTGAATTTTTATAAAAAATAGAAATCGTTTGAATTTTTATAAAATTAACTAAATTTAACTACATAAGTTTGTATTCAAGTTGTTTAGAATTAATTGTCTTTAATTGGAAATATTACTTGATTTTAGTTCATTTTCATTAACACATTTTCATCAATTATGGTTAATAACAAATATGTTGTACTGCCATAAATTTAATTTGTAAATAAGATTATATGTATATGGTATATTTACGTTTTAAATTTTAAAAGTTCGTGCTGCAGATATAAATTTGTGGTATTATAGTTAGATAAATAATGTTAGATTGATTAATAAATAAAAATAGCTTATATTTACTTATATTTACCATTTCTGAATGAAATTGTTTTAACTTATAAGTATTACAAACTTTATAGCAATGTTCAAAAATATAAAAATTCAAAGTTTATAGCTATATTATTAAAAATTATTAATTTTTAATAGTTTGTATTCAAACTGTTAGTAATTCAATTTCTCAAGATTAGTAAATAGGAAGGAATAGTACCATAAATATTTTTCCGATAAAGCTTATGTTTATTATCTTTTCCAGATTATTGTTTGTCCACCTAACCTACAAACAGAACCTCCTAGATATACATTTTTTGTAACAATTTATATATATTATTTGTAATTAAAACCTCGCATTTAAAATGCAATATTAAATAAAATATAATATGAGGTATAATAATTCAACAAGTTTTCCGCGAATTGTAGTATATGTACATATTTTATGTAAAATAAACTAAACATATACGCAATTATTACTTGTGGTCTATATCTATATTATAATCACTTTACTTTGACCTTTTTTTTATTTTTCGTAATATACTTCTTCCTTGTAACTGGTATCAAGCTATTCACTTTCAATTTCAATGATATTATACCGGCTATATAAAGATGTTATATTCCACATCAAAAATTATCACTGGGAAAGTTTAAGTTAAGGCTTAATATTTGTATTATTACGTATTTGTGTGCAGATCAATATAAAAAAAAAACTTGATTTTTATTAAACTTTGTTGCAACTGCTTCTCTGAGCTTGAAACGATTATTTAACTCTTTTATAGTCCGACCTGATTAAACTTACATAAGCAACTAAATATATTTCTGTTTTAAGATACATATTTGTTTTTATATTATTATAAGCATATAGTTTTAGCTTATAAAGTTTAATAAAATTAATTTTTTTGTTGTTATTAAAATTTTCTTTTCTATTCATCTATGTTTAGAGAGATAGTTTCCGCTACGAAAATATTTAATATGTTAACTATTTCCATGATAATAAATCGTCATTCAGCATGTGTTTACTTAGTTGTATATTATGTGATTTAAAAACTATTTGTTGAGAAATTATATTTTAACTATTATTAGTCATGGAAAAAAAATTAACGATCGATAATGAAAATAAATTGATTAGAAAAATTGAAAAATGTGATAATAAAAGTAAAAATAATATTAATTATATAATTATTAATAATATTTAACTTTGAATAATAATTTGATAACATATATTTTTTATATACTTTTTTTTTAGACTTTATACGGAAAATCAAAATTTTAAAAAAAAGTAAATAAAAATGGCAGCCGTTGAAGTTAGAAATGGCTATAAATATTTTGGTAGCTCATCAAAGTCGAAAATAGTATTAAATTATTTAAATATGAATGTTATGAGAGGTTCTATGTAAGTACACAAATAGATTGATAAAACATAAAAACAAAATTAAACTATTTACTTATAATAGTTATGGTCTTTTGGGTGCATCTGGTTGCGGTAAAACTACATTACTTTCATGTATTGTTGGACAAAAACAACTAAATTCCGGTGACATTAGAGTTTTAGGTTTAAAACCGGGCCTGCCTGGTAGTGGTGTACCTGGACCTCTTGTAGGATATATGCCTCAAGTATATAATATATTTGATAATATGAATAAAAACTTTAAAAATATTTTTGTTAAGGAAATTGCACTTGTTGAAGAAATGACTGTTAAAGAAACAATTTATTATTTTGGTAGAATTTATGGTTTGGATGATGAAAAAATACGTGAAAGATATAAATTACTTAGAAATTTGTTAGAACTACCACCTCCAAAACAATTAGTTTGTAAATGCAGTGGTGGTCAACAAAGGAGAATATCATTTGCATGTGCAATGGTACACGAACCAGAATTATTAATTTTGGATGAGCCTACTGTCGGCTTAGATCCCATTTTAAGAGAAAAGTAATAATATTAAACTTTCCAAAAATTATTTTATATTTTGTATTACATATTTATGAATTTCAGAATTTGGGATTTTTTAGTGGAAACAACACGAAATAGTAAAATGGCTGTTATTATAACAACACACTATATTGAAGAAGCAAAAAAAGCAAATTGTGTAAGTTTATCAATATATTAATTAATTAAATTATGTAAGATTATTTTAATTTTATCATGCTACTTACCAGATTGGTTTAATGAGAAATGGAATATTACTAGCTGAAGATACACCAGAAAATATTATGATTAAATTTGAATGCAATTCACTTGAAGATGCATTTTTAATACTTAGTCAACGACAGGGAACATCAGAAGAAGCAGACCAATCACTTACCTATAAACAAAATTCTGTAGTTTCTGTTGATATTGTTGAACCAAATGATACAAATGATACAAAACAAAATATTGAAAAACCAAAACTTGCAAGAAACTTATCTTTTCAAAAACAAAAACCACCTGGATTAAGGGGAAAATTATGCATAACGACAAGAGGTCGAATGAAAGCTTTACTTACAAAGAATTTAGTTCAATTGATCAGACAACCATCGTAATATCTATTTATAAATAATTTTGTGTTAATTAAATTTTTCAATAATTTTTTATGTTTTTTCTTACTTTTTCTAGTGGAATGATTTTTATGTTTTTATTTCCTATTTTACAATTAAGTTGTTTTTATTTGGCAATTGGAAAAACACCACAAAATCTACGATTAGGAATTGTAAACGAAGAAGTTACTAATTATGATAAATGTTTTGATAAATCATTAATAACAGTTTTAAGTAATAATAATGATACTTGTGAATTCAATAAGATATCATGTCGATATATAAGTGAGTTAAAACCAGATTTTGCTGAAAAGGTAATATATATTCTCCAAATATAATAAATACTTATTCCAATTAAATTTAATATTTTTTTCTTGGTTTCATTATTAAGGTATTTTATAGTTCATCTAAAGATGCTTATAGGGATTCAAAACGAACAGATATTATCGGTTTTATACATTTCCCTCATAATTTCTCAGAATCAATGCAAGAACTTATACAAGATGGTAGATTTGCTGATGAAAGTATTTTTGAAACAATACAACTGACTGTTCGTTTGGATATGTCTGGTATGTGGTGTAAAATTATACAGACAAACTTTATTACCTTTACATATATTGTATCATATTGAAGTGATGACTAAGAATATAGAGGTCTAATTTCATATCTTTACTCAACCCTCATAAAATAATTTAGAATTTTTGTCCAAATTCATTATAAATCTAAGTTATTATCATTTTTTATTGGTTTTTTTATTCGATTTTTATTGGTAAAAATTATATTTAAAGTAGAATTTTTGCTCAAATTCATTATAAATTCAAATAATTAAAAAAGTTTATAGAGATAAACACTCAGTTCACTATAATTAATTATATACCATTTTATAATTCTTAAAAAATATTTTGAACTTGTTGAACTTTTAAAATTACTGACTTGTTTAAGAGATATTATTTTATAGCTTAAGGCAAAACAAAAGAATACATTTTTTTACAACATAAAAAAATTTGCTAAAATAAATTAGCAAATTTTTTTATGCGAATCTTTTAAAATACTGTAACGTGTATAATATTTAACGTTATAACTAGTTATGTAAATATTTTCTCAGATTGTTTTGTTACTGAAAATATTGTTAATAATTGCTACTCTGAGTGTTTATAACAGATTTATAAAAATATGTAATATTTAAATCAAAAACTTGAAAAATATAGTAGCAAATATTATAATTCATTATGTATATTCAATTCAACTAGTGGGAAAATCAAGCAATATTTTTGACTCGGAAAAGAAAACTAATTAATAGATAGATATGAAAATAGATATGTTATTAATTAAAAAATAATTTAGGATCTAGAATTATACCAAGATACTTAATTTTAACTAATCAAGGAACATCATTTCCACCAAGTAAAGATCATTCGACTTTATCTTTATATGTACCATGTTCTCTATATAAGTTTTTTATTTTCTCTGTAAGATACATATATTAATTAGAATAAAAGAATTTGAATTTGAGTTTGATTATAAAACGTTAGAGTAAAAAACTATATCTCCATTAAACAAATATATTTTACAAGTATATACATAAAATTGCATTTTATATTATATAATTTAATTTAAATTAATATTTTATAGATCAGCAAATCTCATATTTTCTTGAACGCAGATTACGAGAAGCATATGAAAAATTTTTAGAAGGTATAATGGTTAGTTGTAATTTACCAAAAGGTCTTGGCAGAGCACCAATATTTTTTGAAAAACCAATTTATGGTTCGTTTGATGATGAATTTCAACAATATATTGCACCAGGTGTTGTTATGACGTATGTTAAAATATGGAATTTTTATAATAAATTTTCATTTAATAATAATTTTTATAACATTTTCTAGAATGGTATTTTTCTTAGCAACTTTAATGACTGCTGCAGTTTTTATATCTGAACGTTCAGATGGTGTATGGGATAGAACATTAGTTGCTGGTAATGTTTTTTACAAAAAATATGTTAAATTTCGTAAAAAATAAATTAAATTATTTTAATGTTTAAAGGAATATCAACTTCAGAAATGCTATTAACTCATATGATTTCTCAGTCTGTAATTATGATTATACAAAGTTTAGAAGTTATATTTTATATTGCATTAGTTTTTGAGACTAAAAACCATGGAGAAAGTTATGCATTAATACTATTATTAATTTTGAATGGTTTCTGTGGTATGCTTTTTGGTAATAAAACTAATTTTTTTTTAAAAATCAATTACAAAATTATAATTTTATAATTTTTCTTATATAGGATTATTAATTTCAATTTACTGTGTTACCCATACGATGGCTAATTTTGTAGCTACTGGTGCTTTTTATCCAATGATTATTCTTTGTGGTAAAATATATGTTCTATGAAATAAGATAAATTAAAAATGAATATAAATATTTTTATAGGTTTGTTATGGCCAATTGAAGGAATGCCTAAAATATTACAAAATTTCGTTCTTATATTTCCATTTACAGTTCCCGTAATTTCAGCACGTAATATTTTAGAGAAAGGATGGTCAATATTAAATTTTCAAGTATATAATGGATTTCTTGTAATGATTTGTTGGATAATAGGTTTATTTGCATTTTGTATAATTGGTCTTAAACGTAAAGCATAATTTGTAATTTAAAGATACTATCTTTATTAAATTTTAAGTTAAATCAATAAATAATTAAAATTATTGCATTTAAAAAATAAAAATAAAAAAAAAAATAAGAAAAAGCAATTAGTTATATTCATAAATTACGTTTTCCATATTTTTTCATTTCAAAATTTTATTTAAAAAATTTTTTATTTGTAAATATGCTGTCAATTTCCTTTGTTTATTCTAAGGCTTTAGTAATTAAGACTAGTAAAAGTGATGTAATATAATAAAGTTTTACATATTTCTTTTCACAATATAGTGTTTAAAATAATTTGTTGAATTATTTTGTTTTTTATTTGTTAAAATATGAAATATTTAAATTTTTGAAATAAAAAAAAGTAATATAATTTGTATATTTATGACTTAACTATTTCCATATATTAACAATATTGATATTTATAGTTAAATTAAAAAAAGAAGGATGCATGGAGGTAAGTCTTATGTATTAAATTAAATATTTTTGTATAAAAATATTATTTTAAAAACTGAATTTTAGATTGGTGAAAAAGAGAAAATTTAGATTATTTATGAAAAAGGTAAAATTAAGATTATCTAAAATAGTTATATATTATATTACTAATTATAGAACTAAATATAGTATAGTAAATATAGTAGATTTATTTCTTGGATAATTGAATTGTATAAACTTTTAATTTGGATAATTGAATTGTATAAACTTTTATTTTTATTTCTAATTCCAATAATTTATAATTACAGTCTTCTTAATTGCTTAATATTTTTAACTAAACAAATAAGAAATAACACAGTTAAATAAAAATCAAATCAATTAATTAAAAATCAATTTAAACTTTATTTTGAACATTATTTCATTTAATACTACTAGAAAAATAATTAAAACTGCTAATACAGTGAAATATAAAAACATAAACGAATAATTACTTTCTAGTTCTTACGATTTTAATTAATTATAAAAATATAATCTTTCAGGTGAGTTGTAAAGTTTCAGACTGCTTGAAATATAATTTTGAAATGAAACTCAGAGTAAATTATTAATATAGAAAATATACGTTAAAGATAGTAAATACACAAGTATAAAATTGTATAATTAGATCGATTTTATAGATTATTATAAAACAATTTATTATATGTAATTATTTTACAAGTTTTTTAATATGTCAAGTTCATAATTGCACTTTAAATATAATATATAATTTTTCGGTTTATTTGTCTGTTAGATTTCATACAGATAGTACACATTTAAAAACAATATTAAACATGACGTTTGTAGCAATTAGAAATGGGTACAAATATTATGGAAGTTCGTCAAATCCAAAAATTGTGTTAAATTACATAAATATGAATGTTGAGAAAGGTTCTATGTACGTTAAAATTGTAATATAATATAATTTGAAATTAAATTGAAATTTATTGTAGTTATGGTCTTTTGGGTGCATCTGGTTGTGGAAAAACTACATTACTCTCTTGTATCGTTGGCCAAAGACAATTGATATCTGGTGATGTTCGAGTTTTAGGTTTGAAACCTGGTCTACCTGGTTGTGGAATACCTGGACCTCTTGTGGGATATATGCCTCAAGTAAAATATAATTATTTATTTTAACTACATATAATTAAATAAAATATATATTTTTAAAGGAAATTGCTCTTGTTGAAGAAATGACAATTGAAGAAACTATGTACTATTTTGGTAGAATTTATGATATGAACGATGAAAAAATTAAAGAAAGATATAACTTATTAAAAAATTTGTTGGAATTACCTCCAGGAGATCGATTAATTGTGCAATGTAGTGGCGGTCAAAAAAGACGAGTTTCATTTGCATGTGCACTGATACATGAACCACAATTATTGATATTAGATGAACCTACTGTCGGCTTAGATCCTATGTTAAGAGAAAAGTAAGGTTAACTTCTAAATGGTAAATGATTTCACTAATTATTTATTGTAGAATCTGGGACTTTTTAGTAGATATGACTCGTAATAGTGAAATGGTTGTTATAATAACAACCCATTACATTGAAGAAGCTAGTAAAGCAAATCGTGTAAGTTTATGATATAAAATCAATTTCAACATACAGAAATAAATATTTTATATATTTCTAGATTGGGTTAATGCGAAATGGTATATTACTAGCTGAAGACACCCCATCTAATATAATGTACAATTTGGAATGCAATTCCCTTGAAGAAGCATTTTTAAAACTAAGTCAACAACAAGGATCTGAAGATGTTATCCAAAAATTAACTCAAGGAGACAGTTCAGTGGTTCCTGGGACGGGCATAGAGCAGGTAGGCCAAATACGGACCGAAAAAGATCATTTCAAATCATATAAAAATAAATCTTTTACTACTACGAATCGAATGAAGGCTTTACTTACTAAGAGTTTGATCCAAATTTGCAGACAACCATTGTACTATATATTTATTATTTTTCATTTCTTGTTATTTATTTCAATTTTGTTAAATAATTTAGCACAATGCTTTTCATGTCTTTACTTCCAATTATTGTCTTAACTTTCTATTTTTGGAGTATTGGCCTAACACCAAGAAATCTGCGTTTAGGAATTGTCAACGATGAAGTTACTAACTACGATAAATGCTTTGATAAATCATTAATTACAATAATAAACCATAATAATGATACTTGTGAATTTAATAAAATTACATGTCGATATATAAATGAATTAAATACGAATTATGCAAAGAAGGTAAAACATAAATAATAGTTATTTCTCAATTCAATTTTATGTACTTTAAGGTATTTTATAATTCATCTGAAGAAGCCAACAAGAGTGCTAAGAAAAGAGAAATTCTAGGTTATATACATTTTTCACATAATTTTTCAGAAGCAATGCAAATACTTATGGAAAATGGAAGATTTACTGAAGATAATATTTTTGAGAATGTTCAGTTAACGGTTCATTTAGATATGAGTGGTAAGTTATGGTAAATGTTGCTATTCAATGAAAGAAATAATTAATTTGTTAGAATAAATAAATAGTAAACAATCATAATTATTATTGATAATATTGAAATATTTAAAGCAGTTTGTTTAAATAAATAACCTCGAAATATAAAAAATTTTACAATTTGGAATTAGATAAAATATAGATAAAAGTATGCAATTTTAGAACAATTATATTTTTTTTAGATCAACAAGGTGCTTATTTTCTTCGGAGGAGATTACTAGAAACATATGAAAAATTTATGGGTGGCATAATGTCTGGTTGTAATTTACCAAAAAGACTTGGTAGGACACCTATATATTTTGAAAATATATTATATGGATCTTTTGAAGATGAATACCAAAAATTTATAACGCCCGGTGTGCTTATTACGTATGTTTAATTAATGTAATTTAATATCTTACTTGTTATGGAATTTTTTTAGATTGATATTTTTTTTGCAATCCGTTGTAACATCTGGAGTCTTTATATCTGAACGGTTAGATGGAATTTGGGATAGAACATTAGTTGCTGGTAATAAAATAACATTAGAATTATTTTTTAACAAAAGTTAATAATTTGTTTATTTACTAGGAGTCTCTTCACTGGAAATTTTAATGTGTCATTTGATATTTCAGTCAATAGTTATGATTATACAATGCATTGCAGCGCTATATTATAGTATTTATGTTTTTGGTGTTGATAATCAAGGTGATAGTGCGTGGGTAGTTGTTTTGCTAATATTAGATGGTTTTTGTGGAATGATTTTTGGTTAAATATTATTTTTTTAAATATAATTAAATATTATTTTAATTTTAATTATATTTTAGGTTTACTAATTTCAATTTATTGTTCAACGCATATGTTATCTATGTTCATAGTAACTGCTGTTTTTTACCCTCTAATTATACTTTCAGGTAGTATATTGTATTTGTATCATATATAATTTTTATAAATATGTATACCTTAAAAAATTTTAAAAACAAAAATATAATTTTTTAGGTTTTTTATGGCCACTCGAAGGAATACATATAATACTGAAAGATTTTGTATATATATTGCCTTTTACAATTCCAGCCATTTCAATGCGTAATGTTCTGCAAAAAGGCTGGCCTATACTAAATTCACAAGTCCATGATGGATTTATTGTACTAATTTCTTGGATTATTATATTTTTTGTATTTTGTATTATTGGACTTAAACGAAAAGTATAAATTAAATAATTTGTTTTTTTTTTTTGCAAAACTATAAAACTATTTAAATAAAAAATTAGTAAAAAAAAATTGTTTTAGTTTTTCTAATTTAATTTTTAATATAGACATTTTTTTTGCAAAAACTGAAGATTTCTTTAATTGAAGGTACACAACCAAACGTTGTTCAAATTTAATGTATAATATAACGGAAACTTTAGGTTGTTTCCACATTGAATAAATGTACGTGGACACCATATATTGAGATTTAAATTATACATATTCATTTTGAAATTATATTATCAAAATGAATATAATCACCTGAGTATTTTTCTTTGTAGTAATGATTTTATAGAATTATTGTAATGATTTTATAGAATTATTATTAAAGTTCTATTTTATACTTTTGTACTTTTGAACTTTAGAACTTTGATTAATTATAGTAAATATATGAAAATGGTAATGTTACAAATGACTAAAGTTTATCTATTCTGAATAATTATTCTGAATAATGTGGAAGCATTTAAAACAAGTTCATAAGAAAATAAAAAGTTCTAATTGATTATTCAGACTGGATTACTAATTAATTGCATATAAATTAAGTATGACTTACACTTGATTATATGCGTTAATTAATTGCATAAAATTTATTTATTTCTAAAATAATTAAATATAATTACTATATTTCTTATATATAATGTTAAAATTAAAATCATAATGAATGTGTTGTTAATTTAAAATATGTTTTAATATAATATATTAAATATTATTAAATACATTTTAAACTATATTTAATTTATTTAAATTATATTTATGTCATATTTAATAACACTTGAGATTATACAAACACACCATTACAATAATTAGTTTTTTGCAATGAATTCAACAGGTACGTAAAAATTATACACTGTACACTGTGCAACTAAAAATAAGTTTGGGGGAATAATTTTATTTACTAGAATCTAATTGGATTTAAGATAACTTAGTATACTCACAATATATTTTAATTCCAATGCTATGAGAATAAAAAACTTGATATTTCTGTTTCGATTAATTTAATTTTACGACTACTATATAGTTATTACTGTTTTAGCTGTTGTACAGTGAGTACATAGTTTAAAACTAGATCATGGCATCTGTAGAAGTTAGCAATGGATACAAATATTATGGTACTTCGTCAAATCGAAAGATTATTTTAAATTATTTAAATATGAATGTTGAGAAAGGTTCTATGTACGTTAAAGTTGTAATATAACATAATTTGAAATTAAATTGAAATTTATTGTAGTTATGGTCTTTTGGGTGCATCTGGTTGTGGAAAAACTACATTACTCTCTTGTATCGTTGGCCAAAGACAATTGATATCTGGTGATGTTCGAGTTTTAGGTTTGAAACCTGGTCTACCTGGTTGTGGAATACCTGGACCTCTTGTGGGATATATGCCTCAAGTAAGATATAATTATTTATTTTAACTATAATTAAATAAAATATATATTTTTTAAGGAAATTGCTCTTGTTGAAGAAATGACAATTGAAGAAACTATGTACTATTTTGGTAGAATTTATGATATGGACGATGAAAAAATTAAAGAAAGATATAACTTATTAAAAAATTTGTTGGAATTACCTCCAGGAAATCGATTAATTGTGCAATGTAGTGGCGGTCAAAAAAGACGAGTTTCATTTGCATGTACACTGATACATGAACCACAATTATTGATATTAGATGAACCTACTGTTGGATTGGATCCTATGTTAAGAGCAAGGTAAAATTAAGATATAAATGGTAATTAAATGTATTAAGAATTATTTATTATAGAATCTGGGATTTTTTAATAGATACAACTCGGAGCAATAATACGGCTGTTATTTTAACAACTCACTACATTGAAGAAGCAAGTATGGCAAGCCGTGTGAGTAAAATCTTTAAATAGATTAGTTATCTGATATAAGTTCTAAATATGTATATTGATAAAAAAATTATAAGGTTTTATCTAAAAAATTAAAAAATTTCTAATTTTGATATAATACTACAGATTGGGCTAATGCGAAATGGGATATTACTAGCTGAAGACACCCCAATCAATATAATGAACAATTTGGAATGCAATTCACTTGAAGAAGCATTTTTAAAACTAAGTAGAAAACAAGGATCTGAAGATATTATCCAAAATATAACTCAACGAGAAAGCTCAGTAGTTACTAGTACATCCGTTGACGAATTAAGCCACATACAGATAGAAACTAATAATGTAAAACAACAAGGAAGTAAATCGTTCACATCTAAAAATCGAATGAAGGCCTTACTTATGAAAAATTTAGTCCAATTTAGCAGACAACCATTGTAACATATTCTATTCGTTATTTTTTAAGATTGAATAATAATTTTTTTTATTAAGTTATCTACTTTTTATGTTTTTCTTCCCACTTTCCGTATTATCTTTATACTTTTGGACTATTGGTATAACACCAAGAGATATTCGTGTAGGAATTGTCGACGATGAAATTCCTAATTACAGTAAATGCTTTGATAAATCATTAATTACAATTATAAATCATAATAACGACACTTGTGAATTTAATAAAATTTCATGTCGATATATAAATGAATTAAATTCTGATTTCGCTGAGAAGGTAAAACAAGAATTTATTATAGACATTATAATTTTTATTAAATTGAATAAAATTGAAGGTATTTTTTATGTCATCTGAAGATGCGTATAAGAGTGCAGCGAGTAACGATATTATTGGTTACATACATTTTCCACACAACTTTTCAAAATCAATGCAAATGCTTATTGACAATGGCAGGTATACTGATAATAATATTCTTGACGGCGTAGAAATAACGGTTCGTTTGGATATGTCTGGTAATTTGTTAATATAGTATACTTTAGGAATTCAAATTATTTTTAATAATTATATTGTACATATTTTACAAATGGATATTATTTTATATTTAATTGAACTACTATTAATACATGTTACTTATTTAAGATCATTTCATTTTTTTTCTTCGTAGATCAGCAGCTCTCATATCTTCTTCAGCGAAAGTTATTAGAAACTTATCAAAAATTTATGGAGGGTATAATGTTAGACTGTAATATACCGAAAGGACTTGGAAGGACACCCATATATTTTGAAAATATTTTATATGGATCTTTTGATGATGAATTTCAAAAATTCGTGACACCTGGTATCATTATAACGTATGTTTAATTATCTTACACAAATATATATTATGTAAATTTGGAATCCATATTTTCAGAATGATATTCTTCTTATCAACAGTTATGACTAGTGGAGTTTTTATATCAGAACATGTAGACGGTGTTTGGGATAGAACATTAATTGCGGGTAATTAATATATAAAAACAAATTTAAATTAATTAAAAAAAAATTATTTCAAAGGTATATCTACAGCCGAAATGTTAATGGCTCATATGCTATTTCAGACCATAATAATGGTTTTACAATGTATAGAGACAGTAATGATTGGTTATTATATATTTGGTGTTGAAAACCAAGGAGAAAATCTAACAATAATTTTATTGTTAATATTAAATGGATTTTGTGGGATGCTTTTTGGTAAAAAAAATCTATGACACCTAATAATAAATATATACTGTATATACATATCAAATTTATAATTTTTAAGGATTGTTAATTTCAATATTCTGCCCTAATTACTTGTTGGCTATGATGATTATCACCGGTTTTTTTTATCCAATGCTATTACTAAGTGGTAAATATTTTTAAATTCCAATTATTTACATTATTCCTAAATATATAATTTACTTTCAATTATAGGTTTAATATGGCCAATAGAAGCAATGCATAAATTACTTCAAAATGTTGCTCTTTTTTTTCCTAGTACTTTACCAGCACAATCAGCGCGGCATATTTTGCATAAGGGTTGGTCAATTAGTAATTTTAATGTATATAATGGATTTTTAATATTAATTGGCTGGATTATGGTATTTTTTATTTTGTGTGTAATTGGTCTTCGGCGAAAAAATTAATTAATTATTCTATGTACTCCACGATAATATCATAGATTTTTAGTAAATTTGTAATTTCAATTAAAGAATGATTTTTTATTTTAACGTAATAAATTTAACTAAGTAATGTGAAGTAACAAAACAAATGTAATTAAACAAATTCTGCCGGCATATTTCTAATAATTTTCTAAAATTCAAATAAATATTAAGGCTAGTAGTTGATTTTATAATAACCAGTATTAACGAGTAACAAGATAATATTCTGTATATATATGAAAACTAATTATATGTTACAACATTTTTATATATTGGAAGGTGAACCGCTTTGAGTACAAATCCATATGAAATTAAATTTATATTATTGGAAATATATTTTCATTTAATTTAATAACAATAGTAAGGCAGTATTTGTATTTTTTAAACTCAAACATGTTTTTATTTCAAATAAGTTATATTTTCGTTACTGGCGGAAAATGTTTAATATTATACCATAGTATAAAATAATATAACTAGATGTCTCTCAGTGTGAAAGTCAAAAAATTAGTATATATTATAAATAATAGTGCGCTACAACGGAAGTCAAAGTATCTTCAAAAAGTTGCTCAGGTAATAGACGTGAATTTTCATAACCACCAAATTTTCATAACCACCACATACAACAAATAGCTTCATTACACCTGATCATCGTATAACGCGAATTACAATTTGCGCAAAACGTTCATATAACGCGGAACTAAACCATCGTATAACATGGTTTTTTTTGTTGTAACTATCCAAATTTATAGTATCCGGGTATTTCCCTAAGTGTATAAATAAATAAGCATATAGAAATTCTTAAACAAAACTTACTCTCTAAAAATTTTTTTACTAGAATACAGTAAGGCTAACTAGAGTGTGCAACTAGATTGAAGCAACTAGGACTTCTAGTTTCAATCTAGTTAGACTTTTTCAACTGGATTTCTAGTTGAACAATTTTTTATATAATCTAGTAGCTACCTAGGTAGAACAGCTGGAAAACTAGATGTGACAGCTAGAATCTATCTTGAATTACTAGATTTAAACAAATGTTTATCTTAGCTAGACAACTAGGTACTGCAGCTAGGATCTAGTTGAAACCACTAGAATCCATCTAAAGTTTTCAATCTCTAAACGCACCTAGGCAACTAGGTACTACAGCTAGTTTCTAGTTGCAACTACTAGAATCAATAAAAGATTCTAGTTCATTAAATTCAGTAGGCATGACTGCTTTCCGGATTATAAATAGAACTAACTAGATAAAACTAGTTATAATAATAAATAATATAATACAATTTATAAATATTATTTGAAATAAATTTATTAAAATGTGCTCTAACATTTTCGATTTTTGTTATTTAATAATACAAAAAAAATGTATTTTTATCAAATATAATTAATAAACTATTTTATGATATATCAACATAAAATATAGTTTTGTTTTAATTTAAAAATTAATTTTTTTTACCATAGTATTATTTAACTTGGTTAATTTTATATCATCATTAATTTTGATTTTTCTTTTGAATTTTTTTATTAGTTTGGTGGAGTGTTTTCTACGTCTACTGACAACTCTTTGTATATTTTTTGTACAGATTCTAGAATTTTTATGCTGAAGTTAGGCATGGAAAATATTTTGGTTTCAAAGAAATTATAAAACTTCTTTAAACTTTTTTCATATCCTAACTGGAACACCCAGAAGGAGTGAAAAACACAATAAAAAGCTTTTACAGGATCTGGTCCTATTTCTATTGGATTCGATCCAACAACAACAAAATATTCTCCAGCCTCTCCGCGAATTTCAGATCTGCAAATGATGTAGGGATGAGCGTTATCATTTTTGTTAATACAATCAGCAATGGATTCTTCAGTCTGAAATAACCAAAAGACGTATTTAAATTAGCAAATTGTTTAAGTACCATCTTTTATTATTGGTAATACTTTTTTTCTTTTTAATATATTTTCAATCAGAGGATTGAATTTTGTTTCTAACTCTTGACTGTTGGATCCTTTTAATCTTATAATTAAACATAATTAAATTTTACCAACATTATTTATTAAATTACGTACGTACCAATATTCCTTCATAATATAATAGAGCTGGATATAGTCCTATGATTTCTATTATAGATTTCCTAGCTTTTATCAAATTTAGCCTATTTGAGTAGGTTACGTCCATTAAATCTACAATCTTCCGCTTGTTATCTTTATTTGGAATCAGTTGGTTTAATTTCGTTATCTACAAAAAAATTCATTGATTATTGAAATCAGTGTTTATATGTATAAATACTAATATGTACTCACATCATCTTCAACAACAATTTCCACATTATCATCTTCTGTGCATTTTGGTTTTTTCGTTATTAGATTTTTCTTCATGTTGGGAGATAATTTAAGTCTAACACTTTTCAATCTAAATTCAATCTTCCCAGCTGCTTTTTTTCCGTCCCTTGATCCTTTCGGATCAAACCAAAACGTCTGTAAAAAAAATTATTAGCAAAGATATTTTTTTTTGATAATTATAATGAAATACATACATGGTTTGGTACATCAGGCAAATCACAGCCAAGCTGCGTATAAGAATTTACGATGCTTTGGGCTAGAATTATTTTTTGTTGAGTTGTTGGATAGCTAAAATAAATGTTAACCAAAAGTTCTAAAAATGTTTCTTTTATAATAAATATGTACTTACTATCCGCAATCTAAAACCAAATCATCAACAAGGAGACGATTAAGTTGAATACAGTCACCATTTGATAATTTTTCTCCATTTTGTAGTTTTTTGTCCAATTCTGTACCTAATCTAGTTTTTTGTAAAATATTTTGAATGTGAAAAATCTGCAATATACTCAAAAGATTAACAATATATTTAATATGATTAGTAATAATAACTGACCAAATCATACTTTGATGCTATTAAGAAAGAAGCATCAATTGAATTAAATGAAGTAATTGGCATAGATATTGAGGTAAGAACAGCTTCAGAGATATTTTGTCCACTAGATGAGCCTGTTACAGGAAAAGTAATATTCTGTTCATTCAGCTTTCATTTTTATATATAAAAATGATCCCAAGTTTTGTTTATTTATTAGGTATTGTAATTTTAGAGTCAACTTCTCACAACTGATAAAAAAACCAACAACATTAGAATGGCAGTAAATACTTTGTTTGTTCTTTTAATAGAATATTATAATTAAATTTAATTAAATTATATACTTATCAGTAATTTGTTTATTTAAATTATAGGTTTTTTTTATTTTATTGAAATATTCTTCGGAAGTAAAAATTTTGTGTTATTTTGAACGTTATTTTAATCTTTTCTACAATATTTTATTATAATTGCATAAAAAATATATTTAAACAATTTATACAAACTTTAAAATTATTTTATAAATATTCACTATTTTATAATGTGTTAAAATCGTAAAATGTTTTAAAATTTAAATTTACAATTATGGAGTTTTTTATTTCACCACTAAATTTTTTTTTATTTTGGAGTCGACTTTACTCTCTGTATTATCGCGGTAAAAGTCAAATACTAAATGAACATCAGTATAAATAATATTCTATTAAAAGCACAAAAAAAGTATTCTCGGTATTAGAATTGATTATCAGTTGTGACTGGTGTAACAGATTAATAACTAACAGTTATAAGTTTACGTACGGACGATCGCAGGAATTGTTGGCATTCGCATCAAGGAAGTGAAAGGAAGAAGACGTTTTATTTTATTTTAAAGAATTTTATGTTTTGTTTTAATTTGTTATTTTGAATTGAATGTTTTGAATATAAATGTAATTAAAGTTTGGATAAAGTAAAGTAATATTATAATAAACTAAATTTTATTGTTAAATTAGTGTTAGAGATAATTGGAGGAACAATAATAAAATAAGTGAACGTTATAATTCAGAAGTGGGATAAGAACAAGTTTTTTTTTATATATATTTAGATACTCAGACATTTTAAAGTAAAAATATATTAAACAGGATTTTTTTTTTTTTTTTGTGTGAATTTATGGATTATTAATAATGAAAATTGGAGTTTTTTTTAAAAGAAAAAAAAAAAAAAAAAAAAAATTATTTTTGGAAGAATTTTCATATTTTGGAGAGTGAGTATAAATGGTGGTAACCAATTTATGATTATTTATTTTATTGTATGATAATGTTGGTAATGTTGGTATAATGTTATTACAGTTATTGATAGAGAATTACGAATATATTTATGAGTATGCATTTTAATTTAAAAAAAAAATAATAATAATAGTAATTATTAAAATGCTTATAAAATGAGTCTTTTGTGTATAACGAAATATTTGTTTTATGAGTATTAAATAACATAGTATTGAACATGATTGTTTCAATAATGAGAAATGTAATTGTAAAGATAAATGAAAAATATAGTTCTGAGCACTAGAATGTGTTTATGGTGTAAACAAAGGAAAAAGAAAGGAGAGAAAACATTTTGTGCATAACATTTTTTTTTATCTTCTTCTTTTTTTGTTTTCCTTTGTTTATATTGGATCTAGAAAAGGTGTGAAAATATTTATGATGTGAAAAAGGGAAAAATATTTTGTGTATAACAAATTTATTTTGTCTTTATGCGAATTTGGAAAGTATAACAAGATTGAACATGATTGATTCAATAAAAATATATGACGAATATTTGTTTTTTTTTTGGAAGGATATTTAAATAGTTTTGGTAATAACAGTTCGTTTGGCGATGCAAAAATTTAAATTATGAGAGATTTATTTATTTGGAATGAATATAATATATAATTATTTAGAAAGAGATTTTTTTTTTGTTGTTTTGTGTGTTAATATTGAAGGAAAATTTATGTTCTAATAATTGTTTTATTTACAGGTTTTGTTTTTTTTTGTTTTTAAAATAAATAAATATTATTACTAGGACATACTTTGACATTTACTTACATAGACTAATAAATTTTTTTTTTTAAAAATGGATATCAACAAACTGACGAATAAAGCTAGCTCTTAGGGAAGAGTTGAGAAAATTAAATTGTAATAATTTACAAGGGAAGAAACAACAGTTGATTGAAAGGTTACAATCATTAAATACGAGAATGAATTTAAATTCACCATCATCATCGTCTTGTAGTAGTGTGTTTTTAGAGCCTTCAGAAAGGGATGGTAATGCTTCAACTTCAATTTTAATAAATAAAGAATTGGAATTAATTCAAAGGGAAAAAGAATTAATTCAAAGAGAAAAACTTATTTTAGTGAAAGAAAAGGAATTAATGTCAAAAATGGGAAATTTAGAAGCACCAATTAGTTTACCCGTGACTATACCAATGATTACAAACAGCAATAATAAATATAATATGCGGGACATTTCTGAAGTATTACCTGTTTTTGATCCAACAAATTTATCTGGGTTTTCTGCAATGCAATGGGTAAAACGAGTAGATGCATTAATAAAAAATAATAATTGGGATCATGGGCTGGTATTGTTGGCTTCGGCTAATAAAATGCTGGGACCGTCAAAGTTTTGGTATGACAGCATTCAAGAAAATATTGTGAATTGGGAACAGTTTAAAGAAAAATTAATAGCTAGTTTTCCGTCATCACATAATGAGGTTTATATTCACCAGATTTTAAGTAATAGGAGAAGAAAATTTGAAGAGAGTGCAGATTCATATTGTTATGAGATGAATATGATAGGGAAACGATCCAATTTGAGCGATGATGCAATATTTCAATATATAATAATGGGTCTGAATGATTCGACTATGATTAATAATTTATCTGCTATTACATTTACAAATCTTTTAGAGTTGATTGCTCATATAAAGCAGTATGAAAATATCAAAAATTATGTATACCAAAATCCTTATACACATTTTCAAAGAAGATTTCATCCATATAGTCTAAGGAATAACGAGAAAATTAATAGTTTCAATGGCAAAGAAAAAAAAGTTTTAAAATGTTATAATTGTCAAAAACCAGGACATTTTGCTAGGAATTGTTTTATGAAGAAAGAAAATGTACCAGAAATTAAATTTAATGTATCAGATAAATTAGAGGGAAATAAAATTAATATCAATAAAATAGATGAGAAATCAATGGAAGATTGCTATTACAAGAATATAAAAATAAATAATATAATATTTAAAGGACTAATTGATTCTGGAAGTAGTAGGACAATTATTTCAGAACATGATGTCATAGCTCATAATTTACCAAGGATAGAAGAAAGTATAGGTCTTACAGGTTTTGCAGGAGGTAAATGCAATAGCGTTGGTATTAGCCCGGTTGTCATCGATATTGATGGAGTCAAAGCTAAAGTAAATGTAGTAATTGTTAAAGGGGAAATTAATAAGGGCAATATGATAATTGGTAGAGATTTTTTAAAGCAATCCCATGTAAAGATTATTGCACAAAATGATACACTTCAAGTGGAAAAGTCGGAAGCAACAATGGATAAAGATAATTTTATAGATAAACATATTAATGTAGGCATTGGGTTAAGTAGTGTTGGTGGAAAAGAAATTATAAACTTGGTTAAATCTTTCTCAGATTGTGTTTCTACAAATTGGGCAGATTTAGGAAAGTGTAACTTATTGGAAATAAAAATAGAATTATTAAACAATGATCCAATTGTTTACCAACCATATAAAGTTCCATTTGCAAAAAAAAGAAGTTTTAAAAAACATGATTGATGAATTAATAGCTAATAACATTATACAAGAGTCTCTGTCACCTTATGCATCTCCGGTAGTTTTAGTTAAGAAGAAAAATGGAGAAGATCGTATGTGTATTGATTACAGGAAAATTAATTTGGTATTGAAAAAGATTAAATATCCTATGCCAATAATTGAAGAACAACTGAATAGTCTTGCAGGTTATAAATATTTTTCAGTATTGGATCTTGCGTCTGGTTATTATCAAATTCCAATTGAAAAAGAATCAAGGCAGTTTACTGCTTTTATAACTTCTGAGGGTCAATATGAATTTAGTAGATTACCTTTTGGTCTTGCTAATGCTCCAGCATGGTTTCAGCAAATAATGAATAAAATTGTTCAAATAATGAAGCCAGACCACATTATTGTTTATTTAGACGATTTAATTGTTCCAAGTGTAACAATTGATGAAGGAATTCGTAAATTAAAAAAATTATTTCAAATTTTTAGAAAAGTTGGTTTAACCATAAACCTTAAGAAATGCTCATTTTTAAATGAACGAGTTGAATATTTAGGCCATATAATTAGTGATGGCTGTATACAACCTGGTGAAAACAAACTATTGGCAATTAAAAACTATGTTGAACCTAAAAATGCACATGAAATCAAGAGATGGATTGGATTGACAAGTTATTTTCGAAAATTTATTAAGAGTTATGCTGAAATTGCTGAACCTTTAACCAAATTAACAAGGAAAGGTGTTGTTTTTAAATGGGAAATTGAACAACAGAATGCTTTTGATAAGCTTAAACAGATAATGACAGAAAAGCCTGTTTTAGCTATATACAATCCTAAATATAAACATGAATTGCATACAGATGCTAGTGCTGTGGGAATTGCTGGTGTTTTATTACAAGAACAATTTGGCTCATTACATCCAGTTGCATACTATAGTAGACAAACTAATGATTATGAGCGAAACTACCATAGTTATGAGTTGGAAGCTTTAGCTGTAGTTGATTCGGCTATTAGATTTAGTCAATATTTAATAGGCAAGCATTTTAAAATTGTCACAGATTGTCAGGCATTAAAAACGGTGATGAGTAAACGAGATATTGTTCCACGAATAGCAAGGTGGTGGTTAAAACTTTTAGAATATGATTGTATAGTAGTACATCGAATTGGCAAGCTTATGAACCATGTAGATGCACTTTCTAGAGCTCCAGTTAATAGTTCAGAAATTTTGGAACCTGCCCAAATTAATGTATTTCAAGTATCTGTTGATGATGAAGATTGGTTGCAATCTATTCAATTACAAGATGATGTGGTACACAAGATTAAAAATTATTTAGCCAAACAACCTGAAAATAATGCAGAGAAACAAATACATGTAGATTATATATTAAGAAATAATCGAGTATATAGAATAGTTAAAGGGGAATTAAAATTATATGTACCGCGAGGTGTAAGAAGTCAAATTTTAAGGAAAAGTCATAATGAAAAGGGGCATTATTCTTTTTTGCGTACATTAAAAGATATACAAACACGATATTGGTTCCCTAGAATGACACAATTTGTTAAAAAATATCTCAAAGCATGTGTCGAATGTGCTTATAATAAATTCGAAGTTCAACCGAAAGGTGAATTACATTCAATCGAAAAGGGTAATAAACCATTTGATACAATACACATAGACCATTTAGGTCCATTTGTTAAGTCAACCAAAGGAAACACATATATTATAGTAATTGTAGATGCTTTTACTAAATTTACTATTTTGAAAGCTTTGCCTAATACAAAAAGTAGACCAGTATTATTATTTTTAGATAAAGTATTTAATATTTATGGTAGTCCTGCGAGAATTATTAGTGATAAGGGAACAGCTTTTACTTCCGAAAGTTTTAATGTTTTCATGAAAAAATTAAATATTCAACATATACAAAATGCGACTAAAACGCCTAGAGCAAATGGTCAAGTTGAGAGATATAATAGAACTTTAATGAATATAATTTTGACGCGAACAGAAACAGAAGATAAATGGGACCAAAAAATTGAACAAATACAGTGGAGTATGAATAATATGTTTAATGAAAGTATTAATCAAACACCTTTTGAAGTACTTTTTGGTTATATACCAAGAAATCCTTACGGGGACATTCTGGCAAATTCGATAGATAATGATGTTCCTCAAGTTCGTAAGTTAGAAGCAAATCGAGAAAAGGCAACAACTTCAATTAAAAAACAACAAGAAAAACAAAGGAAAAACTATAATCTACGGTCTAAACCAGCACAAGTTTATGCTGAAGGTGATTTGGTTACAATTATTAATGATACTTTAGTTAGTACAGGGAAATCTAAAAAACTTGAACCTAAATATAAGGGTCCATACATAATTAAAAAAGTATTAAAAAATGACAGATACGTGGTAGAAGACATACCGGGTACACAACGGACGTTAAGACATTTTTCTACAATACAGGCGTCTGATCGTATGAAGAAGTGGGTGCAATGTAATCAGGAACTGGACGAGTTGTCAAATAGTGAAATCGAGGACGATTTTCAAGTCAGGATGGACGAATCTGTAACAGATTAATAACTAACAGTTATAAGTTTACGTACGGACGATCGCAGGAATTGTTGGCATTCGCATCAAGGAAGTGAAAGGAAGAAGACGTTTTATTTTATTTTAAAGAATTTTATGTTTTGTTTTAATTTGTTATTTTGAATTGAATGTTTTGAATATAAATGTAATTAAAGTTTGGATAAAGTAAAGTAATATTATAATAAACTAAATTTTATTGTTAAATTAGTGTTAGAGATAATTGGAGGAACAATAATAAAATAAGTGAACGTTATACTGGTATTCTAGGTATTAGAATTGATTATCAGTTGTGACAACTAGATATTGTCCAGTGATGTGCACTGGAATCTAGTAATAAAATTTTTTTTATTATTGGAGAAGGTTTAAATTTTTCACATGTTTTTAAAATGGAATAAAATTTCGATAAACATTTTTTAGAAGTATACAGAAAACTATATTTTATTTTCAGAACAATATTTTTAATTATTTTTCACTAGATTTTATTTTATTAAAAACAATTAGCTTCTTTTAAAAATTTGAGCCACCTCCTCGTCAATATCTTTATCTAATAAAAAATTTTAAACTTGTTCAATATTCATTATAATTAGAACACTTTAATTTTTTCAACAATAAACAAATTTAACAATTATGTATATAATTATAACTAGAACCTCTTCCTTAACTCGATACGAACTGAATGAATTACGCATATCCGATATATATTGCACTTGCACTCATTTACGCAAAAACAATAGAATTGGAGAGAGAACGTTTAACAAATATTATACATAGTTAAATGGAAAATAGAACGCAATATTTTTAGAACTAGATTCTAGTGAAAAAAAATTACCAATAAATGGCCTTAATTTTACGTATTTTTTTATTTTAAAATTTTCATTTTTAACGTGCTAATAATAATATATTTTGAAAAAAAATATTTGTTTATGCTTGCCTAAATAGATTTAGTTAATTTAATTAAGATAAAATTGATTTTAAGACCATAATAAATAAAATTTGACGGCTTGTCTCAAATTAACCTGATATTTCCTATAACAAATATTTTAGAATCAGCAATCAAAAATGTATAATTTTTCACTGGAATTTCTAGATTCAATATTATCCGAAAAATTCTAGTTAATTTATCAAAAAAAACTAGAACCAGATTACAATTAGTATAACTGGAATCTAGTAAATATTCGAAATTTGTTATATTTTGACTAGATTTCTAGCAATAGCTACTAGGAATATTTATCAATTCTAGTTAGTCCTACTAACTAGGACTAACTAGAATTGATAAATAGTCTTCCTAACTGAAAATTCTGTGAAAATTTTCCTAACTAGATTGGAACTAGGCAATCTAGCCAAAAAAATTTTAGAGAGTAGTCTCGTATAACGCGGATTTGCATAACGCGCAATTTCTGGGAAACCTAACCTCCGCGCTATACTATGGTCAGTTGTACTTTCTCTAAAATCTAACATATTACATATTATATAGCACAAAGATATATTTTATCTTATATCTATTATCCACACATTTGTACCGCCAAAATTCAAAAACTGAAAAATTAGTTATAAAATTAATTATTCATTGTTGCTGACCATTTATAAAGGTGAATATTTTTTAATGTTTAATTTTTCAATACCATATATCCAAATAATATGGTATATTTAAATTTTTTTTTTGTAAAGAAGAAAAATATATTTTAAAAAATTTCCTGAATCGTTTTTATATTACATCAGTTAAAACATGTTTAATAAAGTTCATAAAAGTTAAATAATATGTCGAGAAATGATTAAAAACTCCGAAAAATAACATTTAGTTTAATTTAAGTAGTGAGATTAATTAGCCAATTTTTAATATAATATTTATAAACAACTTAAATATCAAAAAATATTATTACAAACTAATTTTGAATATCCATATTTAAGTTCCATTGCGCATATTCACCAAAACATAAATTTTTCAATTTCACGAAAAATAATATATGTATGTATATTTTTTTTTATATACAAAAATTTGTCTGCAGTTTAATTATATTATATATATATAATATAAAAGATAAATACTTTGAACTTATCCAATTTACTTCAATTCAGAAAAAAATAAATTTCGTTAGAAAATAGTTCTTCCTTTAAAAATTCGAAAAATATAGATTAATGAAAGGATATTATTGCCTAAAGTTTAAAATATAAAAATAAATTACACACAGACAGAATCAACATAACCGAATCTTTCTTATTTGTTTAAAATATTTGAATCAGAAGACCATATCCGCTATATAGTGCATTATGCTCAAACCCTAAATATTTATGTTTTAGTGAAATTAAGAAATCAAATCAAATTAAGGAACTGCATTACATTTTATTAAAAATTATAAACAATAATTTTTTTGATATTTTAATCAAACAAAAACATTAGTAGTTTTCAAAGTTCATAATTTCGTTTAAAGTTTTAACAGCAATAAAAGTACAGCGACAAAATACAGCAACAAAATACTACTGAGAATGGAATTATTTAAGTTGGGTAAAAACAATGTCAAAAAGGAATTTGCATTTAAATTAATAAGAAACAAAATAACAAAAAATTATCAAAAACAGAAGAAAAATGATTTAAATTTTATTGTAGGAAATTTGTTTGATGAAAGTGTTGTGTTTGTTTGTCATGTTGCGTCACTCTCAGTTTCGAAATTTTAGTATTACCATTACTACAAAAGAACGATTATTTCAAAAATCTTATATTCAGTTTTACATTTCACATTGTATTTTCCATAACGAATTTTACCATTTTCCATATATAAAATGCATCCATGTCGAAAGTGTTAAGTTATAGTTAACACTTTCGACATGGATGCACCTACCAGTTCTATCTGACAGATTACAGATTATCTTTATACAGAATACACTGTTAGAAATTTAGATGAATTTTGTTTCTTTTACATAATTTCCTTTCCATTTCAAAAACAAATTAGAAGTTCTCATAAGAAAGTAATTATTTGTTAGACTGACTAATTCAAATTCTTTTACATATGTTAACCAACATTATTATATAATTCAATTATTTAGTTATTATTGAATAAACCCCGTAATTTTTAATAGAGATTTAGTTTTTTTTTTATCGATTTCCTACAATAGAAAATTCAGTATATAAAATAAACACGTGTAAATTTCTTCCCGGCAAATCATATCTTTCGACTTTTAACCAAAGTATAAGAAAAAAAATGTACACCTTCCAAATACACATTTATTGAATTTTTTGCGTTAAATTTCCCCTCATAATCAATAGATTTAACGAAAAACAGTTTCAACTTTTTCCTACAATTCCACAAAACTTTTACTCTTTTGGAATCAAAGTCTCCTTTTTTAGAGTTAACTTTTAAAACAGTTTAAATTTGACATTTCTCGGTATTAGAAGCTAAAAGGACATTAATATTTTGATTAAAATTCTTTACATTATAATTTCAGAAAATATATACATATTAATTTTTTTTTTCATTGCTAAATATAAATTATTAAGTTTTTCATATACATATATAAAAAAATTAATTTTAATTAAATTAACAAAATTGTAAATAAATTAAATATATTAAGTATTATTTAATAATACATTGAAAGTGAGTTTTTATAAGTGAGAAATAATTTTAAAAAAACTTTTAAAAAAAATTAAATTTATATTCTACAATTTTCAAAACCATATTTTTATTAATCAGAAACTCATCAGGTAAAAATGAATATTAATATATTAATAATAGAAATATTTTTTTGCTTTGGCTTATTTTCCTTATACCGCGGAAAATCGATGATTTTCAACTTTTCATTTTTTCGTCTTTCTTGTTGTTTTTTTATTTTGTCAATGGAAAAGAGAAAATTGTGTGTATTTTTGGTTTTAAATGTGTTAAAATAATAATAATTATGAATTGGAAAATAATATGGAAAAACTTAACAAAAGACCTAATTATCGCATATATTTTCTTTAAAAAAAAGCAAAACATAAACGCAATTAAGAAAACTGATACTCAAAGCATATATTTCATAGTTTAAGAAAAAAATTATTTAAAAAAAAAAAAAAAGAAAGAAAATTCTTTCACTTTTCTTTCAAAATAGAGCTTCTATTTATGAAGGGGCGGTATGATTTTCCTGTTTGTTTGTCTGTCTTATCAAATTCCCAACATTAGTGACATTATTTTGTGTTTTTTTTTTCGGCCTGGAAAATTTACTTTTTTGTGAGATCTAGATAAATTTTATTAAAGATTTTGAAGGGAAACTTTATTTATATGGAAGTATTATATTTTGGTTCTGGGTGTGCTGTGTTCTGTGTTTAGTTATCGCTGTTTTGTGACCCACAGAGAAATGGTATATTAATTTATTTTGTTATTTAAAGTTTTTAAAATTTTTTTTAGTTGTTTTTAATTAAAAGTGTATTAAAAATTTTTTTTTTATTATTGAAATTAAGTTTATATTATTTTATAGTGGCAATCGTGAATATTATAAAATATGCTTAAAAAATTTAATCCATATAAATGTATATGTTTTTAAAATAAATCCATATAATCGCTGGTAAACTTTTTTAAAATAATATCCCATATTTTATATCTCATAATAATAAAATGATAACATTTAATGTTTTAAAAACTAATAATTCATGTTTTTCAAGGAATAAGAGTTATAAAGTGTTTTTTTTCAGTTAGATTATTAGTATACTATTAATATTTGTATAATGTTTATTAGAATGCTTTTATATTAATTAATCTATTTGGAAATGTATCTATATAACAAAAAACTCAATTACTTATTTCTTAAATAAGAATAAAAATGTATGAATTTATATGAATCTAGATATATATATCTGCCTGCAGCTATTAAAAGAATATAAATACTTTTTATTTTATATGCAGACACCAAAATTGAAAATTTATGTGCGGTCAACAAAACGAAAAACTTTTGATTTCTGTTTCGAAATTTTAAATTTTCGTGTTTTAACATATCTTTATTTACAAATTTTTGATAAATAAATATATTTTTTTTTATACAAAATTGACCACTTATTTTTAATAATTTAAAATGTTCTTTATAATTACAATAACTTTATTATAGTAATTGAAATTGAAGAATAATACATATTTACATATATATATATGTAGATAAAGTTGAACATTAATATTTAAATACTTTAACTTTAAAACACTAATTTAAATGCAATTTGTTACATTTTTCACTTCAATATTTTTAATAATTTTTCTTTATAGTTCTATAATAAAGCTCTAACCATGCACAAACATTTGGAATTCTTTTTGAAAATCCTGTTATTGTGCGGCATGTATAAAATATTTATTCTGTATGCATACTATTCTGTACACATATGTACATACATACTATTCTATGTATGTACATATTATTTATTTGTATACTACTTTGTTGTTTTCTTCTATATAATTGAAAAATTGTTTATTTTTTATTTAATTGAACGAAATATTCTGAAAGTTAAAAGTGGTTAAACCGCAAATAACAAACCATTATTCTTATAAAAGAGGGAGGGAAAATTTGCCTTTATATGCATAAAAATCTATCAAAGGATACAATTACATCTTTTATTCACATCCACCCATTCATTAAATAGTTGTCAGTGTACCCTTTTTATACTTAAATTTTCCATCTGTGGAATCTGTTTTTTTCCACATAATGATTTGTCTATATTCTGTTAAAAAATACACTGTTCTCCCACACACCATATAATTTCTGATGTGGTTAAGTTAGATACGCTATACGCATTTAATAGATTTTTAGATGTGCCTTTTTCGAATAACTAGTAGGACTTAATGCAACAATTATTAAATTTACTTCTTTTGAATATACATACATATATACATACATATGTATATATAAAATGAAAAAAATTGTATCTCAAGAAAGAAATTATAATAATATTACTTCGAAATTTTCCCTTTCAGAATATACATATCTATGAAAAAATCTTAATATAAAATTACAGTTTGTAATGTACATATGTATTACATTCCTCAATTATGTGTAAACTTTGTTCAAGAATTTGTAATACTTTCCATTTACAATCAATATCCTAGTCCAATGCGGCAGAAAAATATTTCAGCAGTGATTCAATTTTACATTTTATATACACGAACTGTAAAAGTTCTAAATTTAGAATATTTTATACTTACATATAAAAATAACGAAATTAATTTTTTTTTTTGGTTATGTGTATAATAAATATATATAGTTAGAAATAATTTCATATTATTATTTTCCTGTGCTCTAGTTTTATAAGTAATATACATAAAAATAAATAATAAAAAACGACAAATTCATATTAATGTCATTTTTATTTTTAAGTCCTATTGTCGAATGTTGCAAATTATATAAGAACAACCTATAAAATTAGTTTTAAAGAAAATAAAAACGGAATCATTTTCAGATATTTCCAGTGGAATTTCTATATATGTATTTATATATGTATATCGACCATCTTATGATAATTGGTCTTGTTTTTAAAGAAATTCATTTACGGAACTGAAAAACAACGATAAAGTACATAAAAGAAAAATAATAAGGACATTGTAAAACTTACTATAGAAAAACTATGGTATTGTTTCGTGCATACATATAATTTATGTTGGTTAACACTCTCAGTGCCATGTCAGTCATTTTTAACTGACAGTGCTTTGCCGCTCGTACTTGACAGACTGATCCACAGTCTGTCAAGTTTATATTGAAAATACATTAATAATTTCAGATTTTTGTCTGACAACGAATTTTTTAACATACTCTGTGTCAGGTCGATTTGTCTGACAAAGACTTTTTTAAAATAAACTTGTCAGGTCAATGTGCCTGACAACAACATGTTAAAAAAGGCCTGTTTTTTCTGTGGCACTGAGAATGTTAGTATGATTTTATGTTTAATATTCTCAAAATAAACAAATATTATAGTATTTAATTACATATATTTTTAATCTATGTACCAAATTGATATAACATTTTTTTAAAATAATTTTAATATATTTTAAAAATAGTTTAGGTTACTGCAACTAAATTTAAGCTTGACGAAATGACCAAATACATATATATGTTAAGTATATTTTTTTCCTCGAGAAACAGAAAATTTATAAAATAATAACTTTCTTCTTCTTTATGACTATTTTAATATCATCACCAATTTAAGGATTGTAAGGCTTTCTCTATGATATACATATAAATATATATATAAATATATATACATACATACACCCATTACTCAATTTGCACGTTACTCGACTTACATGGTTTCTTAATTTGCAAAAAAATAAAACAAAATTTAATTATTTAAAGCACTGATTCCATAAGCTCGTGTAAATTATTGTTTTGTTTTATTTCGTACGGAATAGTATTATTTTATGTTTACAATTTTATTAAATCAATTTATTTAGAACCAATCACCGTTTTACACGGTTATTCTGGACATATGCTCGTTTTACACTGTTATTCTGAACATATCTACGACTTTTCTTTATATTCCTTATTTCAATTTACACGGCTTTTCATGGAACGTATCTACCGTGCAAATTGAGGGATCGGTGTATATGTCATGTTTTTCTACAAAGGGTTGAGAACTGTTTTTAACATTTTTATGTTAGTTTATATTTCATATATTGCTTTTATTGTTAGGATGTTCTCTTTTTTGTAGTTGTAGTTGTGTAGTTGCAGTTGCTATTGTTATAAGTGCTTGTTGTGGTTGTGTAGTTGTGTTGTTGTTGTTGTGGTTGTGTTGTTATTGTTGTGTTGTGGTTCTTGATGTTGTTATTGTTGTTGTGTTTTTGTTTTTTTTGTTTAGTGTGTCGTTGGGAGGATAAATGCGTTTTTATGTTTCTATAAAAATATCAAAGTAAACTAAACAATACTTGTAATGTTTTGTGGAACTAACAAAACATTACAACTTTATAGGAAAATTATTTTATTGAAAAATTAATTAAAAATAAATTAATCTTTTTAGTGTTGGTGTTCTCTCTCCTTCAGAAATTAAATTGTCATTATTAATTGCTTCTCTTTTTCAATTACTTCCATCATTTGAGGTAAACCATGAATACTTTGAATAACCATGGCAATGACACCATTGAAATGTACAAAAAGCAGTATTTTTGGAATAAAATGTTAACAAATTATTAGATTACTCTAAATCTAAAACTGATTTTACATATACTCCCACACATAATATTTAGAATTGGTTTTAAATTTAGAATTGGTTTTAAATTTTATATAAATAAATAAATAATACTCACCAAGGGAATGAAAAAAATGGGTAAAATCGAAAGTTCACTTTTCACTATGAAATATTTCTTAAGATCAACAGTTTTTACTTAAAAGGAGAAATTTTCATGAAAATTTGTTAAAATTCCGTTATTAAATAAATTTTTTTTATAAAATTATAATTATTTATAAACTATAAATATCATTTTTTGTCACTTGCGTTGCGTGACCAAAATGTAAAAGTTTGGTCACGCAAGTGACAAAAAATGATGGGACATTCAAAGTTTTACCTAAATTATGCACTATTTACTTGATTTGCATATTATTAACATATGCAAATTAAGTGAACAACCTTTATTTACAGTCCTGCGCACATAGATTTATTGTGTTATTATCTGTTTTTGAAAAATCGTCATTAATTATAGCTCCATATGGAGATATGAATAATGACGACTTTTCAAAAACACATAATAACACGCGACATTTTCGATATTTAAGATATTTTTCGGCTTTTAATCTTCGAAAATATTTTTATATTTTTTTGGTGCCTAATAAAACACACAACTATAACTTTCAATAACAAACATTTTTTTTTGTTAAAATACAATAAATATAAATATAAGCACATTCACAGAGTTATATTTCCTACATAACAAGAAAGTAACCCCATTTTTGTATTCCTTTTCAGTACAGTATAAATAAGTTCGCCCTTGACTTCGGAGACATTAGACATATATAATTTTCTAGTTATTTCAAAAAATTTACGAAATTTATATACATAAGAATTAATAACCAATTCTAGAATATCTATAATTCGTTGTAGATATTTTGGAACTTTGTATTAAATTACATTTATCTTATAAAAATTTGATGCTTTTTATTTATATATAATATTTAGTAAATTAAGTAATCTCAATTTATAAAAGGCTTTATAAAAATGTATTTTAATACTTTCAAAACTAATACAATGAAAGTGCATAAGATAGTTAATAGAAAAATAAATAGAAATAAGTTTTAATTAAATTTGTCCGAAAAAAACTTGAGAAATAAATAACAAATTTATTTTTATTATAAATCTATTCTTAAAGATTTTATAAACTATAAATATAAAAGTTACGTATAAATATATTTTCTATATTTTGAACAAAACTTTGTGTAAAAGTAATTCATGGAAATACTTGTTAGTTAAAGTAAAATTATAATTGAAATGTTAAAGCATAAACTAATGATTCATGGTACAAAATTCAGTACGAGCAGAATATTTTGCTACTTACTGTCAAATTATGGTGTAACATAATTTTATGTGTAAATTCAAAATTATTGTTTTAGATTTAGAAAATGAAGAAAATATAAATTTAGGAATAATATTACTTACGGTACTACGTACTAGCAAACTTAACCCATCTTCCTATTGCGTTATCGGAACATTTCAAAAAATATTTTTTAAAAAAATGAGCCATAAAAAAATAATTGTATATGTATGTATTTATATTTCTAAAAGGCTATTTGAGTTTTTCTTTTTACATAAAAACACCTCTTGAAGTAAATGTTAAAAAAGTACTATTATACAAGACACCTAAATAAAGTACTATTATACAAGTTGGTGATGATTTTGATGTTGTGGATGGGGATGTTGGGGTTTGGTGATGGTGGATGGTGATGATGGTTGACACTAATAATGAATATGGGTGGTGAATGTGGATGCTGTTGGTGGGTACTGTTGCTGGCTTGTGATGGGCGGTGTTGATAGTGGGCAGTGATGGGGATTGATTACATGGTGATGGTGGGTGGTACTGGTACCATGGTGGGTGTTGAAGGTTGGTGTTTAGTGTATATAAATATATATGGTGGGTGAGTGGAGATTTGATTATAGTGGGTGGTGATGGTGCTTTTGAAAATTGCATGGAATAAGAGGCTTTTCAAAACTGTATTGAAGCCAAAATTTTAATTTGCATAAATATTGTGTACACATATATCGTATATGTATATATTAGATACGTACATACTTCATATCTAATATATCTAAAATATATATACATTTTATATGTATATATATATTTTAATAGTGGAATAATGATATTCTTGGCAAATTTTTAGTGGAATAATGATATTCTTGGCAAATTTCTCTATATTTTCTTTATTTTGTGCGATTGTGCTTTTGTTAGTAAATTTTGCAAATATTTTTAGGGCTTTCTCCATTCTGTAGTTTTTTTAAATATCATTTTTTTTCCTGAAAATTAAGTTTATTTCTATTCATTTCTATGGGTTTATAAATTTATTATTATATTTGTTGCTTTTTGAGAATAATATAATTGAACTCAAAAAAGTTGTTATGTAAACGGTTGCTATATGTACATACATATATCTAAATATATATACCATATATATACATAAAGCAAGTTGGCCGAAATTTTTATAACACTCAATACACTATAATTATGTTTTCTTCACGGAAAGTGATTAAATTTGTAAAAATTTCGGCCAATTTGATTTTCAGCAATTAATATTTAGCAGTTTTTCTGTCAATTTTATATGAAACCAGGATTTTTAAATTTATTTTATACATTTTAGTGCGCTTAATTCAAAGCAAATTTTGTGTAAAACAATTCTTCACTCTTTTTTTTTCTGTTGAATAATTAAATATTTAAGACTAAATATGTATTTCAAAAAATATTACACTTATGTATTATAGAAAAATGCATTATTAAAATTATTAAGTCGTCATTCAAAGGTATTATACATAAATACAAAACAATGAAGCTTTGGTGATAACATTATCATTTAAAATTTATTCAAAGAAATGAATTATATTTTATTTTAAAAAAAATTATCCTATTTGTGTCAAAGTTTTCAACTAAATTAATTTCTAGAAATTTATTAGTTTCTTTCCAATCTAATAAAGTTAATCAACAATGTGTTTATATTAAACTCGATCATATAAATCATATTTGTAACTTTTTTTTTAAAATGAAATTGTAAGGAAATATATTCAATAAAGTTTTTTCATATGACGTTTTTTTCTAACGGGTCTGTGTGAATTTCATATCAAAAGTTTTAAATAAAAATAGATATATTATTCATCAGTTATTTTTTTCGTTCCATTCGGAAAACTTGTCATAAATCCTATTTAATCAATCAATAAATAATGAAACTTTAAATAGCTTTTTACCTATTCTATATACTTATGTCGTTATTTATAACTAGTTTTTATAAATACTAGTTAAATTTTTTTAATAGATATATTCAATCAAAACTGTGATTCATATAACTCAAGTTTTCATTAAATTTAATTTTATTGAGTAATTGGTTTTTTTTTTTTCAAATTTAATTTTTAAGTTCACTGTTAGGTTTGAGAATATTGCAAAATCCTGCAAAATAAATCCGTATACATTTGAAATTTAATTACATACTTTTTTATGGTTGTGTGATGAGTCTGAGCAAGTATTTGTTTTAATCCATACATATTTGTATTTTTTGAAAAGGAGTTTTAAAACTACAAGTGCGCTGGATGTTAGTGAAATTTTGTATGCTCAGGTCCTAGAGAGAGTTTTAATAATTTAACGGGAGTTGTTAAGGAGATTTAAATATTTAAACGGAGTTTTAGTGGAATTTATAAAAAAAATTTTTTAATTATTAAAATACTGTTTAAAACTAAGAAAATGTTCTTTGAAATGTTATTAAACAAATGTTACTTAGAAAAAACAATGATTTAGCTAAACACAAAATTTATTTAAAAATGAAATTTAGATAAAAGTAAAAAGAGGCAGGACAGATTGATTTTCAAAAAACTGTTCTATCAAAAACTGATTAAGTTTATACATATATGACAGCAAATTCTTGACTATTATGACAGCACATTCTTGACTAATAGTTAAATATTTTTCCGTATTTAAATTATTCTTATTAAAATACTAAAATAAAAAAAATGTAGTAAAAATGATTTCAATCATTTGTAATATAAAATTAAACACACTATATAAAGTTTGGAGCATGTCGTAGGAAAACTCTTACATAATTTTCTTTAATAACATATTTGTTTATTTTTGTCTTCATGATATACTTGACAAATATATATCACTTATAGTTTCATATAGTGATAGAAATAAATAGTGCTCGCATACAATTACAAAAAAATATATAAAAGTCAATGCAAGATATGTGTAGTTTCGAATTAAAATTTGTTTTTCTAAAGGAGGAAAATCCAAACACAATTCCAAAAACAAAAATATCAAGCGAAAACTTTTCGATTATAATTTTGGGGTTATGTAAACTTATATTCCAATATATTAGTTGTTAAGGAAAGCATAAAAAAAGATATATACATAGAATCAAAAACATATTTTTTTGTCGCAGATATAAATAAAAAATAATAAATAATCAAGGTAAATAATATGAGGAATTTATATTATTTTCATTGATAGGTACACTCAACTCTTTTTTTACACGGTAGATACGTTCAAACTAAAATCGTGTAAAAAAAGATATACTAACCATACTAAAATTGAGGATGTGTTCAACAATTGTAAAAAACCGTGTAAAATAGAAAAATTAACCATAAGTTGTTCTAAAAAACCGTGCAAAAAAAGAATAAATATTTAAAACATATTATATAAATTTTAGAAAATATAATTCATACATATTTTTATTAAAAATAGATAATAATAGTAATTTTAGTCCATAAGTAAAAAAAAAAATTTAAAACATAATTTTTCCACGAACTGAACACAACAATAAAATTTAAATAGAAAAATAGAAAATGCGACTTCAGTTTCTTGATTATACATAAAATTCGGGTATTTCCCGAGTAGCACATAAGAAAAATTAATAAGAATTTTTTTTTTTGGAATTCGTGTTAAACCAAATATTTCGTATAAAAAATGAAGATATGTTCTTTTTTTGTGGATCGTGTTATTTAAAAATCGTGTAAAAAAAGACCGTGTAAAAAAAGAGTTGGGTGTATGTGTTGGGGAAATCGGGAAAATATAGAAATATAATGAGGTTCAATACAAAACATCAGAATTTGTAGCAAAAAAATGAAAACCCCTAAAACTGAAAGCAATCCCCACATATTTGGTATCTTCGTGTAGGGAATTTAATTTCTAGCGAATTTCCGAAGAGATTCAATACAAAACATCACAATTTGTAGCAAAAAAATGAAAACCTTTAAAACTGAAAGCAATCCGAACATATTTGGTATCTCCGTGTAGAGAATTTAATTTCTAGCGAATTTCCGAAGACCTCTTCCAAAAATATTCAAAATTGCCCGAGAAATCGGGATAATATGGAAATTTAATGCGATTCAATACAAAACGTCAGAATTTGTAGCAAAAAATTGAAAACCCTTAAAACTGAAAGCAATCCCTACATATTTGGTATCTCCGTGTAGGGAATTTAATTTCTAGCGCTCTTCCGAAGACCTTTCCGAAAAATATTCACATTTGCCCGAGAACTCGGGAAAATATGGAAATTTAATGAGATTCAATACCAAACATCAGAATTTGTAGCAAAAAAATGAAAACCCTTAAAACTGAGAGCAATCCCCACATATTTGGTATCGCCGTGTAGGAAAATTAATTTCTAGCGAATTTCCGAACACCTTTTCTAAAAATATTCTAAATTGCCCGAGAAAAAAGGAAAATATGGAAATTTAATGAGGTTCAATACAAAACATCAGAATTTGTAGCAAAAAAATTAAAACCCTTAAAACTGAAAGCAATCCCCACATATTTGGTATCTGTGTGTAGGGAATTTAATTTTTAGCGCATTTGCGAAGACCTTTTCGAAAAATATTCAAAATTGCCCGAGAAATCGGGAAAATATGGAAATTTAATGAGATTCAATACCAAACATCAGAATTTGTAGCAAAAAAATGAAAACCCTTAAAACTGAGAGCAATCCCCACATATTTGGTATCGCCGTGTAGGGAAATTAATTTCTAGCGAATTTCCGAACACCTTTTCTAAAAATATTCAAAATTGCCCGAGAAATCGGGAAAATATGGTAATTTAATGCGATTCAATACAAAATGTCAGAATTTGTAGCAAAAAATTGAAAACCCTTAAAACTGAAAGCAATCCCTACATATTTCGTATCTCCGAGTAGGGAATTTAATTTGTAGCGCATTTCCGAAGACCTTTTCGAAAAATATTCAAAATTGCCCGAGAAATTGGGATAATATGGAAATTTAATGAGATTCAATACAAAACATCAGAATTTATAGCAAAAAAATGAAAATCCTTAAAACTGAAAGCAATCCCCATATATTTGGTATCGCCGTGTAGGGAATTTAATTTCTAGCGCATTTCCGAAGACCTTTTCGAAAAATATTCAAAATTGCCGGAGAAATCGGTGAAAATATTGTAATTTAATGCGATTCAATACAAAACATCAGAATTTGTAACAAAAAAATGAAAACCCTTAAAACTGAAAGCAATCCACACATATTTGGTATCTCCGAGTAGGGAATTTAATTTCTAGCGCATTTCCGAAGACCTTTTCGAAATATATTCAAAATTGCCCGAGAAATCGGGAAAATATGGAAATTTAATGCGATTCAATACAAAACGTCAGAATTTGTAGCAAAAAATTGAAAACCCTTAAAACTGAAAGCAATCCCTACATATTTCGTATCTCCGAGTAGGGAATTTAATTTGTAGCGCATTTCCGAAGACCTTTTCGAAAAATATTCAAAATTGCCCGAGAAGTGGGGAAAATATGGAAATTTAATGAGAGCTAATACAAAACATCAAAATTTGTAGCAAAAAAATGAAAACCCTTAAATCTGAAAGCAATCCCCACATATTTGGTATATCCGTGTACGGAATTTAATTTCTAGCGCACTTCCGAAGACCTTTTCGAAAAATATTCAAAATTGCCCGAGAAGTGGGGAAAATATGGAAATTTAATGAGAGTTAATACAAAACATCAGAATTTGTAGCAAAAAAATGAAAACCCTTAAAGCTGAAAGCAATCACCACATATTTGGTATCCCCGAGTAGGGAATTTAATTTCTAGCGCATTTCCGAAGACCTTTTCGAAAAATATTCAAAATTGCAAGAGAAATTGGGATAATATGGAAATTTAATGAGATTCAATACAAAACATCAGAATTTATAGCAAAAATATGAAAACCCTTAAAACTGAAAGCAATCCCCACACATTTGGTATCTTCGTGTTTGGAATTTAATTTCTAGCGCATTTCCGAAGACCTTTTCGAAAAATATTCAAAATTTCCCGAGATATGGGGAAAATATGGAAATTTAATGCGATTCAATACAAAACATCAGAATTTGTACCAAAAAAATGATAACCCTTGAAACTGAAAGCAATTCCCACATATTTGGTATCTCCAAGTAGGGAATTTAATTTCTAGCGCATTTCCGAAGACCTTTTCGAAAAATATTCAAAATTGCCCGAGAAATTGGGATAATATGGAAATTTAATGAGATTAAATACAAATCATCAGAATTTGTAGCAAAAAAATGAAAACCCTTAAAACTGAAAGCAATCCCCACACATTTGGTATCTCCGTGTTTGGAATTTAATTTCTAGCGCATTTCCGAAGACCTTTTTGAAAAATATTCAAAATTTGCCGAGATATGGGGAAAATATGGAAATTTAATGCGATTCAATACAAAACATCAGAATTTGTACCAAAAAAATGAAAACCCTTAAAACTGAAAGCAATCCCTACATATTTGGTATCTCCGAGTAGGGAATTTAATTTCTAGCGCATTTCCGAAGAGCTTTTCGAAAAATATTCAAAATTGCCCGAGAAATCGGGAAAATATGGAAATTTAATGCGATGCAATACAAAACATCAGAATTTGTAGCAAAAAAATGAAAACCCTTAAAACTGAAAGCAATCCCCACATATTTGGTATCTCCGAGCAGGGAATTTAATTTCTAGCGCATTTCCGAAGACCTTTTCGAAAAATATTCAAAATTGCCCGAGAAATCGGGAAAATATGGAAATTTAATGCGATTCAATACAAAACATCAGAATTTGTAGCAAAAAAATGAAAACCCTTAAAACTGAAAGCAATCCCCACATATTTGGTATCTCGGAGTAGGGAATTTAATTTCTAGCGCTCTTCCGAAGACCTCTCTGAAAAATATTCAAAATTGCCCGAGAAATCGGGAAAATATGGAAATATAATGAGATTCAATACAAAACATCAGAATTTGTAGCAAAAAAATGAAAACCATTAAAACTGAAAGCAATCCCCACATATTTGGTATCTCCTTGTAGGTAATTTAATTTCTAGCGCATTTCCGAAGACCTTTTCGAAAAATATTCAAAATTGCCCGAGAAATCGGGAAAATATGGAAATATAATGAGATTCAATACAAAACATCAGAATTTGTAGCAAAAAAATGAAAACCCTTAAAACTGAAAGCAATCTCCACACATTTGGTATCTCCGTATTTGGAATTTAATTTCTAGCGCATTTCCGAAGACCTTTTCGAAAAATATTCAAAATTGCCCGAGAAATCGGGAAAATATGGAAATATAATGAGATTCAGTACAAAACATCAGAATTTGTAGCAAAAAAAATGAAAATCCTTAAAACTGAAAGCAATCCCCATATATTTGGTATATCCGTGTAGGGAATTTAATTGCTAGCGAATTTCCGAAAACCTTTTCGAAAAATATTCAAAATTGCCCGAGAAATCGGGAAAATATGGAAATATAATGAGGTTCAATAAAAAACATCAGAATTTGTAGCAAAAAAATGAAAAGCCTTAAAACTGAAAGCAATCCCCTCATATTTGGTATCTCCGAGTAGGGAATTTAATTTCTAGCGCATTTCCGAATACCTATTCGAAAAATATTCAAAATCGCCCGAGAAATCGGTGAAAATATTGTAATTTAATGCGATTCAATACAAAACATCAGAATTTGTAGCAAAAAATGAAAACCCTTAAAACTGAAAGCAACCCACACATATTTGGTATCTCCGAGTAGGGAATTTAATTTCTAGCGCATTTCCGAAGACCTTTTCGAAAAATATTGAAAATTGCCCGAGAAATCGGGAAAATATGGAAATTTAATGCGATTCAATACAAAACGTCAGAATTTGTAGCAAAAAATTGAAAACCCTTAAAACTGAAAAAATCCCTACATATTTGGTAGCTCCGAGTACGGAATTTAATTTCTAGCGCATTTCCGAAGATCTTTTCGAAAAATATTCAAAATTGCCCGAGAAATCGGGAAAATATGGTAATTTAATGCGCTTCAATACAAAACATCAGAATTTGTAGCAAAAAAATTAAAACCCTTAAAACTGAAAGCAATCCCCACATATTTGGTATCCCCGAGTAGGGAATTTAATTTCTAGCGCTCTTCCGAAGACCTCTCCGAAAAATATTCAAATTTGCCCGAGAACTCGGGAAAATATGGAAATTTAATGAGATTCAATACCAAACATCAGAATTTGTAGCAAAAAAATGAAAACCCTTAAAACTGAAAGCAATCCCCACCTATTTGGAATCTCCGAGTAGGGAATTTAATTTCTAGCGCTCTTCCGAACACCTTTCCGAAAAATATTTAAATTTGCCCGAGAACTCGGGAAAATATGGAAATTTAATGAGATTCAATACCAAACATCAGAATTTGTACCAAAAAAATGAAAACCCTTAAAACTGAAAGCAATCCCCACATATTTGGTATCTCCGAGTAGGGAATTTAATTTCTAGCGTTCTTCCGAGGACCTTTCCGAAAAATATTCAAAATTGCCCGAGAAGTGGGGAAAATATGGAAATTTAATGAGAGTTAATACAAAACATCTTGTAATTAAGAGTTAATACAAAACAATTTGTAGCAAAAATATGAAAACCCTTAAATCTGAAAGCAATCCCCACATATTTGGTATATCCGTGTACGGAATTTAATTTCTAGCGCACTTCCGAAGACCTTTTCGAAAAATATTCAAAATTGCCCGAGAAGTGGGGAAAATATGGAAATTTAATGAGAGTTAATACAAACCATCAGAATTTGTAGCAAAAAAATGAAAACCCTTAAAGCTGAAAGCAATCACCACATATTTGGTATCTCCGAGTACGCAATTTAATTTCTAGCGCATTTCCGAAGACCTTTTGGAAAAACATTCAAAATTGCAAGAGAAATTGGGATAATATGGAAATTTAATGAGATTCAATACAAAACATCAGAATTTATAGCAAAAAAATGAAAACCCTTAAAACTGAAAGCAATCCCCACACATTTGGTATCTTCGTGTTTGGAATTTAATTTCTAGCGCATTTTCGAAGACCTTTTCGAAAAATATTCAAAATTTCCCGAGATATGGGGAAAATATAGAAATTTAATGCGATTCAATACAAAACATCAGAATTTGTACCAAAAAAATGAAAACCCTTAATTCCCACATATTTGGTATCTCCGAGTAGGGAATTTAATCTCTAGCGCTCTTCCGAAGACCTTTCCGAAAAATATTCAAATTTGCCCGAGAAATTGGGATAATATGGAAATTTAATGCGATTTAATACAAAACATCAGAATTTGTACCAAAAAAATGAAAACCCTTAAAACTGAAAGAAATCCCCACATATTTGGTATCTCCGAGTAGGGAAATTAATTTCTAGCGCATTTCCGAAGACCTTTTCGAAAAATATTCAAAATTGCCCGAGAAATCGGGAAAATATGGAAATATAATGAAATTCAATACAAAACATCAGAATTTGTAGCAAAAAAATGAAAACCCTTAAAACTGAAAGCAATCCACACACATTTGGTATCTCCGTGTTTGGAATTTAATTTCTAGCGCATTTCCGAAGACCTTTTTGAAAAATATTCAAAATTTGCCGAGATATGGGGAAAATATGGAAATTTAATGCGATTCAATACAAAACATCAGAATTTGTACCAAAAAAATGAAAACCCTTAAAACTGAAAGCAATCCCTACATATTTGGTATCTCCGAGTAGGGAATTTAATTTCTAGCGCATTTCCGAAGACCTTTTCGAAAAATATTCAAAATTGGCCGAGAAATCGGGAAAATATGGTAATTTAATGCGATTCAATACAAAACATCAGAATTTGTAGCAAAAAAATGAAAACCCTTAAAACTGAAAGCAATCCCCACATATTTGGTATCTCCGAGTAGGGAATTTAATTTCTAGCGCTCTTCCGAAGACCTCTCTGAAAAATATTTAAAATTGCCCGAGAAATCGGGAAAATATGGAAATATAATGAGATTCAGTACAAAACATCAGAATTTGTAGCAAAAAAATGAAAACCTTTAAAACTGAAAGCAATCCCCACATATTTGGTATCTCCTTGTAGGTAATTTAATTTCTAGCGCATTTCCGAAGACCTTTTCGAAAAATATTCAAAACTGCCCGACAAATCGGGAAAATATGGAAATATAATGAGATTCAATACAAAACATCAGAATTTGTAGCAAAAAAATAAAAACTCTTAAAACTGAAAGCAATCTCCACACATTTGGTATCTCCGTATTTGGAATTTAATTTCTAGCGCATTTCCGAAGACCTTTTTGAAAAATATTCAAAATTGCCCGAGAAATCGGGAAAATATGGAAATTTAATGCGATTCAATACAAAACATCAGAATTTGTACCAAAAAAATGAAAACCATTAAAACTGAAAGCAATCCACACATATTTGGTATCTCCGAGTAGGAAATTTAATTTCTAGCGCATTTCCGAAGACCTTTTCGAAAAATATTCAAAATTGCCCGAGAAATCGGGAAAATATGGAAATTTAATGCGATTCAATACAAAACGTCAGAATTTGTAGCAAAAAATTGAAAACCCTTAAAACTGAAAGCAATCCCCACATATTTGGTATCTCCGAGTAGGGAATTTAATTTCTAGCGCTCTTCCGAAGACCTCTCCGAAAAATATTCAAATTTGCCCGAGAACTCGGGAAAATATGGAAATTTAATGAGATTCAATACCAAACGTCAGAATTTGTACCAAAAAAATGAAAACCCTTAAAACTGAAAGCAATTCCCACATATTTGGTATCTCCGAGTAGGGAATTTAATTTCTAGCGTTCTTCCGAGGACCTTTCCGAAAAATATTCAAATTTGCCCGAGAAATTGGGATAATATGGAAATTTAATGCGATTTAATACAAAACATCAGAATTTGTAGCAAAAAAATGAAAACCCTTAAAACTGAAAGCAATCACCACATATTTGGTATCTCCGAGTAGGGAATTTAATTTCTAGCGCATTTCCGAAGACCTTTTCGGAAAATATTCAAAACTGCCCGACAAATCGGGATAATATGGAAATTTAATGAGATTCAATACAAAACATCAGAATTTATAGCAACAAAATGAAAACCCTTAAAACTGAAAGCAATCGCCACACATTTGGTATCTTCGTGTTTGGAATTTTTTTTCTAGCGCATTTCCGAAGACCTTTTCGAAAAATATTCAAAATTTCCCGAGATATGGGGAAAATATGGAAATTTAATGCGATTTAATACAAAACATCAGAATTTGTACCAAAAAAATGAAAAGCCTTAAAACTGAAAGCAATCCCCACATATTTGGTATCTCCGTGTAGGGAATTTAATTTCTAGCGCATTTCCGAAGACCTTTTCGAAAAATATTCAAAATTGCCCGAGAAATCGGGAACATATGGAAATATAATGAGCTTCAGTACATAACATCAGAATTTGTACCAAAAAAATGAAAACCCTTAAAACTGAAAGCAATCCCCACATATTTGGTATCTCCGAGTAGGGAATTTAATTTCTAGCGCTCTTCCGAGGACCTTTCCGAAAAATATTCAAATTTGCCCGAGAAATTGGGATAATATGGAAATTTAATTAGAGTTAATACAAAACATCAGAATTTGTAGCAAAAAAATGAAAACCCTTAAATCTGTAAGCAATCCCCACATATTTGGTATATCCGTGTACGGAATTTAATTTCTAGCGCACTTCCGAAGACCTTTTCGAAAAATATTCAAAATTGCCCGAGAAATGGGGAAAATATGGAAATTTAATGAGAGTTAATACAAAACATCAGAATTTGTAGCAAAAAATGAAAACCCTTAAAACTGAAAGCAATCACCACATATTTGGTATCTCCGAGTAGGGAATTTAATTTCTAGCGCATTTGCGAAGACCTTTTCGAAAAATGTTCAAAATTGCCCGAGAAATTGGGATAATATGGAAATTTAATGAGATTCAATACAAAACATCAGAATTTATAGCAAAAAAATGAAAACCCTTAAAACTAAAAGCAATCGCCACACATTTGGTATCTTCGTGTTTGGAATTTTTTTTCTAGCGCATTTCCGAAGACCTTTTCGAAAAATATTCAAAATTTCCCGAGATATGGGGAAAATATGGAAATTTAATGCGATTTAATACAAAACATCAGAATTTGTACCAAAAAAATGAAAACCCTTAAAACTGAAAGCAATCACCACATATTTGGTATCTCCGTGTAGGGAATTTAATTTCTAGCGCATTTCCGAAGACCTTTTCGAAAAATATTCAAAATTGCCCGAGAAATCGGGAAAATATGGAAATATAATGAGATTCAGTACAAAACATCAGAATTTGTAGCAGAAAAAATGAAAACCCTTAAAACTGAAAGCAATTCCCACATATTTGGTATCTCCGAGTAGGGAATTTAATTTCTAGCGCTTTTCCGAGGACCTTTTCGAAAAATGTTCAAAATTGCCCGAGAAATTGGGATAATATTGAAATTTAATGAGATTCAATACAAAACATCAGAATTTGTAGCAAAAAAATGAAAACCCTTAAAACTGAAAGGAATCCCCACATATTTGGTATCTCCGAGTAGGGAATTTAATTTCTAGCGCATTTCCGAAGACCTTTTCGAAAAATATTCAAAATTGCCCGAGAAATTGGGATAATATGGAAATTTAATGAGATTCAATACAAATCATCAGAATTTGTACCAAAAAAATGAAAACCCTTAAAACTGAAAGCAATCCCCACATATTTGGTATCTCCGAGTAGGGAATTTAATTTCTAGCGCTTTTCCGAGGACCTTTCCGAAAAATATTCAAATTTGCCCGAGAAATTGGGATAATTTGGAAATTTAATGCGATTTAATACAAAACATCAGAATTTGTACCAAAAAAATGAAAACCCTTAAAACTGAAAGCAATCACCACATATTTGGTATCTCCGAGTAGGGAATTTAATTTCTAGCGCATTTCCGAAGACCTTTTCGAAAAATATTCAAAATTGCCCGAGAAATCGGGAAAATATGGAAATATAATGAGATTCAGTACAAAACATCAGAATTTGTAGCAAAAAAATGAAAACCCTTAAAACTGAAAGTAATCCCCACACATTTGGTATCTCCGTGTTTGGAATTTAATTTCTAGCGCATTTCCGAAGACCTTTTCGAAAAATATTCAAAATTTCCCGAGATATGGGGAAAATATGGAAATTTAATGCGATTCAATACAAAACATCAGAATTTGTACCAAAAAATGAAAACCCTTAAAACTGAAAGCAATCCCCACATATTTGGTATCCCCGTGTAGGGAATTTAATTTCTAGTGCATTTCCGAAGACCTTTTCGAAAAATATTCAAAATTGCCCGAAAAATCTGGAAAATATGGAAATATAATGAGATTCAATACAAAACATCAGAATTTGTAGCAAAAAAATGAAAACCCTTAAAACTGAAAGCAATCCCCACATATTTGGTATCTCCGTGTTTGGAATTTAATTTCTAGCGCATTTCCGAAGACCTTTTCGAAAAATATTCAAAATTTCCCGAGATATGGGGAAAATATGGAAATTTAATGCGATTCAATACAAAACATCAGAATTTGTACCAAAAAATGAAAACCCTTAAAACTGAAAGCAATCCCCACATATTTGGTATCCCCGTGTAGGGAATTTAATTTCTAGCGCACTTCCGAAGACCTTTTCGAAAAATATTCAAAATTGCCCGAGAAATGGGGAAAATATGGAAATTTAATGAGATTTAATACAAAACATCAGAATTTGTAGCAAAAAAATGAAAACCTTTAAAACTGAAAGCAATCCGCACATATTTGGTATCTCCGTGAGGGAATTTAATTTCTAGCGTATTTCCGAAGACCTTTTCGAAAAATATTCAAAATTGCCCGAGAAATCGGGATAATATGAAAATTTAATTAGATTCAATACAAAACATCAGAATTTGTAGCAAAAAAATGAAAACCCTTAAAACTGACTGAAAGCAATCCCCACATATTTGGTATTCCCGTTTAGGAAATTTTATTTCTAGCGCATTTCCGAAGACTTTTTCGAAAAATATTCAAAATTGCCCGAAGTCGGGAAAATATGCAAATATAATGAGATTCAATACAAAATGTCAGAATTTGTTGCAAAAAAATGAAAACCCTTAAAGCTGAAAGCAATCCACACATATTTAGTGTCGCCATGTAGGGAATTTAATTTCTAGCAAATTTCCGAAAACCTTTTCGAAAAATATTCAAAATTGCCCGAGAAATCGGGAAAATATGGAAATTTAATGAGATTCAATACAAAACATCAGAATTTGTAGCAAAAAAAATGAAAACCTTTAAAACTGAAAGCAATCCGCACATAATTGGTATCTCCGTGAGGAAATTTAATTTCTAGCGCATTTCCGAAGACCTTTTCGAAAAATATTCAAAATTGCCCGAGAAATCGGGAAAATATGGAAATTTAATGAGATTGAATACAAAACATCAGAATTTGTAGCAAAAAAATGAAAACCTTTAAAACTGAAAACAATCCGCACATATTTGGTATCTCCGTGAGGGAATTTAATTTCTAGCGCATTTCATAAGACCTTTTCGAAAAATATTCAAATTTGCCCGAAGTCGGGAAAATATGCAAATATAATGAGATTTAATACAAAATGTTAGAATTTGTTGCAAAAAAATGAAAACCCTTGAAGCTGAAAGCAATCCACACATATTTAGTGTCGCCATGTAGGGAATTTAATTTCTAGCAAATTTCCGAAAACCTTTTCGAAAAATATTCAAAATTGCCCGACAAATCGGGATAATATGGAAATTTAATGAGATTCAATACAACACATCAGAATTTATAGCAAAAAAATGAAAACCCTTAAAACTGAAAGCAATCCCCACACATTTGGTATCTCCGTGTTTGGAATTTAATTTCTAGCGCATTTACGAAGACCTTTTCGAAAAATATTCAAAATTGCCCGAGAAGTGGGCAAAATATGGAAATTTAATGAGAGTTAATACAAAACATCAGAATTTGTAGCAAAAAAATGAAAAGCCTTAAAACTGAAAGCAATCCCCACATATTTGGTATCTCCGAGTAGGGAATTTAATTTCTAGCGGATTTCCGAAGACCTTTTCGGAAAATATTCAAAACTGCCCGACAAATCGGGATAATATGGAAATTTAATGAGATTCAATACAACACATCAGAATTTATAGCAAAAAAATGAAAACCCTTAAAACTGAAAGCAATCCCCACACATTTGGTATCTCCGTGTTTGGAATTTAATTTCTAGCGCATTTACGAAGACCTTTTCGAAAAATATTCAAAATTGCCCGAGAAGTGGGCAAAATATGGAAATTTAATGAGAGTTAATACAAAACATCAGAATTTGTAGCAAAAAAATGAAAACCCATAAAACTGAAAGCAATCACCACATATTTGGTATCTCCGAGTAGGGAATTTAATTTCTAGCGGATTTCCGAAGACCTTTTCGGAAAATATTCAAAACTGCCCGACAAATCGGGATAATATGGAAATTTAATGAGATTCAATACAAAAATTCAGAATTTGTAGCAAAAAAATGAAAACCCTTAAATCTGAAAGCAATCCCCACATATTTGGTATCCCCGTGTAGGGAATTTAATTTCTAGCGCACTTCCGAAGACCTTTTCGAAAAATATTCAAAATTGCCCGAGAAATGGGGAAAATATGGAAATTTAATGAGATTTAATACAAAACATCAGAATTTGTAGCAAAAAAATGAAAACCTTTAAAACTGAAAGCAATCCGCACATATTTGGAATCTCCGTGAGTGAATTTAATTTCTAGCAAATTTCCGAAAACCTTTTCGAAAAATATTCAAAATTGCCCGACAAATCGGGATAATATGGAAATTTAATGAGATTCAATACAACACATCAGAATTTATAGCAAAAAAATGAAAACCCTTAAAACTGAAAGCAATCCCCACACATTTGGTATCTCCGTGTTTGCGAAGACCTTTTCGAAAAATATTCAAGACCTTTTCGAAAAATATTCAAAATTGCCCGAGAAATCGGGAAAATATGGAAATATAATGAGATTCAATACAAAACATCAGAATTTGTAGCAAAAAAAATGAAAACCATTAAAACTGAAAGCAATCCCCACATATATGGTATCTCCTAGTAGGGAATTTAATTTCTAGCGCATTTCCGAAGACCTTTTCGAAAAATATTCAAAATTGCCCGAGAAATTGGGATAATATGGAACTTTAATGAGATTCAATACAAATCATTAGAATTTGTACCAAAAAAATGAAAACCCTTAAAACTGAAAGCAATCCCCACATATTTGGTATCTCCGAGTAGGGAATTTAATTTCTAGCGCTCTTCCGAGGACCTTTCCGAAAAATATTCAAAATTTCCCGAGATATGGGGAAAATATGGAAATTTAATGCGATTCAATACAAAACATCAGAATTTGTACCAAAAAAATTAAAAGCCTTAAAACTGAAAGCAATCCCCACATATTTGGTATCTCCGTGTAGGGAATTTAATTTCTAGCGCACTTCCGAAGACCTTTTCGAAAAATATTCAAAATTGCCCGAGAAGTGGGGAAAATATGGAAATTTAATGAGAGTTAATACAAAACATCAGAATTTGTAGCAAAAAAATGAAAACACTTAAAACTGGAAGCAATCACCACATAATTGGTATCTCCGAGTAGGGAATTTAATTTCTAGCGCACTTCCGAAGACCTTTTCGAAAAATATTCAAAATTGCCCGAGAAGTGGGGAAAATATGGAAATTTAATGAGAGTTAATACAAAACATCAGAATTTGTAGCAAAAAAATGAAAACACTTAAAACTGGAAGCAATCACCACATAATTGGTATCTCCGAGTAGGGAATTTAATTTCTAGCGCATTTCCGAAGACCTTTTCGAAAAATGTTCAAAATTGCCCGAGAAATTGGGATAATATGGAAATATAATGAGATTCAATACAAAACATCAGAATTTATAGCAAAAAAATGAAAACCCTTAAAACTGAAAGCAATCCCCACACATTTGGTATCTTCGTGTTTGGAATTTTTTTTCTAGCGCATTTCCGAAGACCTTTTCGAAAAATATTCAAAATTTCCCGAGATATGGGGAAAATATGGAAATTTAATGCGATTTAATACAAAACATCAGAATTTGTACCAAAAAAATTAAAAGCCTTAAAACTGAAAGCAATCCCCACATATTTGGTATCTCCGTGTAGGGAATTTAATTTCTAGCGCTCTTCCGAGGACCTTTCCGAAAAATATTCAAAATTGCCCGAGAAATCAGGAAAATATGGAAATATAATGAGATTCAGTACATAACATCAGAATTTGTAGCAAAAAAATGAAAACCCTTAAAACTGAAAGCAATCCCCACACATTTGGTATCTCCGTGTTTGGAATTTAATTTCTAGCGCATTTCCGAAGACCTTTTCGAAAAATATTCAAAATTGCTCTAGAAATCGGGAAAATATGGAAATATAATGAGATTCAATACAAAACATCAGAATTTGTAGCAAAAAAAATGAAAACCATTAAAACTGAAAGCAATCCCCACATATATGGTATCTCCTAGTAGGGAATTTAATTTCTAGCGCATTTCCGAAGACCTTTTCGAAAAATATTCAAAATTGCCCGAGAAATTGGGATAATATGGAACTTTAATGAGATTCAATACAAATCATTAGAATTTGTACCAAAAAAATGAAAACCCTTAAAACTGAAAGCAATCCCCACATATTTGGTATCTCCGAGTAGGGAATTTAATTTCTAGCGCTCTTCCGAGGACCTTTCCGAAAAATATTCAAAATTTCCCGAGATATGGGGAAAATATGGAAATTTAATGCGATTCAATACAAAACATCAGAATTTGTACCAAAAAAGTTAAACCCTTAAAACTGAAAGCAATCCCCACATATTTGTTATCTCCGTGTAGGGAATTTAATTTCTGGCGCATTTCCGAAGACGTTTTCGAAAAATATTCAAAATTGCCCGAGAAATCAGGAAAATATGGAAATATAATGAGCTTCAGTACATAACATCAGAATTTGTAGCAAAAAAATGAAAACCCTTAAAACTGAAAGCAATCCCCACACATTTGGTATCTCCGTGTTTGGAATTTAATTTCTAGCGCATTTCCGAAGACCTTTTCGAAAAATATTCAAAATTGCCCGAGAAATCGGGAAAATATGGAAATATAATGAGATTCAATACAAAACATCAGAATTTGTAGCAAAAAAAATGAAAACCATTAAAACTGAAAGCAATCCCCACATATTTGGTATCTCCTAGTAGGGAATTAATTTCTAGCGCATTTCCGAAGACCGGAATTTAATTTCTAGCGCACTTCCGAAGACCTTTTCGAAAAAATATTCAAAATTGCCCGAGAAGTGGGGAAAATATGGAAATTTAATGAGAGTTAATACAAAACATCAGAATTTGTAGCAAAAAAATGAAAACCCTTAAAACTGGAAGCAATCACCACATAATTGGTATCTCCGAGTAGGGAATTTAATTTCTAGCGCATTTCCGAAGACCTTTTCGAAAAATGTTCAAAATTGCCCGAGAAATTGGGATAATATGGAAATATAATGAGATTCAATACAAAACATCAGAATTTATAGCAAAAAAATGAAAACCCTTAAAACTGAAAGCAATCCCCACACATTTGGTATCTTCGTGTTTGGAATTTTTTTTCTAGCGCATTTCCGAAGACCTTTTCGAAAAATATTCAAAATTTCCCGAGATATGGGGAAAATATGGAAATTTAATGCGATTTAATACAAAACATCAGAATTTGTACCAAAAAAATGAAAAGCCTTAAAACTGAAAGCAATCCCCACATATTTGGTATCTCCGTGTAGGGAATTTAATTTCTAGCGCTCTTCCGAGGACCTTTCCGAAAAATATTCAAAATTGCCCGAGAAATCAGGAAAATATGGAAATATAATGAGATTCAGTACATAACATCAGAATTTGTAGCAAAAAAATGAAAACCCTTAAAACTGAAAGCAATCCCCACACATTTGGTATCTCCGTGTTTGGAATTTAATTTCTAGCGCATTTCCGAAGACCTTTTCGAAAAATATTCAAAATTGCCCGAGAAATCGGGAAAATATGGAAATATAATGAGATTCAATACAAAACATCAGAATTTGTAGCAAAAAAAATGAAAACCATTAAAACTGAAAGCAATCCCCACATATATGGTATCTCCTAGTAGGGAATTTAATTTCTAGCGCATTTCCGAAGACCTTTTCGAAAAATATTCAAAATTGCCCGAGAAATTGGGATAATATGGAACTTTAATGAGATTCAATACAAATCATTAGAATTTGTACCAAAAAAATGAAAACCCTTAAAACTGAAAGCAATCCCCATATATTTGGTATCTCCGAGTAGGTAATTTAATTTCTAGCGCTCTTCCGAGGACCTTTCCGAAAAATATTCAAAATTTCCCGAGATATGGGGAAAATAAGGAAATTTAATGCGATTCAATACAAAACATCAGAATTTGTACCAAAAAAGTTAAACCCTTAAAACTGAAAGCAATCCCCACATATTTGTTATCTCCGTGTAGGGAATTTAATTTCTGGCTCATTTCCGAAGACGTTTTCGAAAAATATTCAAAATTGCCCGAGAAATCAGGAAAATATGGAAATATAATGAGCTTCAGTACATAACATCAGAATTTGTAGCAAAAAAATGAAAACCCTTAAAACTGAAAGCAATCCCCACACATTTGGTATCTCCGTGTTTGGAATTTAATTTCTAGCGCATTTCCGAAGACCTTTTCGAAAAATATTCAAAATTGCCCGAGAAATCGGGAAAATATGGAAATATAATGAGATTCAATACAAAACATCAGAATTTGTAGCAAAAAAAATGAAAACCATTAAAACTGAAAGCAATCCCCACATATTTGGTATCTCCTAGTAGGGAATTAATTTCTAGCGCATTTCCGAAGACCTTTTCGAAAAATATTCAAAATTGCTCGAGAAATCGGGAAAATATGGAAATATAATGAGATTCAATACAAAACATCAGAATTTGTAGCAAAAAAATGAAAACCTTTAAAACTGAAAGCAATCCGCACATATTTGGTATATCCGTGTACGGAATTTAATTTCTAGCGCATTTCCGAAGACGTTTCCGAAAAATATTCAATATTGCCCGAGAAATCGGGATAATATGGAAATTTAATGAGATTTAATACAAAACATCAGAATTTGTAGGAAAAAACTTAAAACCCTTAAATCTGAAAGCAATCCCCACATATTTGGTATTTCCGAGTAGTGAATTTAATTTCTAGCGCATTTTCGAAGACCGTTTCGAAAAATATTCAAAATTGCCCGAGAAATCGGGATAAGATGGAAATTTAATGAGATTCAATACAAAACATCAGAATTTGTACCAAAAAAATGAAAACCCTTAAAACTGAAAGCAATCCGCACAAATTTGGTATCTCCGTGAGGGAATTTAATTTCTAGCGCATTTCCGAAGACCTTTTCGAAAAAGATTCAAAATTGCCCGAGAAATCGGGAAAATATGGAAATTTAATGAGATTCAATACAAAACATCAGAATTTGTAGCAAAAAATTGAAAACCCTTAAAACTGAAAGCAATCCCCACATATTTGGTATCTCCGAGTAGGAAATTTAATTTCTAGCGCTCTTCCGAGGACCTTTCCGAAAAATATTCAAAATTTCCCGAGATATGGGGAAAATATGGAAATTTAATGCGATTCAATACAAAACATCAGAATTTGTACCAAAAAAAATTAAAACCCTTAAAACTGAAAGCAATCCCCACATATTTGGTATCTCCGTGTAGGGAATTTAATTTCTGGCGCATTTCCGAAGACGTTTTCGAAAAATATTCAAAACTGCCCGAGAAATTAGGAAAATATGGAAATATAATGAGATTCAGTACATAACATCAGAATTTGTAGCAAAAAAATGAAAACCCTTAAAACTGAAAGCAATCCCCACACATTTGGTATCTCCGTGTTTGGAATTTAATTTCTAGCGCATTTCCGAAGACCTTTTCGAAAAATATTCAAAATTTCCCGAGATATGGGGAAAATATGGAAATTTAATGCGATTCAATATAAAACATCAGAATTTGTACCAAAAAAATGAAAACCCTTAAAACTGAAAGCAATCCCCACATATTTGGTATCTCCGTGTAGGGAATTTAATTTCTAGTGCATTTCCGAAGACCTTTTCGAAAAATATTCAAAATTGCCCGAAAAATCGGGAAAATATGGAAATATAATGAGATTCAATACAAAACATCAGAATTTGTAGCAAAAAAATGAAAACCCTTAAAACTGAAAACAATCCCCACATATTTGGTATATCCGTATAGGGAATTTAATTTCTAGTGCACTTCCGAAGACCTTTTCGAAAAATATTCAAAATTGCTCGAAAAATGGGGAAAATATGGAAATTTAATGAGATTCAATACAAAACATCAGAATTGGTAGCAAAAAAATGAAAACCTTTAAAATTGAAAGCAATCCGCACATATTTGGTATCTCCGTGAGGGAATTTAATTTCTAGCGCATTTCCGAAGACCTTTTCGAAAAAGATTCAAAATTGCCCGAGAAATCGGGAAAATATGGAAATTTAATGAGATTCAATACAAAACATCAGAATTTGTAGCAAAAAATTGAAAACCCTTAAAACTGAAAGCAATCCCCACATATTTGGTATCTCCGAGTAGGGAATTTAATTTCTAGCGCTCTTCCGAGGACCTTTCCGAAAAATATTCAAAATTTCCCGAGATATGGGGAAAATATGGAAATATAATGCGTTTCAATACAAAACATCAGAATTTGTACCAAAAAAATTAAAACCCTTAAAACTGAAAGCAATCCCCACATATTTGGTATCTGCGTGAAGGGAATTTAATTTCTGGCGCATTTCCGAAGACGTTTTCGAAAAATATTCAAAATTGCCCGAGAAATCAGGAAAATATGGAAATATAATGAGACATACCATCAGAATTTGTACATACCATCAGAATTTGTAGCAAAAAAATGAAAACCCTTAAAACTGAAAGCAATCCCCACACATTTGGTATCTCCGTGTTTGGAATTTAATTTCTAGTGCACTTCCGAAGACCTTTTCGAAAAATATTCAAAATTGCTCGAGAAATGGGGAAAATACGGAAATTTAATGAGATTCAATACAAAACATCAGAATTTGTAGCAAAAAAATGAAAACCTTTAAAATTGAAAGCAATCCGCACATATTTGGTATCTCCGTGAGGGAATTTAATTTCTAGCGTATTTCCGAAGACCTTTTCGAAAAATATTCAAAATTGCCCGAGAAATCGGGATAATATGAAAATTTAATGAAATTCAATACAAAACATCAGAATTTGTAGCAAAAAAATGAAAACCCTTAAAACTGACTGAAAGCAATCCCCACATATTTGGTATCCCCGTATAGGAAATTTAATTTCCAGCGCATTTCCGAAGACTTTTTCGAAAAATATTCAAAATTGCCCGAGAAATCGGGAAAATATGGAAATATAATGAGATTCAATACAAAACATCAGAATTTGTAGCAAAAAAATGAAAACCCTTAAAACTGAAAGCAATCCGCACAAATTTGGTATCTCCGTGAGGGAATTTAATTTCTAGCGCATTTCCGAAGACCTTTTCGAAAAATATTCAAAATTGCCCGAGAAATCGGGAAAATATGGAAATATAATGAGATTCAATACAAAACATCAGAATTTGTAGCAAAAAAATGAAAACCATTAAAACTGAAAGCAATCCCCACTTATTTTGTATCTTCTAGTAGGGAATTTAATTTCTAGCGCATTTCCGAAGACCTTTTCGAAAAATATTCAAAATTTCCCGAGATATGGGAAAATATGGAAATTTAATGCGATTTAATACAAAACATCAGAATTTGTACCAAAAAAATGAAAAGCCTTAAAACTGAAAGCAATCCCCACATATTTGTTATCTCCGTGTAGGGAATTTAATTTCTAGCGCATTTCCGAAGACCTTTTCGAAAAATATTCAAAATTGCCCGAGAAATCGGGAAAATATGGAAATATAATGAGATTCAATACAAAACATCAGAATTTGTAGCAAAAAAATGAAAACCCTTAAAACTGAAAGCAATCCGCACAAATTTGGTATCTCCGTGAGGGAATTTAATTTCTAGCGCATTTCCGAAGACCTTTTCGAAAAATATTCAAAATTGCTCGAGAAATCGGGAAAATATGGAAATTTAATGAGCTTCAATACAACACATCAGAATTTGAAAGCAATCGCCACACATTTGGTTTCTTCGTGTTTGGAATTTTTTATCTAGCGCATTTCCGAAGACCTTTTCGAAAAATATTCAAAATTGTCCGAGAAATTGGGATAATATGGAACTTTAATGAGATTCAATACAAAACATCAGAATTTGTACCAAAAAAATGAAAACCCTTAAAACTGAAAGCAATCCCCACAAATTTGGTATCTCCATGAGGGAATTTAATTTCTAGCGCATTTTCGAAGACCGTTTCGAAAAATATTCAAAATTGCCCGAGAAATCGGGATAATATGGAAATTTAATGAGATTCAATACAACACATCAGAATTTATAGCAAAAAAATGAAAACCCTTAAAACTGAAAGCAATCCCCACACATTTGGTATCTCCGTGTTTGGAATTTAATTTCTAGCGCATTTACGAAGACCTTTTCGAAAAATATTCAAAATTTCCCGAGATATGGGGAAAATATGGAAATTTAATACGATTCAATACAAAACATCAGAATTTGTAGCAAAAAAATGAAAACCCTTAAAACTGAAAGCAATCCCCACATATTTGGTATCGCCGTGTAGGGAGTTTAATTTCAAGCGCATTTCCGAAGACCTTTTCGAAAAATATTCAAAATTGCCCGAGAAATCGGGAAAATATGGAAATATAATAAGATTCAATACAAAACATCAGAATTTGTAGCAAAAAAATGAAAACACTTAAAACTGAAAGCAATCCCCACAAATTTGGTATCGCCGTGTAGGGAATTTAATTTCTAGCGAATTTCCGAAGACCTTTTCAAAAAATATTCAAAATTGCCCGAGAAATCGGGAAAATATGTAAATTTAATGAAGTTCAATACAAAACATCAGAATTTGTAGGAAAAAAATGAAAACCCTTAAAACTGCAAGCAATCCCCACATATTTGATATCTCCGAGAAGGGAATTTAATTTCTAGCGCATTTCCGAAGATCTTTTCCAAAAATATTCAAAATTGCCCGAGAAATGAGGAAAATATGGAAATTTAATGCGATTCAATATAAAACATCAGAACTTGTACCAAAAAAATCAAAACCCTTAAAACTGAAAACAATCCCCACATATTTGGTATCTCTGTGTAGGGAATTTAATTTCTAGCGCATTTGCGAAGACTTTTTCAAAAAATATTCAAAATTGCCCGAAAAATCGGGAAAATATGGAAATTTAATGATATTCAATACAAAACAACAGAATTTGTAGCAAAAAAATGAAAACCCTTAAACCTGAAAACAATCCCCACATATTTGGTATCGCCGTGTAGGGAATTTAATTTCTAGCGAATTTCCGAAGACCTTTTCTAAAAATATTCAAAATTGCCCGAGAAATCGGGAAAATATGGAATATTAATGAGCTTCAATACAAAACATCAGAATTTCTAGCAAAAAAATGAAAACCCTCAAAACTAAAAGCAATCCCCACATATTTGATATCTCCGTGTAGGAAATTTAATTTCTAGCGCACTTCCGAAGACCTTTTCTAAAAATATTCAAAATTGCCCGAGAAATCGGGAAAATATGGAAATTTAATGCGATTCAATACAAAACATCAGAATTTGTAGCAAAAAAATGAAAACCCTTAAAACTGAAAGCAATCCCCACATATTTGGTATCTCCGTGTAGGTAATTTAATTTTTAGCGAATTTCCAAAGACCTTTTATAAAAATATTCAAAATTGCCAGAGAAATCGGGAAAATATGGAAATTTAATGAGGTACAATACAAAACATCAGAATTTGTAGCAAAAAATTGAAAACCCTTAAAACTGAAAACAATCCCCACATATTTGGTATCGCCGTGTAGGGAATTTAATTTCTAGCGAATTTCCAAAGACCTTTTCTAAAAATATTCAAATTTCAGGAAAATATGGAAATTTAATGAGGTACAATACAAAACATCAGAATTTGTAGCAAAAAATGAAAACCCTTAAAACTAAAAGGAAGAGAAATCAGGAAAATATGGAAATTTAATGAGGTACAATACAAAACATCAGAATTTGTAGCAAAAAATGAAAACCCTTAAAACTAAAAGGAATCCCCACATATTTGATATCTCCGAGAAATCAGGAAAATATGGAAATTTAATGAGGTACAATACAAAACATCAGAATTTGTAGCAAAAAATGAAAACCCTTAAAACTAAAAGGAATCCCCACATATTTGATATCTCCGAGTAGTAATTTAATTTCTAGCGCACTTCCGAAGACCTTTTCGAAAAATATTCAAAATAGCCCGAGAAATCGGGAAAATATGGAAATATAATGAGATTCAATACAAAACATCAGAATTTGTAGCAAAAAAATGAAAACCCTTAAAACTAAAAGCAATCCCCACATATTTGGTATCGCTGTGTAGGGAATTTAATTTCTAGCGAATTTCCGTACACCTTTTGAAAAATATTCAAAATTGCCCGTGAAATCGGGAAAATATGGAAATTTAATGAGGTTCAATACAAAACATCAGAATTTGTAGCAAAAAAATGAAAACCCTTAAAACTGAAAGCAATCCCCACATATTGGGTATCTCCGAGTAGGACATTTAATTTCTAGCGCATTTTCGAAAAATATTCAAAATTGCCCGAGAAATCGTAAAATATATATACAAAATATGTAAAGTTAATAAGGTTCAATACAAAACATTTTGTATATTTACATATACAAAATATGTAAATTTAATAAGGTTCAATACAAAACATCAGAATTTGTAGCGAAAAAATGAAAACCCTTGAAACTGAAAGCAATCCCCACATATTTGGTATCTTCGAGAAGAGAATTTAATTTCTAGCGCATTTGCGAAGACCTTTTCCAAAAATATTCAAAATTTCCCGAGAAATGAGGAAAATACGGAAATTTAATGCGATCCAATATAAAACATCAGAATTTATAGCAAAAAAATGAAAACCCTTAAAACTGAAAGCAAACCCCACACATTTGGTATCTCCGTGTTTGGAATTTAATTTCTAGCGCATTTCCGAAGACCTTTTTGAAAAATATTCAAAATTTCCCGATGATTCAAAACATCAGAATTTATAGTAAAAAAATGAAAAGCCTTAAAACTGAAAGCAATCCCCACACATTTGGTATCTCCGTGTTTGGAATTTAATTTCTAGCGCATTTCCGAAGACCTTTTCTAAAAATATTCAAAATTGCCCGAGAAATCGGGAAAATATGGAAATATAATGATATTCAATACAAAACATCAGAATTTGTAGCAAAAAAATGAAAAGACTTAAAACTGAAAGCAATCCCCACATATTTGGTATCTCCGAGAAGGGAATTTAATTTCTAGCGCATTTCCGAAGACCTTTTCGAAAAATATTCAAAATTGCCCGAGAAATGGGGAAAATATGGAAATATAATGAGATTCAATACAAAACATCAGAATTTGTAGCAAAAAAATGAAAACCCTTAAAACTGAAAGCAATCCCCACAAATTTGGTATCGCCGCCTAGGGAATTTAATTTCTAGCGAATTTCCGAAGACCTTTTCTAAAAATATTCAAAATTGCCGAGAAATCGGGAAAATATGGAAATATAATGAGATTCAATACAAAACATCAGAATTTGTAGCAGAAAAATGAAAACCCTTAAAACTAAAAGCAATCCCCACATATTTGGTATCGCCGTGTAGGGAATTTAATTTCTAGCGAATTTCCGTACACCTTTTCAAAAATATTCAAAATTGTCCGAAAAATCGGGAAAATATGGAAATTTTATGCGATTCAATACAAAACATCAGAATTTGTAGCAAAAAAATGAAAACCCTTAAAACTGAAAGTAATCCCCACAAATTTGGTATCGCCGCGTAGGGAATTTAATTTCTAGCGAATTTCCGAAGACCTTTTCTAAAAATATTCAAAATTGCCGAGAAATCGGGAAAATATGGAAATATAATGAGATTCAATACAAAACATCAGAATTTGTAGCAGAAAAATGAAAACCCTTAAAACTAAAAGCAATCCCCACATATTTGGTATCGCCGTGTAGGGAATTTAATTTCTAGCGAATTTCCGTACACCTTTTCAAAAATATTCAAAATTGTCCGAAAAATCGGGAAAATATGGAAATTTTATGCGATTCAATACAAAACATCAGAATTTGTAGCAAAAAAATGAAAACCCTTAAAACTGAAACCAATCCCCACATATTTGGTATCTCCGTGCAGGGATTTTAATTTCTAGCGCACTTTTGAAGACCTTTTCGAAAAATATTCAAAATTGTCCGAGAAGCGGGAAAATATGGAAATTTAATGAGATTCAATACAAAACATCAGAATTTGCAGCAAAAAATTGAAAACTCTTAAAACTGAAAGCAATCCCCACATATTTGGTATCCCCGTGCAGGGAATTTAATTTCTAGCGAATTTCCGAAGACCTTTTCGAAAAATATTCAAAATTAGCATGACAAATCGCGATAATATGGAAATATAATGAAAGGCAATACAAAACATCAGAATTTGTAGCAAAAAAATGAAAACCCCTAAAACTGAAAGCAATCCCCACATATTTGGTATCTCCGTGTAGGGAATTTAATTTCTAGCGAATTTCCGAAGACCTTTTCGAAAAATATTCAAAATTGCCCGAGAAATCGGGAAAATATGGAAATATAATGAGATTCAATACAAAACATCAGAATTTGTAGCAAAAAAATGAAAACCCTTAAAACTGAAAGCAATCCCCACATATTTGGTATCGCCGTGTAGGGAATTTAATTTCTAGCGAATTTCCGTACACCTTTTCAAAAATATTCAAAATTGTCCGAAAAATCGGGAAAATATGGAAATTTTATGCGATTCAATACAAAACATCAGAATTTGTAGCAAAAAAATGAAAACCCTTAAAACTGAAACCAATCCCCACATATTTGGTATCTCCGTGCAGGGATTTTAATTTCTAGCGCACTTTTGAAGACCTTTTCGAAAAATATTCAAAATTGTCCGAGAAGCGGGAAAATATGGAAATTTAATGAGATTCAATACAAAACATCAGAATTTGCAGCAAAAAATTGAAAACTCTTAAAACTGAAAGCAATCCCCACATATTTGGTATCCCCGTGCAGGGAATTTAATTTCTAGCGAATTTCCGAAGACCTTTTCGAAAAATATTCAAAATTAGCATGACAAATCGCGATAATATGGAAATATAATGAAAGGCAATACAAAACATCAGAATTTGTAGCAAAAAAATGAAAACTCCTAAAACTGAAAACAATCCCCACATATTTGGTATCTCCGTGTAGGGAATTTAATTTCTAGCGAATTTCCGAAGACCTTTTCGAAAAATATTCAAAATTGCCCGAGAAATCGGGAAAATATGGAAATTTAATGAGGTTCAATACAAAACATCAGAATTTGTAGCAAAAAAATGAAAACCCTTAAAATTGAAAGCAATCCCCACATTATTTGGTATCTCCGAGTAGGAAATTTAATTTCTAGCGCATTTTCGAAGACCTTTTTGAAAAATATTCAAAATCGCCCGAGAAATCGGCAAAATATGTAAATTTAATAAGCTTCAATACAAAACATCAGAATTTGTAGCGAAAAAATGAAAACCCTTAAAACTGAAAACAATCCCCACATATTTTGTATCGCCGTGTAGGGAATTTAATTTCTAGCGCACTTCCGAAGACCTTTTCTAAAAATATTCAAAATTGCTTGAGAAATCGGGAAAATATGGATATTTAATGCGATTCAATACAAAACATCTGAATTTGTAGCAAAAAATGAAAACTCTTAAAACTGAAAGCAATCCTCACATATTTGGTATCTCCATGCAGGGATTTTGATTTCTAGCGCACTTTCGAAGACCTTTTCGAAAAATATTCAAAATTGTCCGAGAAATCAGGAAAATATGGAAATTTAATGAGATTCAATACAAAACATCAGAATTTGTAGCAAAAAAATGAAAACCACTAAAACTGAAAGCAATCCCCACATATTTGGTATCTCCGTGTAGGGAATTTAATTTGTAGCGAATTTCCGAAGACCTTTTCGAAAAATATTCAAAATTAGCATGACAAATCGCGATAATATGGAAATTTAATGAGAGGCAATACAAAACATCAGAATTTGTAGCAAAAAAATGAAAACCACTAAAACTGAAAGCAATCCCCACATATTTGGTATCTCCGTGTAGGGAATTTAATTTCTAGCGAATTTCCGAAGACCTTTTCGAAAAATATTCAAAATTGCCCGAGAAATCGGGAAATAATGGAAATATAATGAGATTTAATACAAAACATCAGAATTTGTAGCAAAAAAATGAAAACCCTTAAAAGTAAAAGCAATCCCCACATATTTGGTGTAGGGAATTTAATTTCTAGCGAATTTCCGAACACCTTTTCAAAAATATTCAAAATTGGCCGAGAAATCGGGAAAATATGGAAATTTTATTAGATTCAATACAACACATCAGAATTTATAGCAAAATAATGAAAACCCTTAAAACTGAAAGCAATCCCCACACATTTGGTATCTCCGTGTTTGGAATTTAATTTCTAGCGCATTTCCGAAGACCTTTTTGAAAAATATTCAAAATTTCCCGAGATATGGGGAAAATATGGAAATTTAATACCATTCAATACAAAACATCAGAATTTATAGCAAAAAAATGAAAACCCTTAACACTGAAAGCAATCCCCACATATTTGGTATCTCCGAGTAGGGATTTTAATTTCTAGCGCATTTTCGAAGACCTTTTCGAAAAACATTCAAAATTGCCCGAGAAATCGGGAAAATATGTAAATTTAATAAGGTTCAATACAAAACATCAGAATTTGTAGCAAAAAAATGAAAACCCTTAAAACTGAAAGCAATCCGCACATATTTGGTATCGCCGAGAAAGGAATTTAATTTCTAGCGAATTTCCGAAGACCTTTTCTAAAAATATTCAAAATTGCCCGAGAAATCGGGAAAATATGGAAATTTAATGAGGTTCAATACAAAACATCAGAATTTGTAGCAAAAAAATGAAAACCCTTAAAATTGAAAGCAATCCCCACATTATTTGGTATCTCCGAGTAGGAAATTTAATTTCTAGCGCATTTTCGAAGACCTTTTTGAAAAATATTCAAAATCGCCCGAGAAATCGGCAAAATATGTAAATTTAATAAGCTTCAATACAAAACATCAGAATTTGTAGCGAAAAAATGAAAACCCTTAAAACTGAAAACAATCCCCACATATTTTGTATCGCCGTGTAGGGAATTTAATTTCTAGCGCACTTCCGAAGACCTTTTCTAAAAATATTCAAAATTGCTTGAGAAATCGGGAAAATATGGATATTTAATGCGATTCAATACAAAACATCTGAATTTGTAGCAAAAAATGAAAACTCTTAAAACTGAAAGCAATCCTCACATATTTGGTATCTCCATGCAGGGATTTTGATTTCTAGCGCACTTTCGAAGACCTTTTCGAAAAATATTCAAAATTGTCCGAGAAATCAGGAAAATATGGAAATTTAATGAGATTCAATACAAAACATCAGAATTTGTAGCAAAAAAATGAAAACCACTAAAACTGAAAGCAATCCCCACATATTTGGTATCTCCGTGTAGGGAATTTAATTTGTAGCGAATTTCCGAAGACCTTTTCGAAAAATATTCAAAATTAGCATGACAAATCGCGATAATATGGAAATTTAATGAGGGCAATACAAAAGATCAGAATTTGTAGCAAAAAAATGAAAACCACTAAAACTGAAAGCAATCCCCACATATTTGGTATCTCCGGGTAGGGAATTTAATTTCTAGCGAATTTCCGAAGACCTTTTCGAAAAATATTCAAAATTGCCCGAGAAATCGGGAAATAATGGAAATATAATGAGATTTAATACAAAACATCAGAATTTGTAGCAAAAAAATGAAAACCCTTAAAAGTAAAAGCAATCCCCACATATTTGGTATCGCCGTGTAGGGAATTTAATTTCTAGCGAATTTCCGAACACCTTTTCAAAAATATTCAAAATTGGCCGAGAAATCGGGAAAATATGGAAATTTTATTAGATTCAATACAACACATCAGAATTTATAGCAAAATAATGAAAACCCTTAAAACTGAAAGCAATCCCCACACATTTGGTATCTCCGTGTTTGGAATTTAATTTCTAGCGCATTTCCGAAGACCTTTTTGAAAAATATTCAAAATTTCCCGAGATATGGGGAAAATATGGAAATTTAATACAATTCAATACAAAACATCAGAATTTATAGCAAAAAAATGAAAACCCTTAACACTGAAAGCAATCCCCACATATTTGGTATCTCCGAGTAGGGAATTTAATTTCTAGCGCATTTTCGAAGACCTTTTCGAAAAACATTCAAAATTGCCCGAGAAATCGGGAAAATATGTAAATTTAATAAGGTTCAATACAAAACATCAGAATTTGTAGCAAAAAAATGAAAACCCTTAAAACTGAAAGCAATCCGCACATATTTGGTATCGCCGAGAAAGGAATTTAATTTCTAGCGCATTTCCGAAGACCTTTTCGAAAAATATTCAAAATTGCCCGAGAAATCGGGAAAATATGGAAATATAATGAGATTCAACAGAAAACATCAGATCAGAATTTGTAGCAAAATAATGAAAACACTTAAAACTGAAAGCAATCCCCACAAATTTGGTATCGCCGTGTAGGGAATTTAATTTCTAGCGAATTTCCGAAGACCTTTTCTAAAAATATTCAAAATTTCCCGAGAAATGGGGAAAATATGGAAATTTAAAGAGATTCAATACAAAACACCAGAATTTGTAGCAAAAAAATGAAAACCTTTAAAATTGAAAGCAATCCGCACATATTTGGTATCTCCGTGAGGGAATTTAATTTCTAGCGTATTTCCGAAGACCTTTACGAAAAATATTCAAAATTGCCCGAGAAATCGGGATAATATGGAAATTTAATTAGATTCAATACAACACATCAGAATTTATAGCAAAATAATGAATACCCTTAAAACTGAAAGCAATACCCACATATTTGGTATCCCCGTGTAGGGAATTTAATTTCTAGCGAATTTCCGAACACCTTTTTAAAAATATTCAAAATTGCCCGAGAAATCGGGAAAATATGGAAATTTTATTAGATTCAATACAACACATCAGAATTTATAGCAAAATAATGAAAACCCTTAAAACTGAAAGCAATCCCCACACATTTGGTATCTCCGTGTTTGGAATTTAATTTCTAGCGCATTTCCGAAGACCTTTTTGAAAAATATTCAAAATTTCCCGAGATATGGGGAAAATATGGAAAATTAATGAGGTTCAATACAAAACATCAGAATTTGTAGCAAAAAAATGAAAACCCTTAAAACTGAAAAGAATCCCCACATATTTGGTATCCCCGTGTAGGGAATTTAATTTCTAGCAAATTTCCGAAGACCTTTTCTAAAAATATTCAAAATTGCCCGAGAAATCGGGAAAATATGGAAAATTAATGAGGTTCAATACAAAACATCAGAATTTGTAGCAAAAAAAATGAAAACCCTTAAAATTAAAAGCAGTCCCCACATATTTGGTATTCTCGATTATGGAATTTAATTTCTAGCGCATTTGCGAAGACTTTTTCAAAAAATATTCAAAATTGCCCGAAAAATCGGGAAAATATGGAAATTTAATGATATTCAATGAAAACCCTTAAAACTGAAAACAATCCCCACAAATTTGGTATCGCCGCGTAGGGAATTTAATTTCTAGCGAATTTCCGAAGACCTTTTCTAAAAATATTCAAAATTGCCGAGAAATCGGGAAAATATGGAAATATAATGAGATTCAATTCAAAACATCAGAATTTGTAGCAGAAAAATGAAAACCCTTAAAACTAAAAGCAATCCCCACATATTTGGTATCGCCGTGTAGGGAATTTAATTTCTAGCGAATTTCCGTACACCTTTTCAAAAATATTCAAAATTGTCCGAAAAATCGGGAAAATATGGAAATTTTATGCGATTCAATACAAAACATCAGAATTTGTAGCAAAAAAATGAAAACCCTTAAAACTGAAACCAATCCCCACATATTTGGTATCTCCGTGCAGGGATTTTAATTTCTAGCGCACTTTTGAAGACCTTTTCGAAAAATATTCAAAATTGTCCGAGAAGCGGGAAAATATGGAAATTTAATGAGATTCAATACAAAACATCAGAATTTGTAGCAAAAAAATGAAAACCTTTAAAACTGAAAGCAATCCCCACAAATTTGGTATCGCCGCGTAGGGAATTTAATTTCTAGCGAATTTCCGAAGACCTTTTCTAAAAATATTCAAAATTGCCGAGAAATCGGGAATATATGGAAATATAATGAGATTCAATTCAAAACATCAGAATTTGTAGCAGAAAAATGAAAACCCTTAAAACTAAAAGCAATCCCCACATATTTGGTATCGCCGTGTAGGGAATTTAATTTCTAGCGAATTTCCGTACACCTTTTCAAAAATATTCAAAATTTTCCGAAAAATCGGGAAAATATGGAAATTTTATGCGATTCAATACAAAACATCAGAATTTGTAGCAAAAAAATGAAAACCCTTAAAACTGAAACCAATCCCCACATATTTGGTATCTCCGTGCAGGGATTTTAATTTCTAGCGCACTTTTGAAGACCTTTTCGAAAAATATTCAAAATTGTCCGAGAAGCGGGAAAATATGGAAATTTAATGAGATTCAATACAAAACATCAGAATTTGCAGCAAAAAATTGAAAACTCTTAAAACTGAAAGCAATCCCCACATATTTGGTATCCCCGTGCAGGGAATTTAATTTCTAGCGAATTTCCGAAGACCTTTTCGAAAAATATTCAAAATTGCCCGAGAAATCCGGAAAATATGGAAATATAATGAGATTCAATACAAAACATCAGAATTTGTAGCAAAAAAATGAAAACCCTTAAAACTGAAAGCAATCCCCATATATTTGGTATCGCCGTGTAGGGAATTTAATTTCTAGCGAATTTCTGTACACCTTTTCAAAAATATTCAAAATTGCCCGAGAAATCGGGAAAATATGGAAATTTAATGAGGTTCAATACAAAACATCAGAATTTGTAGCAAAAAAATGAAAACCCTTAAAACTGAAAGCAATCCCCATATATTTGGTATCGCCGTGTAGGGAATTTAATTTCTAGCGAATTTCTGTACACCTTTTCAAAAATATTCAAAATTGCCCGAGAAATCGGGAAAATATGGAAATTTAATGAGGTTCAATACAAAACATCAGAATTTGTAGCAAAAAAATGAAAACCACTAAAACTGAAAGCAATCCCCACATATTTGGTATCTCCGTGTAGGGAATTTAATTTCTAGCGAATTTCCGAAGACCTTTTCGAAAAATATTCAAAATTGCCCGAGAAATCGGGAAAATATGGAAATATAATGAGATTCAATACAAAACATCAGAATTTGTAGCAAAAAAATGAAAACCCTTAAAACTGAAAGCAATCCCCATATATTTGGTATCGCCGTGTAGGGAATTTAATTTGTAGCGAATTTCTGTATACCTTTTCAAAAATATTCAAAATTGCCCGAGAAATCGGGAAAATATGGAAATTTAATGAGGTTCAATACAAAACATCAGAATTTGTAGCAAAAAAATGAAAACCCTTAAAATTGAAAGCAATCCCCACATATTTGGTATCTCCGTGTAGGGAATTTAATTTCTAGCGAATTTCTGTACACCTTTTCAAAAATATTCAAAATTGCCCGAGAAATCGGGAAAATATGGAAATTTAATGAGGTTCAATACAAAACATCAGAATTTGTAGCAAAAAAATGAAAACCCTTAAAACTGAAAGCAATCCCCATATATTTGGTATCGCCGTGTAGGGAATTTAATTTCTAGCGAATTTCTGTACACCTTTTCAAAAATATTCAAAATTGCCCGAGAAATCGGGAAAATATGGAAATTTAATGAGGTTCAATACAAAACATCAGAATTTGTAGCAAAAAAATGAAAACCCTTAAAACTGAAAGCAATCCCCATATATTTGGTATCGCCGTGTAGGGAATTTAATTTCTAGCGAATTTCTGTACACCTTTTCAAAAATATTCAAAATTGCCCGAGAAATCGGGAAAATATGGAAATTTAATGAGGTTCAATACAAAAGATCAGAATTTGTAGCAAAAAAATGAAAACCCCTAAAACTGAAAGCAATCCCCACATATTTGGTATCTCCGTGTAGGGAATTTAATTTCTAGCGAATTTCCGAAGACCTTTTCGAAAAATATTCAAAATTGCCCGAGAAATCGGGAAAATATGGAAATATAATGAGATTCAATACAAAACATCAGAATTTGTAGCAAAAAAATGAAAACCCTTAAAACTGAAAGCAATCCCCATATATTTGGTATCGCCGTGTAGGGAATTTAATTTCTAGCGAATTTCTGTACACCTTTTCAAAAATATTCAAAATTGCCCGAGAAATCGGGAAAATATGGAAATTTAATGAGGTTCAATACAAAACATCAGAATTTGTAGCAAAAAAATGAAAACCCTTAAAATTGAAAGCAATCCCCACATATTTGGTATCTCCGAGTAGGAAATTTAATTTCTAGCGCATTTTCGAAGACCTTTTCGAAAAATATTCAAAATCGCCCGAGAAATCGGCAAAATATGTAAATTTAATAAGCTTCAATACAAAACATCAGAATTTGTAGCGAAAAAATGAAAACCCTTAAAACTGAAAACAATCCCCACATATTTTGTATCGCCGTGTAGGGAATTTAATTTCTAGCGAATTTCCGAAGACCTTTTCTAAAAATATTCAAAATTGCCAGAGAAATCGGGAAAATATGGAAATTTAATGCGATTCAATAAAAAACATCAGAACTTGTAGCAAAAAATGAATACCCTTAAAACTAAAAGGAATCCCCACATATTTAGTATCTCCGAGTAGGGAATTTAATTTCTAGCGCATTTCCGAAGACCTTTTCTAAAAATATTCAAAATTGCTTGAGAAATCGGGAAAATATGGATATTTAATGCGATTCAATACAAAACATCTGAATTTGTAGCAAAAAATGAAAACCCTTAAAACTGAAAGCAATCCTCACATATTTGGTATCTCCATGCAGGGATTTTAATTTCTAGCGCACTTTCGAAGACCTTTTCGAAAAATATTCAAAATTGTCCGAGAAATCAGGAAAATATGGAAATTTAATGAGATTCAATACAAAACATCAGAATTTGTAGCAAAAAAATGAAAACCACTAAAATTGAAAGCAATCCCCACATATTTGGTATCTCCGTGTAGGGAATTTAATTTGTAGCGAATTTCCGAAGACCTTTTCGAAAAATATTCAAAATTAGCATGACAAATCGCGATAATATGGAAATTTAATGAGAGGCAATACAAAAGATCAGAATTTGTAGCAAAAAAATGAAAACCACTAAAACTGAAAGCAATCCCCACATATTTGGTATCTCCGTGTAGGGAATTTAATTTCTAGCGAATTTCCGAAGACCTTTTCGAAAAATATTCAAAATTGTCCGAGAAATCGGGAAATAATGGAAATATAATGAGATTTAATACAAAACATCAGAATTTGTAGCAAAAAAATGAAAACCCTTAAAAGTAAAAGCAATCCCCACATATTTGGTATCGCCGTGTAGGGAATTTAATTTCTAGCGAATTTCCGAACACCTTTTCAAAAATATTCAAAATTGCCCGAGAAATCGGGAATATATGGAAATTTTATTAGATTCAATACAACACATCAGAATTTATAGCAAAATAATGAAAACCCTTAAAACTGAAAGCAATCCCCACACATTTGGTATCTCCGTGTTTGGAATTTAATTTCTAGCGCATTTCCGAAGACCTTTTTGAAAAATATTCAAAATTTCCCGAGATATGGGGAAAATATGGAAATTTAATACGATTCAATACAAAACATCAGAATTTATAGCAAAAAAATGAAAACCCTTAACACTGAAAGCAATCCCCACATATTTGGTATCTCCGAGTAGGGAATTTAATTTCTAGCGCATTTTCGAAGACCTTTTCGAAAAACATTCAAAATTGCCCGAGAAATCGGGAAAATATGTAAATTTAATAAGGTTCAATACAAAACATCAGAATTTGTAGCAAAAAAATGAAAACCCTTAAAACTGAAAGCAATCCGCACATATTTGGTATCGCCGAGAAAGGAATTTAATTTCTAGCGCATTTCCGAAGACCTTTTCGAAAAATATTCAAAATTGCCCGAGAAATCGGGAAAATATGGAAATATAATGAGATTCAACAGAAAACATCAGATCAGAATTTGTAGCAAAAAAATGAAAACACTTAAAACTGAAAGCAATCCCCACAAATTTGGTATCGCCGTGTAGGGAATTTAATTTCTAGCGAATTTCCGAAGACCTTTTCTAAAAATATTCAAAATTTCC